>CAJVQX010000003.1:2843532-3443532 GCA_911387935.1 Dolichovespula saxonica | reverse complement strand
GCCGTTACTCTCCTTAGTATTGCCGTTATTATAACCGTTGATATTGCCTTTTTTATTCTCGTTATTGCTACATTATTGACGTTATTGTTGCCGTTAATATTGCAATTACTATTGGCGCTCTCATTGCCGTTGTTATTGCTATTATTATTGCCGTTATTGCCTTTATTATTACCGTTATAATTGCCTTTACTTTTGCCGTTATTAATTCCTTTATTGCCTTTAATATTGCAGTTATTATTACCGTTATGTAGGCCGATATTGCAGTTATTATTGCAGTTATTATAGACGTTATTGCCTTTATTATTGCCGTTGTTATTGCCATTATTATCGCCGTTATTATTGCAGAGTTTATTGCCCCTATTATATTTATTATTACCGTTTTTATTGTCTTTATTTGTGCCGTTATTAAGGCCGTTATTGCTGTTATTATTGCCGTTATTATTGCGGATAATATCAACGTTATTACCGTTATAATAGCAGTAATTATTGTCGTTTTTGTCTTTAGTATTCCGTTATTATTGCCTTTATCTTTGCTGTTATTTATGTCGTTATTGCAGTGATTATTGATTTTATATTCATTATTATTGCCGTCGATATTGCCATAATTATAGCCGTTATTATTGCAGAGATTATTGTCCCTATTATCGTAATTATTACCGTTTTTATTGTCTTTACTTTTGCCGTTATTAAGGCCATTATTGCAGTTATTATTGGTGTTATTATTGCGGATATTATTGACGTTATTGTCGTTATTATGTCCATTATTATTGCCGTTATAATTACCGTTATTATTGTCTTTATTATTGCCATTATTAAGGCCGTTATTGCCGTAATTATAGCAGTTATTATTGCCGTTATTATTGCCGTTTTTATTTCCATTACTATTGCATTTATTGCCTTTAATATCACAGTTATTATTGACGTTTTTGTCTTTATTTTTTTCGACGTTATTGCCATTATTATTGCTGTTTTTATTGCAATTATTATTGCCCTTATTGTCGTTATTATTATCGTTATTATTGCCGTTTTTAAGGCTGTTGTTAAGGCCGTTATTGCCGTTAATATTGCAGTAATTATTGATGTTATTGTCGTTATTAAGTCCGTTATTATTGCCATTATTAAAGCCGCTATTGCCTTTATTATTGCCATTATTAAGGCCGTTATTGCCATAATTATTACAGTTATTATTGCCGTTATTGTCTTTATTATTGCGGTTACTATTGCCGTTATGGTCTTTATTATTGCCGTTGTTATTGCCATTATTATTGCCGTTATTCTCTTTAGAATTACCGTTATTATAACCGTTGATATTGCCTTTTTTATTCTCGTTATTGCTACATTATTAACGTTATTTTTGCTGTTATTATTGCAATTATTATTGTCGCTCCCATTGCCGTTATTATTGCCCTTATTATTGCTGTTATGTAGCCCGATATTGCCGATATTACTGGCCTTATTATTGCTATTATTATTGTCTTTATTATTGTCAATATTATTGAAGATATTGCTGTTATTGTAGCAACCATTATGGCAGTTATTATTGCCGTTATCGCCTTTGTTATTACCGTTATTAATGCCATAATTGTTGCCTTTATTGCCTTTATTATTGCCGTTATTAATGCCGTTATTGCCGTTATTATTGCAGTTATTTTTGATGTTATTGTCTTTATTATTGCCGTTATTATTGCCTTTATTTTTGCTGTTATTCAGGCCGTTATTGCAGTTATTATAGCCATTATTATTAACGTTATTATTACCTTTATAATTGGCATTATGACGTACGTCTTTGCCGTTATTATTACAGATATTATTGCACAATATTAAAGTTATTATTACCGTTATTATTACTTTTATTATTGCCGTTATTATTCCTTTATTATTGCCGTTGCTAAGGCCGTTGTTGCCGTAATTATTGCAGTTGCTATTGCCGATATCGTGTATATTATTGCCGTTATTATTGCAGTTATTATTGAAGTTGGTGTCTTTATTAAGGCCGTTATTATTGCCGTTATTATTGCAGTTATTTTTGATGTTATTGTCTTTAGTATTGCCGTTGTTATTGCCTTTATTTTTGCTGTTATTCATGTCGTTATTGCAATTATTATTGATTTTATATTCTTTATTAATGCTGTCGTAATTGCCATTATTATTGTCGTTTTTATTGCAGCTATTATTGCCCTTATTATCGTTATTATACCTTTATTATTTCCTTTCTTATAGACGTTATTAAGACCGTTATTGCAGTTTTTATTGCCGTTATTATTGATGTTATTATTGACGTTATTGTCTTTAATATTGCCGTCAATATTGCCTTTATTATTACCGTTCTTAATGCCGTTGTTTTTGCCAATATTAAAGCCGTTATTGCCGTTATTATAACATTTATTATTGACGTTATTGTCTTAATTATTGCTGTTGTTATTGCTATTATTACTGTTATTATTGCAGAGATTATTGCCCTTATTATCGTTATTATTAACGTTTTTATTGTCTTTATTATTGCCTTTATTAAGGCCGTTATTGCAGTTATTATTGCCGTTGTTATTGCCATTATTATTGCATTTATTGCCTTTAATATCACAGTTATTATTGCAGTTTTTGTCTTTGTTATTGTCGACGTTATTGCCATTATTATTGCCGTTTTTATTGCAGTTAGTATTGCCCTTATTGTCGTTATTATTATCGTTATTATTGCTGTTATTAAGGCCGTTATTGCCGATAATATTGCAGTAGTTATTGACGTTATTGTCGTAATTAAGTCCGTTATTATTGCCATTATTATTACCGTTATTATTGCCTTTATTATTGCCATTATTAAGGCCGTTATTGCCATAATTATAGCAGTTATTATTGCCGTTATTGTCTTCATTATTGCGGTTACTATTGCCGTTGTTATTCCCATTATTATTGACGCTATTGTCTTTAGTATTGTCTTTATAAGTGCCGTTGTTGCTGCCATTATTATTGCCGTTATTGCCTTTACTATTACTGTTGTTACGTCACCCGACGTACGGACTTATAAAATATATAAAGAGAATTTCCTCGTGCCCGCTATATAGGGAGTCTTTTATTATCACGTGTAATTTCCTCGTGCCCGCTATATAGGGAGTCAGCTTATTAAATCATGTACTACTCATAGTATAGTTGATATCATTTATTAACAATATTATAATTTACACATTCGTGCCCGACATGAAGGGAGTAACTTTTACAACACTAACAAATATTATATTTACACTGGGGAACACCTTACGATTAGAACATGCATATATAATAATTAGCTATAAATAATAGATACATAATAATTGATACGTATTTAACGCACACATTTATAATATACGCGAAGTCCTAACAAGCGCCTTTAAGTCACCAAAAGTCCTAACAAGAGACTGAAAGTAAACGTCGACAGGCCTGTCCTCCGCCCACACATGGCCACCACGTGCGCCTTAGGGAAAGCACGCGGCCGCCAGGCACTTACGGCACCTCTCCACAAGTGGTCATCACGCGCGTCTACAGAACGGACTCAGAATTCCGAAGTTACAAGATACATGGCACAGCTAACACACACACGGGCCTAGGCCAACACACACACGCGGAATTCAGCTGACGCCAAGCAAAGTAACGCCAAGACGCTCATCCCTACCACCGCTAGTACGCGCTTCAGCTCAACGCGCACAGGACCATCGCACGCTACCCCACCACCGCCAACAAGGACGAGAGAAGGGAAGACGGCAGCCAATCACCATCCTTTTAGAGCCAAGCCGCCGCCGCTTCGCTACGAGCCGCCGCCGCTTCGCCACGAGCCGCCGCCGCTAAGATTCAGTATATAAGGAGCTGCAGAGCAGCACACGACGGATTTTTTCGACTACAGATTTTCTACGAATCACTTCGACGGACGTTTCGAACAATAATCGCGGGAGAGTCTTTTACGCTGTATCAATTCTATTCATATTATAATTTAAACTTAGAATAAATTAGAATTAGTAGAAGTCTGTGTTTCATTAGTCGGGACCCCGGTCACTACGCATTCGCGACTCGTATTATCTACGTGTTCCTGAACCGACGTGTGGTCGACAAGCTCTTCATCTCTCTCCGCATTTTCCAACCTTTTATCCTAGAACTATCGGGGCGTACGAATCGCCCGGGTTCATTCTTCATAGAACTATCGGAGCGTACGAATCGCTCGGGTTCAATCATCCTAAAAGGTCCCGTTGCATCCTATAGAATACGTATGCCGAAAACACGTCGGGGCGGACGCAAACATAGTCTCCGGCGTCTACTCGCGAATTATTATAGCGGTACAAACCATCTGGCTAACTTGGGCATCGACCCGTCGGCCTGCAGACCTAGGATCATCGAGGACACCACACTCTGCCATCCCAGGTCCGATACTCAGCAGGACCTGAGGTCTCCATCTTGCAGAGTTACTGAATATCGGCTCGTACCGATCAACTGCCCGGAGTGTACCTTCGTTGCCGGACAGCTGCCACCGAGCGACCCGCGAACAGCTCGCTATTTAGAATTGTACGGAGAGAAGCATTAAAGGTAAGTGAATCATCCTTATCAAAGACATAATCTATCGTTAAGCCCGTCCCGTGCCACGAACTACGCGTAGTAGGTAACGGCCGAATTGGGCAAATATCCCATTGAAGCAGGAGCTCCTTGAAGGAAAGAGCATAGTTCTTTTTTTTTAGGCCCGTGCCGAGTGGGACGTAACATAAAATTGGTGACAGCGGTGGGATAGAAACGATACATTATGTCTACTGAAAGGAGCGAACGTATTGAAACACGCAGCATGGCTGCGCGTCAACCTGATGAAGTTATGATCGATGAAGTACGACTACGAATGACTAAATTAGACGCGGCCGAACGGGCCCTCCTTGAACGCGAACGCGTCATTCGAGAACGCGAACAAGAACTTCGCGATCACGCGCAGCGTCTTAACGCTGCAAAATCAGAAGAGGCAGACCCTCTCACGTTCTTGATGAGGGAGATTTTGGCGCTCAGGACGGAGAGCCAACATCACCTTCCTAATCATCAAATTAATGAGGCTTTCGCGTCTATACCACGATACGATGGGAAAAATATGCCTCTATCCTCATTTATTAGAGCTTGTAAACGCGCGCGACAAATGATTCCCGCGTACCCGGAAGATTTGTTTACTCAAGCCGCGATACGGAAGCTCCAAGATTCGGCACACATTGCGATAGATAGACATAATCCGAAAACGATGTTCGAGTTGTATAGTCGACTCCGACAGACATTGGGCACATACCATTCTTTAGATTATTACCGGACAGAATTAAGAAACGTACTCATGTCGGAGAACGAACAGATTATCGATTACATTGGCCGTGTACAGGATTTATACGAGGGTCTTCTCGATGAAGAAAGGTTTTGGGGAGAAATCACGGATAGCAAGAAACGAGAAATAGATGAATTGGCATTAAAAAGCTTTTGTTCTGGGTTACCGATGGATTACCATCCCTACTTAAACGCGTTACGTTGCCGAGACTTAGGCGATGCATATGACAAAGCAATCCAATTACACTCGTCAATACAACACGAATGGGATAGAAGAGGATTAGTAAGGCCGCGACCACAATATAAGGCAAAAACATACCAAGAAAAACCTATGGATTATTATTACTTTGAATCTAAAAGAAACAATAGACCAAATATCCGACCTACTAGAACTCCTCCAGACCCAGATTCGTGTTCGTATTGTAAGAGAATTGGTCATACACAAACCCAATGTTACAAGAAATCGCGTGAC
This sequence comes from Dolichovespula saxonica, assembly GCA_911387935.1. Lineage (NCBI taxonomy): Eukaryota > Metazoa > Arthropoda > Insecta > Hymenoptera > Vespidae > Dolichovespula > Dolichovespula saxonica. The sequence goes on along the minus strand of CAJVQX010000003.1, from coordinate 3,437,756 downwards.
CAGCAACGCCGGTCACAGACACAAGTTCATGGGCCTTATACTCCACCTCCCGGAAATTCCCGTCAATCCTCTCCATCCTCTCACTACTCTCCTTCCTCACCACGAGACCAAAAGCATAAGAAAGAATGCTCGTATTGCAAAAATATCGGTCATACAATAGAAGAATGCCGAAAGAAAAGATGGAGAGAATCTCAGTCGGGAAACGAACCAACGTCTCTGAGGAAAGGCGCATCCGCAGAGACCGCGCCAGGGCGCCCAGTGAGAACGATAACAAAAGAAGAGAAGCCAATCGCGTCTACGTCCTCCAACTAAAGGAAGAAGCTACCTCCCCATCTATCGTCCTTTCCTCTGACGACCTAGCTAAAGAGACGGAGTTCCTAGTTGATACGGGTTCGGAACTCAACATATTAAAAATAAAAATGGCAAACGGGGATATAATATGCAATGAAAACGACAAAGTCAGACTGAGCGGTATCACCGACGAAACCGTTACCACGTACGGTTCGGTAACCATACGAATTCACGGATATCCGCTTAAATTCCAATTAGTACCAAATTCCTTTCCTATCCCCTACGACGGTATTTTGGGTTCCGACTTCTTTCAAAAAACAGCCAAAATTGATTATGAAAGAGAGTCTATAGAGTGGCACGGAATAGTTATGCCCTTTGTTCAATCAAAGGAGATAACCATTCCGGGGCGAACGAGCAATGTCTGTAAAATAAAGATAAGAAATAGCGATTTAGAAACGGGATATTTGCAGCGTTTGAATTTCGGAGAAGGAATTTATGCCGGAGAAGCAGTGGTGTCAAATAACCACGGCGAAGCATATATCAAAATAATTAACACCAACGATACGGACGTCAACATAAAACCTCCGTCTGTAACACTAGAAGAGTTCGAGATAAATAATACCGAACTCTTATCGCATTCAGAGGAAATCACGTCTCAAGTGCCTCGACTCGAATCGAAAGACGATGACATAAGCAGTCTAATAAACAATTCTCCGAAACTCGAACAGGAAACCGAGACCCAACATACCGTCCTCCCTACTCACATTACCCCTTCCAAATCCTGCAAACACATAAACAAGACAGACGAACGTTACGCACTAGCCCTACAGAGTATTAATTTGGACGAACTGAACGACGAAGAGAAATCCGTAGCAAAAGATATGATCAGAGAATCCATAGATTTATTTCATTTACCGGGCGACAGACTGACGTACTCCGACACCGTAACACACAAGATAGAGACAGTGGACTCTATTCCAGTGAATGTCCGACAGTACCGCTTCCCGCCCATTCATAAGGAAGAGATAAACAAACAGATAGGAGAACTTCTAGAAAACAACGTGATCAAATCATCTACGTCCCCGTATAATTCTCCACTATGGATAGTTCCGAAGAAACCGGACGCAAAAGGGAATAAAAGATGGAGATTAGTCATCGACTACCGGATGTTAAACGAAAAAACTATTAAAGACAGTTATCCACTGCCGAACATAACGGAAATATTAGATCAACTAGGAAGCGCGAAATACTTTAGTACGTTCGATCTCGCATCGGGCTTCCATCAAATCGGCATGGATAAAGAAGACGCGCCGAAAACGGCTTTCTCCACGCCATTCGGGCATTATGAATTTAAACGTATGCCCTTTGGTCTCAAAAACGCTCCTTCCACCTTCCAACGCTTGATGAACAATGTCCTGACCGGATTGCAAGGTAATGAATTATTCGTTTACCTAGACGACATAGTCATATACTCCAGCTCGCTACGAGAGCATCTTTTGAAATACCGGAAATTATGTGCGCGTCTCCGTGACGCCAATCTAAAACTACAGCCCGAGAAATGCAATCTTCTCAGGAAGGAGGTTGTATATCTCGGACATATCATTAGCGCGGATGGAGTGAAACCAGACCCTGGAAAAATAGAGGCAGTCAAGAACTTCCCGACGCCAAAGAATGCAAAGAACATAAAACAATTCCTGGGACTGGCAGGCTATTATCGACGCTTCATACCGAATTTCTCAGGTACAAGTAAACCGCTGACGAATCTCTTAAAGAAAGACGTACCGTTTAAGTGGGAGGACGCTCAAAACAAGGCATTCAAAACTTTAACAAGCCTTTTGTGTGAACAACCGCTCTTGCAATTCCCTGATTTCACCAAACCTTTCCTAGTAACCACCGACGCATCAAATTACGCGATCGGGGGAATTCTCAGTCAGGGAGAAGTCGGTAAGGATCTGCCCATAGCTTACACGTCAAGAATCTTAAATCAAGCGGAACAAAATTATTCGACAATAGAGAAAGAGCTGCTTGCCATTATATACGCCGTTAATTACTTCCGACCTTATCTATACGGTCGTAAATTCAGTTTAATCACCGACCACCGTCCGTTAGTGTGGTTAAATTCTGTGAAAGACCCGACGTCTCGGCTTATCAGATGGCGACTCAAACTCGCCGAGTATGAATACGATATTGTTTATAAAGCCGGTAAACGAAACGTCAATGCCGACGCGCTATCGCGTAACCCTATCGAGGTGAGTAAACAGATCCTTCCGATAGCAGGGACCAGCTCGAGTGACGACGAAATATTCTCGTCGCTCGCTAAGAGACGTCGCACGCAAGAAATATCAAAACCCGAGACCGCACTTGAAACGGAAACACCTAACATAAACATAAACATAAGCGAACAGACGAACGATACAGACGAAACGAACGACGACGAACTGGATCTATCACGTTACGAAGGTAATATTATAGAAATAAAAGACAGGATAACAATGCACAAAGGACACATAGCATTTTTTGTAACAAAGACCGGAACCCCTATTGACAAAGGAGCCAAAGAACTTGCCGACAATAAAAGACTACCAAACATTACCGATGTAACGCTTGGTAGAGTAAAGATTACAAAACGGGACAATAGATATCTCATCGCGTTACCCGTCCAGGAGAGAACATCCGTCTCTATTCAATTAGAAATTTTAGACGAAGTATTACATTCTCTTTTGGACGCGGCAATTGAATTAAACTTAAAGACAATAGCTATTTCAAGGGATAATATTGCAGACGTATCATGGATAAACATTAAACGCAAGATAAGTTCGATCTTCGCGGGCCACGAAACTAAAATTATTATACTAAAGCATGAAATCATAATACCCAGGGAGATCGAACGCGTCCAAATTATCCATGACAATCACGCTACTCCTGTGGGAGGTCACAAAGGAGTCACTAAGACATATTGGCGTATAAAACAACGGTACTACTGGCCTAACCTTAAACCCGATATACAAAACTTTATCCAAAACTGCCGCAGCTGCCAGACCAAGAAGCTTGTTCGACAAAAAACCAGACAACCGATGACCCTTACCGACACGCCGGGAAGGGCCTTCGACAAAGTTTCGATGGATATAGTAGGACCGATGCCTACCAGTAAACAAGGCAATAATTATATCCTAACAATACAAGATCTCCTTACCAAATATTCTATAGCGGTACCACTACAACAAGCTTCTTCGGTCGAAGTAGCTGATGCATTTATAAAAAATTTAATATGTAAATACGGCAGCCCGAAAGGGATACTAACTGATCAAGGTACTGCTTTCTTATCAGAATTGATGAAAGCAGTGGCCAAGAAATTTAGAATAGAAACATACCAAACCACCGCTTATCGACCGCAATCCAACGGATCAATAGAACGCTCACACCACGTGTTAGCAGAATTTTTGAAACACTTTATAAAGGATAATTCTGAATGGGACGATTGGGTCGATATAGCGATGTTTTCTTATAATACAAGTATACATGAAGGTACACAATACACTCCACACGAATTAATCTTTGGCCAACTAGCGAAAACTCCAAACGATAGCACACTTAACGACTTAAAAGACGAAACTTACGCATCGTACTTGGCTGAATTGACGGAACAATTACAGAAATCGCAGGAGGCCGCCAAAGAGAACCTCGAACGCGCGAAAATAAAATCTAAAAATTATTACGATAAGAAACAGAGGGTGGCGAGCTTCTCGACGGGCGACTCCGTGTACCTCCTAAAGGGAAAAATCAAAGGCAAGTTAGACAGCCAGTACGAGGGACCATATAAAATTGTACAAATTCTTAATAATAGCAATGTAAAAATAGAAACGCCAAAAGGCCTCTCTGTCGTTCATACGGACAGACTCAAATTAAATAAGGCTAGAAAATAAGTTAAAGCCTACGTCTAGGACTCTACCTTACCGACTAACGGTTGCCACGGCGCAGCATGGCGCCACAGTAGTTCTCAGAGTCCGGGACGACGGTCGATAAGGTGTCTCCCCTCCATTTTCATTATAATATAAGTCACTCCAGTCCGAGCAGAGCGTCAATTGTCCATAAAGAAGCAAAAGCATCGAAGCTAAAGAAGAAACCTCGAATCATAATGAAGAAATTATCATTCGTTATACTACTTACAATAGTAGGAACTACGCAGAGCCTAACCGGATACGACTGTGCCGGTTCCTCACTCAACGTGACTACATTCTCGTTGCTGGACGTCTCTGAATGCGAGACGCCGAATCTCCAACCAACAAGCCAAGAACTATACATTCAATTACTACAAGTGTCTGAATACCACCCAATAAATGTAATACAATGTAAAGTGAGGATCGATAGGACCATCTATCACTGCGGAATGTACTCGCACGTTTCAATCGTACACAATGGCCGACGCGAATACATTCATCCGCTCACCCAACGCCTATGCGAACAAGCGCAAGTCACCGGAAGCCTATCTCTGGGCCCCAACAGCCTCATAACGGGACTTAAGAGAAACAGCACGCACCTTCACAGCCTGACCATAAGTGGATCCGTCGGTACAGACGGAGCCTGCAAGGGCTCGCAATATAGCGACCCCTATGGTACCTGGGACGACGTCGTTGTACAGGCCTCGGTAGAAGTCACCTTGAAAGACTACTATGCAGCCGCCTCCATCAAAGCAGACCAGATACATCTGCAATCGGGTACCATCTGCGCTTACACAGCCGAAAATTGTCAAGACGAAGGAGGAGCCGAAAACTTTTGGGAAACTCTACCTTCGGATAGTTGCGGATTCAATGAATACGACGTTTTGTACGAAGGCCTCGCAACAAAACTCACAACTAAAGGACCAGTAAAAGGACCAGTCCTATACACAGTTACGTCCAAGGATGTCACCTTCGCACTTACAAAAACAGAAGAATTTACACTGTGCGGATATACGATCATCCGTACCGAACATCCGAAACTTTTCATATTGGAAACCTCTCCTGGAAGAATCTTCAAAGCTAAGACAAAAACCCCTGTAGAAAATTTAGACATCTTCGCATATATAAATTCTAAATTCATATACGTCGAACGCCATTTAAAAACACAACTTACTGATTTATATATAGACATAACCCGCCAGAAATGTGCGCTCGAGAGACAAATTTTGAAGAACGCTTTATCCTTAGCAAACTTGTCTCCTGATGAAACCGCATATTCCTTCATGAAAGAACCAGGTTATATGGCAGTGATAGCGGGAGAAGTAATACACTTGATTAAATGTACACCGGTGGAAATAAAAGTACGCTCTACGGAAAACTGCTACAAAAGCCTACCAATAACTTACCGCAATCAGTCTTGCTTCCTAACACCAAAAACCCATATCATCACACAAGAAGCAGCAATGGCGGATTGCAACGAGCTACTACCAGCAATGTACCTACTACATGGATCATGGTACAGAATAACACCGAAACCCGTTGAAAGCGTACCACCGCCGACGATTCAGCCATTAACAAAACCACAATGGAAATACATCAGCCCGCAACATTTGGCAACGAGCGGAATCTACTCCAACGAAGATCTAAATAAACTACGTTCGCATATCATGGAACCTGCGGAAAAACCCGCTGTTTTGAACACACTATTACGTGGAGTCAGCGGACAACACATACCAAAAGGACAGATCTCGCTATACAACCTTATGGACGAAGAAGCATTAGACAAAATAGCGACCAGCACAGGCCAACGACTATGGGGAGCGTTCGTGACATTCGGATCAGCAAGCGCCGGAGTCATAGCGATACTCATGATCCTCCGATTGATAAAATATGTAGCAGACACCGTCATCCACGGCTATGCACTACATAGCATCTATGGTTGGAGTATTCATTTAGTAGGAGCACTTTGGGGCTCACTTACACACCTTTTGCTCCACCTCGCTAAGTCACCAACGGAAGAGAAGGTGGAGAGCGAACAAAAACCGCCAGAAGATGCTGACGCGATAGAACCACCTACGACAGGACAGAAAGAAGCCGTAAACACTTTCCCTTCAATTAGTAAGTACTTACAAGAAGAATCAGCCTTCAAAATGCACGTATAACTACGTACATTTTATTATAAGGGGGGAAGTGTTACGTCACCCGACGTACGGACTTATAAAATATATAAAGAGAATTTCCTCGTGCCCGCTATATAGGGAGTCTTTTATTATCACGTGTAATTTCCTCGTGCCCGCTATATAGGGAGTCAGCTTATTAAATCATGTACTACTCATAGTATAGTTGATATCATTTATTAACAATATTATAATTTACACATTCGTGCCCGACATGAAGGGAGTAACTTTTACAACACTAACAAATATTATATTTACACTGGGGAACACCTTACGATTAGAACATGCATATATAATAATTAGCTATAAATAATAGATACATAATAATTGATACGTATTTAACGCACACATTTATAATATACGCGAAGTCCTAACAAGCGCCTTTAAGTCACCAAAAGTCCTAACAAGAGACTGAAAGTAAACGTCGACAGGCCTGTCCTCCGCCCACACATGGCCACCACGTGCGCCTTAGGGAAAGCACGCGGCCGCCAGGCACTTACGGCACCTCTCCACAAGTGGTCATCACGCGCGTCTACAGAACGGACTCAGAATTCCGAAGTTACAAGATACATGGCACAGCTAACACACACACGGGCCTAGGCCAACACACACACGCGGAATTCAGCTGACGCCAAGCAAAGTAACGCCAAGACGCTCATCCCTACCACCGCTAGTACGCGCTTCAGCTCAACGCGCACAGGACCATCGCACGCTACCCCACCACCGCCAACAAGGACGAGAGAAGGGAAGACGGCAGCCAATCACCATCCTTTTAGAGCCAAGCCGCCGCCGCTTCGCTACGAGCCGCCGCCGCTTCGCCACGAGCCGCCGCCGCTAAGATTCAGTATATAAGGAGCTGCAGAGCAGCACACGACGGATTTTTTCGACTACAGATTTTCTACGAATCACTTCGACGGACGTTTCGAACAATAATCGCGGGAGAGTCTTTTACGCTGTATCAATTCTATTCATATTATAATTTAAACTTAGAATAAATTAGAATTAGTAGAAGTCTGTGTTTCATTAGTCGGGACCCCGGTCACTACGCATTCGCGACTCGTATTATCTACGTGTTCCTGAACCGACGTGTGGTCGACAAGCTCTTCATCTCTCTCCGCATTTTCCAACCTTTTATCCTAGAACTATCGGGGCGTACGAATCGCCCGGGTTCATTCTTCATAGAACTATCGGAGCGTACGAATCGCTCGGGTTCAATCATCCTAAAAGGTCCCGTTGCATCCTATAGAATACGTATGCCGAAAACACGTCGGGGCGGACGCAAACATAGTCTCCGGCGTCTACTCGCGAATTATTATAGCGGTACAAACCATCTGGCTAACTTGGGCATCGACCCGTCGGCCTGCAGACCTAGGATCATCGAGGACACCACACTCTGCCATCCCAGGTCCGATACTCAGCAGGACCTGAGGTCTCCATCTTGCAGAGTTACTGAATATCGGCTCGTACCGATCAACTGCCCGGAGTGTACCTTCGTTGCCGGACAGCTGCCACCGAGCGACCCGCGAACAGCTCGCTATTTAGAATTGTACGGAGAGAAGCATTAAAGGTAAGTGAATCATCCTTATCAAAGACATAATCTATCGTTAAGCCCGTCCCGTGCCACGAACTACGCGTAGTAGGTAACGGCCGAATTGGGCAAATATCCCATTGAAGCAGGAGCTCCTTGAAGGAAAGAGCATAGTTCTTTTTTTTAAGGCCCGTGCCGAGTGGGACGTAACACTGTTATTATTGCCCTTATTATTGCTGTTATGTAGCCCGATATTGCCGTTATTACTGCCCTTATTATTGCTATTATTATTGTCTTTATTATTGCCATTATTATTGAAGATATTGCCGTTATTATAGCAACCATTATTGCAGTTATTATTGCCGTTATCGCCTTTATTATTACCGTAATTATTGCCATATTATTGCCGTTATTGCCTTTATTATTACCGTTGTAATTGCCTTTATTATTGCCGTTATGAATGCCGTTATTGCCGTTAATATTGCAGTTATTATTGCCGTTATGTAGGCCGATATTGCAGTTATTACTGGCCTTTTTATTGTATTTTATTATTGCCATTATTAAAGCCGTTATTGCCGTAATTATAGCAGTTATTATTGCCGTTATTGTCTTTATTATTGCGGATACTATTGCCGTTGTTCTTCCCATTATTATTGACGCTATTGTCTTTAGTATTGTCTTTATAATTGCCGTTGTTATTGCCATTATTATTGCAGTTATTATTGCTGTTATTGTCTTTATTATTGCCGTTGTTATTGCCATTATTATTGCCGTTATTATTGCAGAGATTATTGCCCCTATTATATTTATTATTACCGTTATTATTGTCTTTATTTTTGCCGTTATTAAGGCCGTTATTGCAGTTATTATTGCCGTTATTATTGCGGATATTATTGACGATATTGCCGTAATTATAGCAGTTATTATTGTCGCTTTTGTCTTTATTATTCCCGTTATTATTGCCTTTATTTTTGCTGTTACTCAGGCCATTATTGCAGTTATTATAGCCATTATTATTAACGTTATTATTACCTTTATAATTGGCATTATAACGTACGTCATTGCTGTTATTATTTCATTTATTATTGACATTAATGTCGTTTATATTGCCGTTATTAATGCAGTTATTATTGCCTTTATTGACTTAATTATTGCCGTTATTATGGTCGTTATTGCCGTTATTATTGCATTTATTATTGCCGTTATTGCCTTTATTATTACCGTTATTATTGCCATAATTATTGCCGTTTTTGCCTTTATTATTGCCATTATAAAAGCCGTTATTGCCGTTTTTATAACAGTTATCATTGATGTTATGTAGGCCGATATTGCAGTCATTACTGGCCTTTTTATTGCCTTTATTATTGCCATTATTAAAGCCGTTGTTGCCGTTATTATAACAGTTGTTACGTCACCCGACGTACGGACTTATAAAATATATAAAGAGATACTCCTCGTGCCCGCTATATAGGGAGTCTTTTATTATCACATGTAATTCCTCGTGCCCGCTATATAGGGAGTCAGCTTATTAAATCATGTATTACTCATAGTATAGTTGATATCATTTATTAACAATATTATAATTTACACATTCGTGCCCGACATGAAGGGAGTAACTTTTACAACACTAACAAATATTATATTTACACTGGGGAACACCTTACGATTAGAACATGCATATATAATAATTAACTATAAATAATAGATACATAATAATCGATACGTATTTAACACACACATTTATAATATACGCGAAGTCCTAACAAGCGCCTTTAAGTCACCAAAAGTCCTAACAAGAGACTGAAAGTAAACGCCGACTAGCCGGTCCTTCGCCCACACATGGCCACCACGTGCGCCTTAGGGAAAGCACGCGGCCACCAGGCACTTACGGCACCTCTCCACAAGTGGTCATCACGCGCGTCTGCAGAACGGACTCAGAATTCCGAAGCTAACACACACACGGGCCTAGGCCAACACACACACGCGGAATTCAGCTGACGCCAAGCAAAGTAACGCCAAGACGCTCATCCCTACCACCGCTAGTACGCGCTTCAGCTCAACGCGCACAGGACCATCGCACGCTACCCCACCACCGCCAACAAGGACGAGAGAAGGGAAGACGGCAGCCAATCACCATCCTTTTAGAGCCAAGCCGCCGCCGCTTCGCTACGAGCCGCCGCCGCTTCGCCACGAGCCGCCGCCGCTAAGATTCAGTATATAAGGAGCTGCAGAGCAGCACACGACGGATTTTTTCGACTACAGATTTTCTACGAATCACCTCGACGGACGTTTCGAACAATAATCGCGGGAGAGTCTTTTACGCTGTATCAATTCTATTCATATTATAATTTAAACTTAGAATAAATTAGAATTAGTAGAAGTCTGTGTTTCATTAGTCGGGACCCCGGTCACTACTCATTCGCGACTCGTATTATCTACGTGTTCCTGAACCGACGTGTGGTCGACAAGCTCTTCATCTCTCTCCGCATTTTCCAACCTTTTTATCCTAGAACTATCGGGGCGTACGAATCGCCCGGGTTCACTCTTTCCAAGTCTTAGAACTATCGGGGCGTACGAATCGCCCGGGTTCATACTCCTAAATCATAGAACTATCGGGGCGTACGAATCGCCCGGGTTCATTCTTCATAGAACTATCGGAGCGTACGAAGCGCTCGGGTTCAATCATCCTAAAAGGTCCCGTTGCATCCTATAGAATACGTATGCCGAAAACACGTCGGGGCGGACGCAAACATAGTCTCCGGCGTCTACTCGCGAACTATTATAGCGGTACAAACCATCTGGCTAACTTGGGCATCGACCCGTCGGCCTGTAGACCTAGGATCATCGAGGACACCACACTCTGCCATCCCAGGCCCGATACTCAGCAGGACCTGAGGTCTCCATCTTGCAGAGTTACTGAATATCGGCTCGTACCGATCAACTGCCCGGAGTGTACCTTCGTTGCCGGACAGCTGCCACCGAGCGACCCGCGAACAGCTCGCTATTTAGAATTGTACGGAGAGAAGCATTAAAGGTAAGTGAATCATCCTTATCAAAGACATAATCTATCGTTAAGCCCGTCCCGTGCCACGAACTACGCGTAGTAGGTAACGGCCGAATTGGGCAAATATCCCATTGAAGCAGGAGCTCCTTGAAGGAAAGAGCATAGTTCTTTTTTTTAAGGCCCGTGCCGAGTGGGACGTAACATAAAATTGGTGACAGCGGTGGGATAGAAACGATATATTATGTCCACTGAAAGGAGCGAACGTATTGAAACACGCAGCATGGCTGCGCGTCAACCTGATGAAGTTATGATCGATGAAGTACGACTACGAATGACTAAATTAGACGCGGCCGAACGGGCCCTCCTTGAACGCGAACGCGTCATTCGAGAACGCGAACAAGAACTTCGCGATCACGCGCAGCGTCTTAACGCTGCAAAATCAGAAGAGGCAGACCCTCTCACGTTCTTGATGAGGGAGATTTTGGCGCTCAGGACGGAGAGCCAACATCACCTTCCTAATCATCAAATTAATGAGGCTTTCGCGTCTATACCACGATACGATGGGAAAAATATGCCTCTATCCTCATTTATTAGAGCTTGTAAACGCGCGCGACAAATGATTCCCGCGTACCCGGAAGATTTGTTTACTCAAGCCGCGATACGGAAGCTCCAAGATTCGGCACACATTGCGATAGATAGACATAATCCGAAAACGATGTTCGAGTTGTATAGTCGACTCCGACAGACATTGGGCACATACCATTCTTTAGATTATTACCGGACAGAATTAAGAAACGTACTCATGTCGGAGAACGAACAGATTATCGATTACATTGGCCGTGTACAGGATTTATACGAGGGTCTTCTCGATGAAGAAAGGTTTTGGGGAGAAATCACGGATAGCAAGAAACGAGAAATAGATGAATTGGCATTAAAAAGCTTTTGTTCTGGGTTACCGATGGATTACCATCCCTACTTAAACGCGTTACGTTGCCGAGACTTAGGCGATGCATATGACAAGGCAATCCAATTACACTCGTCAATACAACACGAATGGGATAGAAGAGGATTAGTAAGGCCGCGACCACAATATAAGGCAAAAACATACCAAGAAAAACCTATGGATTATTATTACTTTGAATCTAAAAGAAACAATAGACCAAATATCCGACCTACTAGAACTCCTCCAGACCCAGATTCGTGTTCGTATTGTAAGAGAATTGGTCATACACAAACCCAATGTTACAAGAAATCGCGTGACCAGCAACGCCGGTCACAGACACAAGTTCATGGGCCTTATACTCCACCTCCCGGAAATTCCCGTCAATCCTCTCCATCCTCTCACTACTCTCCTTCCTCACCACGAGACCAAAAGCATAAGAAAGAATGCTCGTATTGCAAAAATATCGGTCATACAATAGAAGAATGCCGAAAGAAAAGATGGAGAGAATCTCAGTCGGGAAACGAACCAACGTCTCTGAGGAAAGGCGCATCCACAGAGACCGCGCCAGGGCGCCCGGTGAGAACGATAACAAAAGAAGAGAAGCCAATCGTGTCTACGTCCTCCAACTAAAGGAAGAAGCTACCTCCCCATCTATCGTCCTTTCCTCTGACGACCTAGCTAAAGAGACGGAGTTCCTAGTTGATACGGGTTCGGAACTCAACATATTAAAAATAAAAATGGCAAACGGGGATATAATATGCAACGAAAACGACAAAGTCAGACTGAGCGGTATCACCGACGAAACCGTTACCACGTACGGTTCGGTAACCATACGAATTCACGGATATCCGCTTAAATTCCAATTAGTACCAAATTCCTTTCCTATCCCCTACGACGGTATTTTGGGTTCCGACTTCTTTCAAAAAACAGCCAAAATTGATTATGAAAGAGAGTCTATAGAGTGGCACGGAATAGTTATGCCCTTTGTGCAATCAAAGGAGATAACCATTCCGGGGCGAACGAGCAATGTCTGTAAAATAAAGATAAGAAATAGCGATTTAGAAACGGGATATTTGCCGCGTTTGAATTTCGGAGAAGGAATTTATGCCGGAGAAGCAGTGGTGTCAAATAACCACGGCGAAGCATATATCAAAATAATTAACACCAACGATACGGACGTCAACATAAAACCTCCGTCTGTAACACTAGAAGAGTTCGAGATAAATAATACCGAACTCTTATCGCATTCAGAGGAAATCACGTCTCAAGTGCCTCGACTCGAATCGAAAGACGATGACATAAGCAGTCTAATAAACAATTCTCCGAAACTCGAACAGGAAACCGAGACCCAACATACCGTCCTCCCTACTCACATTACCCCTTCCAAATCCTGCAAACACATAAACAAGACAGACGAACGTTACGCACTAGCCCTACAGAATATTAATTTGGACAAACTGAACGACGAAGAGAAATCCGTAGCAAAAGATATGATCAGAGAATCCATAGATTTATTTCATTTACCGGGCGACAGACTGACGTACTCCGACACCGTAACACACAAGATAGAGACAGTGGACTCTATTCCAGTGAATGTCCGACAGTACCGCTTCCCGCCCATTCATAAGGAAGAGATAAACAAACAGATAGGAGAACTTCTAGAAAACAACGTGATCAAATCATCTACGTCCCCGTATAATTCTCCACTATGGATAGTTCCGAAGAAACCGGACGCAAAAGGGAATAAAAGATGGAGATTAGTCATCGACTACCGGATGTTAAACGAAAAAACTATTAAAGACAGTTATCCACTGCCGAACATAACGGAAATATTAGATCAACTAGGAAGCGCGAAATATTTTAGTACGTTCGATCTCGCATCGGGCTTCCATCAAATCGGCATGGATAAAGAAGACGCGCCGAAAACGGCTTTCTCCACGCCATTCGGGCATTATGAATTTAAACGTATGCCCTTTGGTCTCAAAAACGCTCCTTCCACCTTCCAACGCTTGATGAACAATGTCCTGACCGGATTGCAAGGTAATGAATTATTCGTTTACCTAGACGACATAGTCATATACTCCAGCTCGCTACGAGAGCATCTTTTGAAATACCGGAAATTATGTGCGCGTCTCCGTGACGCCAATCTAAAACTACAGCCCGAGAAATGCAATCTTCTCAGGAAGGAGGTTGTATATCTCGGACATATCATTAGCGCGGATGGAGTGAAACCAGACCCAGGAAAAATAGAGGCAGTCAAGAACTTCCCGACGCCAAAGAATGCAAAGAACATAAAACAATTCCTGGGACTGGCAGGCTATTATCGACGCTTCATACCAAATTTCTCAGGTACAAGTAAACCGCTGACGAATCTCTTAAAGAAAGACGTACCGTTTAAGTGGGAGGACGCTCAAAACAAGGCATTCAAAACTTTAACAAGCCTTTTGTGTGAACAACCGCTCTTGCAATTCCCTGATTTTACCAAACCTTTCCTAGTAACTACCGACGCATCAAATTACGCGATCGGGGGAATTCTCAGTCAGGGAGAAGTCGGTAAAGATCTGCCCATAGCTTACACGTCAAGAATCTTAAATCAAGCGGAACAAAATTATTCGACAATAGAGAAAGAGCTGCTTGCCATTATATACGCCGTTAATTACTTCCGACCTTATCTATACGGTCGTAAATTCAGTTTAATCACCGACCACCGTCCGTTAGTGTGGTTAAATTCTGTGAAAGACCCGACGTCTCGGCTTATCAGATGGCGACTCAAACTCGCCGAGTATGAATACGATATTGTTTATAAAGCCGGTAAACGAAACGTCAATGCCGACGCGCTATCGCGTAACCCTATCGAGGTGAGTAAACAGATCCTTCCGATAGCAGGGACCAGCTCGAGTGACGACGAAATATTCTCGTCACTCGCTAAGAGACGTCGCACGCAAGAAATATCAAAACCCGAGACCGCACTTGAAACGGAAACACCTAACATAAACATAAACATAAACGAACAGACGAACGATACAGACGAAACGAACGACGACGAACTGGATCTATCACGTTACGAAGGTAATATTATAGAAATAAAAGACAGGATAACAATGCACAAAGGACACATAGCATTTTTTGTAACAAAGACCGGAACTCCTATTGACAAAGGAGCCAAAGAACTTGCCGACAATAAAAGACTACCAAACATTACCGACGTAACGCTTGGTAGAGTAAAGATTACAAAACGGGACAATAGATACCTCATCGCGTTACCCGTCCAGGAGAGAACATCCGTCTCTATTCAATTAGAAATTTTAGACGAAGTATTACATTCTCTTTTGGACGCGGCAATTGAATTAAATTTAAAAACAATAGCTATTTCAAGGGATAATATCGCAGACGTATCATGGATAAACATTAAACGCAAGATAAGTTCGATCTTCGCGGGCCACGAAACTAAAATTATTATACTAAAGCATGAAATCATAATACCCAGGGAGATCGAACGCGTCCAAATTATCCATGACAATCACGCTACTCCTGTGGGAGGTCACAAAGGAGTCACTAAGACATATTGGCGTATAAAACAACGGTACTACTGGCCTAACCTTAAACCCGATATACAAAACTTTATCCAAAACTGCCGCAGCTGCCAGACCAAGAAGCTTGTTCGACAAAAAACCAGACAACCGATGACCCTTACCGACACGCCGGGAAGGGCCTTCGACAAAGTTTCGATGGATATAGTAGGACCGATGCCTACCAGTAAACAAGGCAATAATTATATCCTAACAATACAAGATCTCCTTACCAAATATTCTATAGCGGTACCACTACAACAAGCTTCTTCGGTCGAAGTAGCTGATGCATTTATAAAAAATTTAATATGTAAATACGGCAGCCCGAAAGGGATACTAACTGATCAAGGTACTGCTTTCTTATCAGAATTGATGAAAGCAGTGGCCAAGAAATTTAGAATAGAAACATACCAAACCACCGCTTATCGACCGCAATCCAACGGATCAATAGAACGCTCACACCACGTGTTAGCAGAATTTTTGAAACACTTTATAAAGGATAATTCTGAATGGGACGATTGGGTCGATATAGCGATGTTTTCTTATAATACAAGTATACATGAAGGTACACAATACACTCCACACGAATTAATCTTTGGCCAGTTAGCGAAAACTCCGAACGATAGCACACTTAACGACTTAAAAGACGAAACTTACGCATCGTACTTGGCTGAATTGACGGAACAATTACAGAAATCGCAGGAGGCCGCCAAAGAGAACCTCGAACGCGCGAAAATAAAATCTAAAAATTATTACGATAAAAAACAGAGGGTGGTGAGCTTCTCGACGGGCGACTCCGTGTACCTCCTAAAGGGAAAAATCAAAGGCAAGTTAGACAGCCAGTACGAGGGACCATATAAAATTGTACAAATTCTTAATAATAGCAATGTAAAAATAGAAACGCCAAAAGGCCTCTCTGTCGTTCATACGGACAGACTCAAATTAAATAAGGCTAAAAAAATAAGTTAAAGCCTACGTCTAGGACTCTACCTTACCGACTAACGGTTGCCACGGCGCAGCATGGCGCCACAGTAGTTCTCAGAGTCCGGGACGACGGTCGATAAGGTGTCTCCCCTCCATTTTCATTATAATATAAGTCACTCCAGTCCGAGCAGAGCGTCAATTGTCCATAAAGAAGCAAAAGCATCGAAGCTAAAGAAGAAACCTCGAATCATAATGAAGAAATTATCATTCGTTATACTACTTACAATAGTAGGAACTACGCAGAGCCTAACCGGATACGACTGTGCCGGTTCCTCACTCAACGTGACTACATTCTCGTTGCTGGACGTCTCTGAATGCGAGACGCCGAATCTCCAACCAACAAGCCAAGAACTATACATTCAATTACTACAAGTGTCTGAATACCACCCAATAAATGTAATACAATGTAAAGTGAGGATCGATAGGACCATCTATCACTGCGGAATGTACTCGCACGTTTCAATCGTACACAATGGCCGACGCGAATACATTCATCCGCTCACCCAACGCCTATGCGAACAAGCGCAAGTCACCGGAAGCCTATCTCTGGGCCCCAACAGCCTCATAACGGGACTTAAGAGAAACAGCACGCACCTTCACAGCCTGACCATAAGTGGATCCGTCGGTACAGACGGAGCCTGCAAGGGCTCGCAATATAGCGACCCCTATGGTACCTGGGACGACGTCGTTGTACAGGCCTCGGTAGAAGTCACCTTGAAAGACTACTATGCAGCCGCCTCCATCAAAGCAGACCAGATACATCTGCAATCGGGTAACATCTGCGCTTACACAGCCGAAAATTGTCAAGACGAAGGAGGAGCCGAAAACTTTTGGGAAACTCTACCTTCGGATAGTTGCGGATTCAATGAATACGACGTTTTGTACGAAGGCCTCGCAACAAAACTCACAACTAAAGGACCAGTAAAAGGACCAGTCCTATACACAGTTACGTCCAAGGATGTCACCTTCGCACTTACAAAAACAGAAGAATTTACACTGCGCGGATATACGATCATCCGTACCGAACATCCGAAACTTTTCATATTGGAAACCTCTCCTGGAAGAATCTTCAAAGCTAAGACAAAAACCCCTGTAGAAAATTTAGACATCTTCGCATATATAAATTCTAAATTCATATACGTCGAACGCCATTTAAAAACACAACTTACTGATTTATATATAGACATAACCCGCCAGAAATGTGCGCTCGAGAGACAAATTTTGAAGAACGCTTTATCCTTAGCAAACTTGTCTCCTGATGAAACCGCATATTCCTTCATGAAAGAACCAGGTTATATGGCAGTGATAGCGGGAGAAGTAATACACTTGATTAAATGTACACCGGTGGAAATAAAAGTACGCTCTACGGAAAACTGCTACAAAAGCCTACCAATAACTTACCGCAATCAGTCTTGCTTCCTAACACCAAAAACCCATATCATCACACAAGAAGCAGCAATGGCGGATTGCAACGAGCTACTACCAGCAATGTACCTACTACATGGATCATGGTACAGAATAACACCGAAACTCGTTGAAAGCGTACCACCGCCGACGATTCAGCCATTAACAAAACCACAATGGAAAGACATCAGCCCGCAACATTTGGCAACGAGCGGAATCTACTCCAACGAAGATCTAAATAAACTACGTTCGCATATCATGGAACCTGCGGAAAAACCCGCTGTTTTGAACACACTATTACGTGGAGTCAGCGGACAACACATACGAAAGGGACAGATCTCGCTATACAACCTTATGGACGAAGAAGCATTAGACAAAATAGCGACCAGCACAGGCCAACGACTATGGGGAGCGTTCGTGACATTCGGATCAGCAAGCGCCGGAGTCATAGCGATACTCATGATCCTCCGATTGATAAAATATGTAGCAGACACCGTCATCCACGGCTATGCACTACATAGCATCTATGGTTGGAGTATTCATTTAGTAGGAGCACTTTGGGGCTCACTTACACACCTTTTGCTCCACCTCGCTAAGTCACCAACGGAAGAGAAGGTGGAGAGCGAACAAAAACCGCCAGAAGATGCTGACGCGATAGAACCACCTACGACAGGACAGAAAGAAGCCGTAAACACTTTCCCTTCAATTAGTAAGTACTTACAAGAAGAATCAGCCTTCAAAATGCACGTATAACTACGTACATTTTATTATAAGGGGGGAAGTGTTACGTCACCCGACGTACGGACTTATAAAATATATAAAGAGATACTCCTCGTGCCCGCTATATAGGGAGTCTTTTATTATCACATGTAATTCCTCGTGCCCGCTATATAGGGAGTCAGCTTATTAAATCATGTATTACTCATAGTATAGTTGATATCATTTATTAACAATATTATAATTTACACATTCGTGCCCGACATGAAGGGAGTAACTTTTACAACACTAACAAATATTATATTTACACTGGGGAACACCTTACGATTAGAACATGCATATATAATAATTAACTATAAATAATAGATACATAATAATCGATACGTATTTAACACACACATTTATAATATACGCGAAGTCCTAACAAGCGCCTTTAAGTCACCAAAAGTCCTAACAAGAGACTGAAAGTAAACGCCGACTAGCCGGTCCTTCGCCCACACATGGCCACCACGTGCGCCTTAGGGAAAGCACGCGGCCACCAGGCACTTACGGCACCTCTCCACAAGTGGTCATCACGCGCGTCTGCAGAACGGACTCAGAATTCCGAAGCTAACACACACACGGGCCTAGGCCAACACACACACGCGGAATTCAGCTGACGCCAAGCAAAGTAACGCCAAGACGCTCATCCCTACCACCGCTAGTACGCGCTTCAGCTCAACGCGCACAGGACCATCGCACGCTACCCCACCACCGCCAACAAGGACGAGAGAAGGGAAGACGGCAGCCAATCACCATCCTTTTAGAGCCAAGCCGCCGCCGCTTCGCTACGAGCCGCCGCCGCTTCGCCACGAGCCGCCGCCGCTAAGATTCAGTATATAAGGAGCTGCAGAGCAGCACACGACGGATTTTTTCGACTACAGATTTTCTACGAATCACCTCGACGGACGTTTCGAACAATAATCGCGGGAGAGTCTTTTACGCTGTATCAATTCTATTCATATTATAATTTAAACTTAGAATAAATTAGAATTAGTAGAAGTCTGTGTTTCATTAGTCGGGACCCCGGTCACTACTCATTCGCGACTCGTATTATCTACGTGTTCCTGAACCGACGTGTGGTCGACAAGCTCTTCATCTCTCTCCGCATTTTCCAACCTTTTTATCCTAGAACTATCGGGGCGTACGAATCGCCCGGGTTCACTCTTTCCAAGTCTTAGAACTATCGGGGCGTACGAATCGCCCGGGTTCATACTCCTAAATCATAGAACTATCGGGGCGTACGAATCGCCCGGGTTCATTCTTCATAGAACTATCGGAGCGTACGAAGCGCTCGGGTTCAATCATCCTAAAAGGTCCCGTTGCATCCTATAGAATACGTATGCCGAAAACACGTCGGGGCGGACGCAAACATAGTCTCCGGCGTCTACTCGCGAACTATTATAGCGGTACAAACCATCTGGCTAACTTGGGCATCGACCCGTCGGCCTGTAGACCTAGGATCATCGAGGACACCACACTCTGCCATCCCAGGCCCGATACTCAGCAGGACCTGAGGTCTCCATCTTGCAGAGTTACTGAATATCGGCTCGTACCGATCAACTGCCCGGAGTGTACCTTCGTTGCCGGACAGCTGCCACCGAGCGACCCGCGAACAGCTCGCTATTTAGAATTGTACGGAGAGAAGCATTAAAGGTAAGTGAATCATCCTTATCAAAGACATAATCTATCGTTAAGCCCGTCCCGTGCCACGAACTACGCGTAGTAGGTAACGGCCGAATTGGGCAAATATCCCATTGAAGCAGGAGCTCCTTGAAGGAAAGAGCATAGTTCTTTTTTTTAAGGCCCGTGCCGAGTGGGACGTAACACAGTCATTATTGATGTTATTGTCTTTATTATTGCCGTAGTTATTGCCATTATTATTGACGTTATTTTTGCAGAGATTATTGCCTCTATTATACTTATTATTACCGATTTTATTGTCTTAATTTTTCCGCTATTAAGGCCGTTATTGCCGTCAATATTGCCGTTGTTATTGCGATTATTATTGCCTTTATTGCCTTTAATATCACAGTTATTATTGCCGTTTTTGTCTTTGTTATTGTCGACGTCATTGCCATTATTATTGCCGTTTTTTTGCAGTTATTATTGCCCTTATTGTGGTTATTATTATCGTTATTATTGCCGTTATTTAGGCCGTTAATGCCGCTATTATTGCGGATATTATTGACGTTATTTTCGTTATTAAGTACGATATTAATGCCATTATTATTACCGTTATTATTGCCTTTATTAATGCCGTTATTCAGTCCGTTATTGCCATTAATATTGCGGATATTATTGACGTTATTGTCGTTATTAAGTACGTTATAATTGCCATTATTATTACCGTTATTATTGCCTTTATTATTGCCATTATTAAGGCCGTTATTGCCGTAATTATAGCAGTTATTATTGCCGTTATTGTCTCTATTATTGCGGTTACTATTGCCGTTGTTATTACCTTTATTATTGACGCTATTGTCTTTAGTATTGTCTTTATAATTGCCGTTGTTATTGCCATTATGAAAGCAGTTATTGCCGTTATTATTGCCATTATTATTGCAGTTATTATTGCCGTTATTGTCTTTATTATTACCGTTATTATTGCCATAATTATTGACGTTATTGCCTTTATTATTACTGTTATAATTGCCTTCACGTTTGCCGTAATTAATGCCGTTATTGCCTTTAATATTGCAGTTATTATTGCTGTTATCTAGGCCGATATTGCAGTTATTACTGGCCTTTTTATTGCCTTTATTATTGCCATTATTAAAGCCGTTATTGCCGTTATTATAACAGTTATTATTGACGGTATTGTCTTTATTATTGCCGATGTTATTGCTATTATTATTGCCGTTATTATTGCTGAGATTATTGCCTTATTATCGTTATTATTACCGTTTTTATTGACTTTATTTTTGCCGTTATTAAAGGCCGTTATTGCAGTTATTATTGCGGATATTATTGACGTTATTGTCGTTATTAAGGCCGTTATCATTGCCATTATTATTACCGTTATTATTGCCTTTATTATTGCCATTATTAAGGCCGTTATTGCCGTAAGTATAGCAGTTATTATTGCCGTTAATATTGGAGTTATTATTTACGATTATTATTGCCTTTATTTTTGCTGTTATTCATGTCGTTATTGCAGTTATTATTGATTTTATATTCTTTATTATTGCCGTCGTTATTGCCATTATTATTGTCGTTTTGATTGCAGTTATTATTGCCATTATTATCGTTATTATTACCTTTATTATTTCCTCTATTATTGCCGTTATTAAGACCGTTAATGCAGTTATTATTGCCGTTATTATTGTTTTTATTATTGACGTTATTGTCTTTATTATAGCCATTATTGAGTCCGTTATTGCTGTAATAATAGCAGCTATTATTGCCGTTATTTACTTTATTATTGCCGTTATTATTTCCTTTATTTTTGCAGTTATTCATGTCGTTATTGCAGTTATTATTGATTTTATATTCCTTATTATTGCCGTCGTTATTGCCATTACTATAGTCGTTATTATTGCAGTTATTATTGCCTTCATTATCGTTATTATTACCTTTATTATTTCCTCTATTATTGCCCTTATTAAGACCGTTAATGCAGTTAATATTGCCGTTATTATTTAAGTTATTATTGACGTTATTGTCTTTAATATTACCGTCGATATTGCCATTATTATTACCTTTATTATTGCCGTTATTATTGCCGTTGTTATTGACATTATTATTGCCTTTATTGCCTTTAATATCACAGTTATTATTACCGTTTTAGTCTTTATTATTGTCGACGTTATTGCCATTATTATTGCCGTTTTTATTGAAGTTATTATTGACGTTATTTTCTATAATATTGCCGTCGATATTGCCTCTATTATTACCATTATTATTGCCGTTGTTTTTGCCAATATTATTGCCGTTAATGCCTTTATTTTGCCGTATTCAAGGCCGTTATTGCCTTTATTATTGCAGTTATCATTGACGTTGTTATTGCAATTATTATTGTCGTAATTATTGCATTTATTGTTGACATTGATGTCGTTTATATTGCCGTTATTATTGCAGTTATTATTGCCTTTTTTGTCTTAATTATTGCCGTTATTATGGTCGTTATTGCCGTTATTATTGCAGTTATTATTGACGTTATTGCCTTTATTATTGCCGTTGTTATTGCCATTATTATTGCCGTAATTATTGCAGAGTTTATTGCCCCTATTATATTAATTATTACCGTTTTTATTGTCTTTACTTTTGCCGTTATTAAGGCCGTTATTGCAGTTATTATTGCCGTTATTATTGCGGATATTATTGACGTTATTGCCGTTATAATAGCAGTAATTAATGTCGTTTTTGTCTTTAGTATTCCGTTATTATTGCCTTTATTTTTGCCGTTATTGTCTTTATTATTGCCATTATTAAGGCCGTTATTGCCATAATTATAACAGTTATTATTGCCGTTATTGTCTTTATTATTGCGGTTACTATTGCCGTTGTTATTCCCATTATTATTGACGTTATTGTCTTTGGTATTGTCTTTATAATTGCCGTTATTATTGCCATTATTATTGCAGTTATTATTGCTGTTATTGTCTTTATTATTGCCGTTGTTATTGCCATTATTATTGCCGTTATTCTCTTTAGTATTGCCGTTATTATAACGGTTAATATTGCCTTTTTATTCTAGTTATTGCTACATGATTAACGTTATTGTTGTCGTTATTATTGCAATTATTATTGGCGCCCTCATTGCCGTTGTTATTGCCATTATTATTGCCGTTATTGCCTTTATTATTACCGTTATTATTGCCCTTATTATTGCTGTTATGTAGCCCGATATTGCCGTTAGTACTGGCCATATTATTGCTATTATTATTATTTTTATTATTGCCATAATTATTGCCGTTATTGCCTTTATTATTACCGTTATAATTCCATTTATTATTGACGTTATTAATGCCGTTATTGCCGTTAATATTGCAGTTATTTTTGATGTTATTGTCTTTATTATTGCCGTTCTTATTGCTATTATTATTTCAGAGATTATTGTCCTTATTGTCTTTATTATTACCGTTTTTATTGTCTTTAATTTTGCCGTTATTAAGGCAGTTATTTCATTTATTTTTGCTGTTATTATTGCGAATATTATTGACGTTATTGTCGTTATTAAGGCCGTTATTATTGCCATTATTATAACCGTTATTATTGCTGTTTTTATTGCCACCATTATTGCTTTTATTGCCTTTAATATCACAGTTATTATTGCCGTTTTTGTCATTATTATTGTCGACGTTATTGCCATTATTATTGCCGTTTTTTGCAGTTATTATTGCCCTTATTGTCGTTATTATTATCGTCAATATTGCCGTTATTAAGGCCGTTATTGTCGTTAATATTGCAGTAATTATTGACGTTATTGTCGTTATTAAGTACGTTATTATTGCCATTATTATTACCGTTATTATTCCTTTATTATTGCCATTATTAAGGCCGTTATTGCCGTAATTGTAGCAGTTATTATTGTCGTTATTGTCTTTATTATTGCCGTCGATATTGCCATTATTATTACGTTTATTATTGCCGTCATTATTGCCGTTGTTATTGTCATTATTAATGCCTTTATTGCCTTTAAAATCACAGTTATTATTGCCGTTTTTGTCTTTATTATTATCGACGTTATTGCCATTATTATTGCCGTTTTTATTGCAGTTATTATTGGCCTTATTGTCGTTATTATTATCGTTATTATTGCCGTTTTTGTCTTTATTATTGTCGACGTTATTGCTTTTATTATTACTGTTTTTATTGCAAAACTTATTGCCCTTGTTGTAGTTATTATTATCGTTATTATTGCCGTTATTAAGGCCGTTATTGCCGTTATTATAACAGTTATTATTGACGTTATTGTCTTTATTTTTGACGTTATTATTGCCGTTGTTATTGCCATTATTATCACAGTTATTATTGTGTTACGTCCCACTCGGCACGGGCCTTAAAAAAAAGAACTATGCTCTTTCCTTCAAGGAGCTCCTGCTTCAATGGGATATTTGCCCAATTCGGCCGTTACCTACTACGCGTAGTTCGTGGCACGGGACGGGCTTAACGATAGATTATGTCTTTGATAAGGATGATTCACTTACCTTTAATGCTTCTCTCCGTACAATTCTAAATAGCGAGCTGTTCGCGGGTCGCTCGGTGGCAGCTGTCCGGCAACGAGGGTACACTCCGGGCAGTTGATCGGTACGAGCCGATATTCAGTAACTCTGCAAGATGGAGACCTCAGGTCCTGCTGAGTATCGGACCTGGGATGGCAGAGTGTGGTGTCCTCGATGATCCTAGGTCTGCAGGCCGACGGGTCGATGCCCAAGTTAGCCAGATGGTTTGTACCGCTATAATAATTCGCGAGTAGACGCCGGAGACTATGTTTGCGTCCGCCCCGACGTGTTTTCGGCATACGTATTCTATAGGATGCAACGGGACCTTTTAGGATGATTGAACCCGAGCGATTCGTACGCTCCGATAGTTCTATGAAGAATGAACCCGGGCGATTCGTACGCCCCGATAGTTCTAGGATAAAAGGTTGGAAAATGCGGAGAGAGATGAAGAGCTTGTCGACCACACGTCGGTTCAGGAACACGTAGATAATACGAGTCGCGAATGCGTAGTGACCGGGGTCCCGACTAATGAAACACAGACTTCTACTAATTCTAATTTATTCTAAGTTTAAATTATAATATGAATAGAATTGATACAGCGTAAAAGACTCTCCCGCGATTATTGTTCGAAACGTCCGTCGAAGTGATTCGTAGAAAATCTGTAGTCGAAAAAATCCGTCGTGTGCTGCTCTGCAGCTCCTTATATACTGAATCTTAGCGGCGGCGGCTCGTGGCGAAGCGGCGGCGGCTCGTAGCGAAGCGGCGGCGGCTTGGCTCTAAAAGGATGGTGATTGGCTGCCGTCTTCCCTTCTCTCGTCCTTGTTGGCGGTGGTGGGGTAGCGTGCGATGGTGCTGTGCGCGTTGAGCTGAAGCGCGTACTAGCGGTGGTAGGGATGAGCGTCTTGGCGTTACTTTGCTTGGCGTCAGCTGAATTCCGCGTGTGTGTGTTGGCCTAGGCCCGTGTGTGTGTTAGCTGTGCCATGTATCTTGTAACTTCGGAATTCTGAGTCCGTTCTGCAGACGCGCGTGATGACCACTTGTGGAGAGGTGCCGTAAGTGCCTGGTGGCCGCGTGCTTTCCCTAAGGCGCACGTGGTGGCCATGTGTGGGCGAAGGACCGGCTAGTCGGCGTTTACTTTCAGTCTCTCGTTAGGACTTCGCGTATATTATAAATGTGTATGTTAAATACGTATCGATTATTATGTATCTATTATTTATAGCTAATTATTATATATGCATGTTCTAATCGTAAGGTGTTCCCCAGTGTAAATATAATATTTGTTAGTGTTGTAAAAGTTACTCCCTTCATGTCGGGCACGAATGTGTAAATTATAATATTGTTAATAAATGATATCAACTATACTATGAGTAATACATGATTTAATAAAAGACTCCCTATATAGCGGGCACGAGGAATTACATGTGATAATAAAAGACTCCCTATATAGCGGGCACGAGGAATTACATGTGATAATAAAAGACTCCCTATATAGCGGGCACGAGGAATATCTCTTTATATATTTTATAAGTCCGTACGTCGGGTGACGTAACACTTCCCCCCTTATAATAAAATGTACGTAGTTATACGTGCATTTTGAAGGCTGATTCTTCTTGTAAGTACCTACTAATTGAAGGGAAAGTGTTTACGGCTTCTTTCTGTCCTGTCGTAGGTGGTTCTATCGCGTCAGCATCTTCTGGCGGTTTTTGTTCGCTCTCCACCTTCTCTTCCGTTGGTGACTTAGCGAGGTGGAGCAAAAGGTGTGTAAGTGAGCCCCAAAGTGCTCCTACTAAATGAATACTCCAACCATAGATGCTATGTAGTGCATAGCCGTGGATGACGGTGTCTGCTACATATTTTATCAATCGGAGGATCATGAGTATCGCTATGACTCCGGCGCTTGCTGATCCGAATGTCACGAACGCTCCCCATAGTCGTTGGCCTGTGCTGGTCGCTATTTTGTCTAGTGCTTCTTCGTCCATAAGGTTGTATAGCGAGATCTGTCCTTTTGGTATGTGTTGTCCGCTAACTCCACGTAGTAGTGTGTTCAAAACAGCGGGTTTTTCCGCAGGTTCCATGATATGCGAACGTAGTTTATTTAGGTCTTCGTTGGAGTAGATTCCGCTCGTTGCCAAATGTTGCGGGCTGATGTATTTCCATTGTGGTTTTGTTAATGGCTGAATCGTCGGCGGTGGTACGCTTTCAACGAGTTTCGGTGTTATTCTGTACCATGATCCATGTAGTAGGTACATTGCTGGTAGTAGCTCGTTGCAATCCGCCATTGCTGCTTCTTGTGTGATGATATGGGTTTTTGGTGTTAGGAAGCAAGACTGATTGCGGTAAGTTATTGGTAGGCTTTTGTAGCAGTTTTCCGTAGAGCGTACTTTTATTTCCACCGGTGTACATCTAATCAAGTGTATTACTTCTCCCGCTATCACTGCCATATAACCTGGTTCTTTCATGAAGGAATATGCGGTTTCGTCAGGAGACAAGTTTGCTAAGGATAAAGCGTTCTTCAAAATTTGTCTCTCGAGCGCACATTTCTGGCGGGTTATGTCTATATATAAATCAGTAAGTTGTGTTTTTAAATGGCGTTCGACGTATATGAATTTAGAATTTATATATGCGAAGATGTCTAAATTTTCTACAGGGGTTTTTGTCTTAGCTTTGAAGATTCTTCCAGGAGAGGTTTCCAATATGAAAAGTTTCGGATGTTCGGTACGGATGATCGTATATCCGCACAGTGTAAATTCTTCTGTTTTTGTAAGTGCGAAGGTGACGTCCTTGGACGTGACTGTGTATAGGACTGGTCCTGTTACTGGTCTTTTAGTTGTGAGTTTTGTTGCGAGGCTTTCGTACAAAACGTCGTATTCATTGAATCCGCAACTATCCGAAGGTAGAGTTTCCCAAAAGTTTTCGGCTCCTCCTTCGTCTTGACAATTTTCGGCTGTGTAAGCGCAGATGGTACCCGATTGCAGATGTATCTGGTCTGCTTTGATGGAGGCGGCTGCATAGTAGTCTTTCAAGGTGACTTCTACCGAGGCTTGTACAACGACGTCGTCCCAGGTACCATAGGGGTCGCTATATTGCGAGCCCTTGCAGGCTCCGTCTGTACCGACGGATCCACTTATGGTCAGGCTGTGAAGGTGCGTGCTGTTTCTCTTAAGTCCCGTTATGAGGCTGTTGGGGCCCAGAGATAGGCTTCCGGTGACTTGCGCTTGTTCGCATAGGCGTTGGGTGAGCGGATGAATGTATTCGCGTCGGCCATTGTGTACGATTGAAACGTGCGAGTACATTCCGCAGTGATAGATGGTCCTATCGATCCTCACTTTACATTGTATTACATTTATTGGGTGGTATTCAGACACTTGTAGTAATTGAATGTATAGTTCTTGGCTTGTTGGTTGGAGATTCGGCGTCTCGCATTCAGAGACGTCCAGCAACGAGAATGTAGTCACGTTGAGTGAGGAACCGGCACAGTCGTATCCGGTTAGGCTCTGCGTAGTTCCTACTATTGTAAGTAGTATAACGAATGATAATTTCTTCATTATGATTCGAAGTTTCTTCTTTAGCTTCGATGCTTTTGCTTCTTTATGGACAATTGACGCTCTGCTCGGACTGGAGTGACTTATATTATAATGAAAATGGAGGGGAGACACCTTATCGACCGTCGTCCCGGACTCTGAGAACTACTGTGGCGCCATGCTGCGCCGTGGCAACCGTTAGTCGGTAAGGTAGAGTCCTAGACGTAGGCTTTAACTTATTTTCTAGCCTTATTTAATTTGAGTCTGTCCGTATGAACGACAGAGAGGCCTTTTGGCGTTTCTATTTTTACATTGCTATTATTAAGAATTTGTACAATTTTATATGGTCCCTCGTACTGGCTGTCTAACTTGCCTTTGATTTTTCCCTTTAGGAGGTACACGGAGTCGCCCGTCGAGAAGCTCACCACCCTCTGTTTTTTTATCGTAATAATTTTTAGATTTTATTTTCGCGCGTTCGAGGTTCTCTTTGGCGGCCTCCTGCGATTTCTGTAATTGTTCCGTCAATTCAGCCAAGTACGATGCGTAAGTTTCGTCTTTTAAGTCGTTAAGTGTGCTATCGTTCGGAGTTTTCGCTAACTGGCCAAAGATTAATTCGTGTGGAGTGTATTGTGTACCTTCATGTATACTTGTATTATAAGAAAACATCGCTATATCGACCCAATCGTCCCATTCAGAATTATCCTTTATAAAGTGTTTCAAAAATTCTGCTAACACGTGGTGTGAGCGTTCTATTGATCCGTTGGATTGCGGTCGATAAGCGGTGGTTTGGTATGTTTCTATTCTAAATTTCTTGGCTACTGCTTTCATCAATTCTGATAAGAAAGCAGTACCTTGATCAGTTAGTATCCCTTTCGGGCTGCCGTATTTACATATTAAATTTTTTATAAATGCATCAGCTACTTCGACCGAAGAAGCTTGTTGTAGTGGTACCGCTATAGAATATTTGGTAAGGAGATCTTGTATTGTTAGGATATAATTATTGCCTTGTTTACTGGTAGGCATCGGTCCTACTATATCCATCGAAACTTTGTCGAAGGCCCTTCCCGGCGTGTCGGTAAGGGTCATCGGTTGTCTGGTTTTTTGTCGAACAAGCTTCTTGGTCTGGCAGCTGCGGCAGTTTTGGATAAAGTTTTGTATATCGGGTTTAAGGTTAGGCCAGTAGTACCGTTGTTTTATACGCCAATATGTCTTAGTGACTCCTTTGTGACCTCCCACAGGAGTAGCGTGATTGTCATGGATAATTTGGACGCGTTCGATCTCCCTGGGTATTATGATTTCATGCTTTAGTATAATAATTTTAGTTTCGTGGCCCGCGAAGATCGAACTTATCTTGCGTTTAATGTTTATCCATGATACGTCTGCAATATTATCCCTTGAAATAGCTATTGTCTTTAAGTTTAATTCAATTGCCGCGTCCAAAAGAGAATGTAATACTTCGTCTAAAATTTCTAATTGAATAGAGACGGATGTTCTCTCCTGGACGGGTAACGCGATGAGGTATCTATTGTCCCGTTTTGTAATCTTTGCTCTACCAAGCGTTACGTCGGTAATGTTTGGTAGTCTTTTATTGTCGGCAAGTTCTTTGGCTCCTTTGTCAATAGGGGTTCCGGTCTTTGTTACAAAAAATGCTATGTGTCCTTTGTGCATTGTTATCCTGTCTTTTATTTCTATAATATTACCTTCGTAACGTGATAGATCCAGTTCGTCGTCGTTCGTTTCGTCTGTATCGTTCGTCTGTTCGTTTATGTTTATGTTTATGTTAGGTGTTTCCGTTTCAAGTGCGGTCTCGGGTTTTGATATTTCTTGCGTGCGACGTCTCTTAGCGAGCGACGAGAATATTTCGTCGTCACTCGAGCTGGTCCCTGCTATCGGAAGGATCTGTTTACTCACCTCGATAGGGTTACGCGATAGCGCGTCGGCATTGACGTTTCGTTTACCGGCTTTATAAACAATATCGTATTCATACTCGGCGAGTTTGAGTCGCCATCTGATAAGCCGAGACGTCGGGTCTTTCACAGAATTTAACCACACTAACGGACGGTGGTCGGTGATTAAACTGAATTTACGACCGTATAGATAAGGTCGGAAGTAATTAACGGCGTATATAATGGCAAGCAGCTCTTTCTCTATTGTCGAATAATTTTGTTCCGCTTGATTTAAGATTCTTGACGTGTAAGCTATGGGCAGATCTTTACCGACTTCTCCCTGACTGAGAATTCCCCCGATCGCGTAATTTGATGCGTCGGTAGTTACTAGGAAAGGTTTGGTAAAATCAGGGAATTGCAAGAGCGGTTGTTCACACAAAAGGCTTGTTAAAGTTTTGAATGCCTTGTTTTGAGCGTCCTCCCACTTAAACGGTACGTCTTTCTTTAAGAGATTCGTCAGCGGTTTACTTGTACCTGAGAAATTTGGTATGAAGCGTCGATAATAGCCTGCCAGTCCCAGGAATTGTTTTATGTTCTTTGCATTCTTTGGCGTCGGGAAGTTCTTGACTGCCTCTATTTTTCCTGGGTCTGGTTTCACTCCATCCGCGCTAATGATATGTCCGAGATATACAACCTCCTTCCTGAGAAGATTGCATTTCTCGGGCTGTAGTTTTAGATTGGCGTCACGGAGACGCGCACATAATTTCCGGTATTTCAAAAGATGCTCTCGTAGCGAGCTGGAGTATATGACTATGTCGTCTAGGTAAACGAATAATTCATTACCTTGCAATCCGGCCAGGACATTGTTCATCAAGCGTTGGAAGGTGGAAGGAGCGTTTTTGAGACCAAAGGGCATACGTTTAAATTCATAATGCCCGAATGGCGTGGAGAAAGCCGTTTTCGGCGCGTCTTCTTTATCCATGCCGATTTGATGGAAGCCCGATGCGAGATCGAACGTACTAAAATATTTCGCGCTTCCTAGTTGATCTAATATTTCCGTTATGTTCGGCAGTGGATAACTGTCTTTAATAGTTTTTTCGTTTAACATCCGGTAGTCGATGACTAATCTCCATCTTTTATTCCCTTTTGCGTCCGGTTTCTTCGGAACTATCCATAGTGGAGAATTATACGGGGACGTAGATGATTTGATCACGTTGTTTTCTAGAAGTTCTCCTATCTGTTTGTTTATCTCTTCTTTATGAATGGGCGGGAAGCGGTACTGTCGGACATTCACTGGAATAGAGTCCACTGTCTCTATCTTGTGTGTTACGGTGTCGGAGTACGTCAGTCTGTCGCCCGGTAAATGAAATAAATCTATGGATTCTCTGATCATATCTTTTGCTACGGATT
This sequence comes from Dolichovespula saxonica, assembly GCA_911387935.1. Taxonomy (NCBI): domain Eukaryota; kingdom Metazoa; phylum Arthropoda; class Insecta; order Hymenoptera; family Vespidae; genus Dolichovespula; species Dolichovespula saxonica. Next base: position 3,406,178 of record CAJVQX010000003.1, on the reverse strand, counting down.
TCTCTTCGTCGTTCAGTTCGTCCAAATTAATATTCTGTAGGGCTAGTGCGTAACGTTCGTCTGTCTTGTTTATGTGTTTGCAGGATTTGGAAGGGGTAATGTGAGTAGGGAGGACGGTATGTTGGGTCTCGGTTTCCTGTTCGAGTTTCGGAGAATTGTTTATTAGACTGCTTATGTCATCGTCTTTCGATTCGAGTCGAGGCACTTGAGACGTGATTTCCTCTGAATGCGATAAGAGTTCGGTATTATTTATCTCGAACTCTTCTAGTGTTACAGACGGAGGTTTTATGTTGACGTCCGTATCGTTGGTGTTAATTATTTTGATATATGCTTCGCCGTGGTTATTTGACACCACTGCTTCTCCGGCATAAATTCCTTCTCCGAAATTCAAACGCGGCAAATATCCCGTTTCTAAATCGCTATTTCTTATCTTTATTTTACAGACATTGCTCGTTCGCCCCGGAATGGTTATCTCCTTTGATTGAACAAAGGGCATAACCATTCCGGGCCACTCTATAGACTCTCTTTCATAATCAATTTTGGCTGTTTTTTGAAAGAAGTCGGAACCCAAAATACCGTCGTAGGGGATAGGAAAGGAATTTGGTACTAATTGGAATTTAAGCGGATATCCGTGAATTCGTATGGTTACCGAACCGTACGTGGTAACGGTTTCGTCGGTGATACCGCTCAGTCTGACTTTGTCGTTTTCATTGCATATTATATCCCCGTTTGCCATTTTTATTTTTAATATGTTGAGTTCCGAACCCGTATCAACTAGGAACTCCGTCTCTTTAGCTAGGTCGTCAGAGGAAAGGACGATAGATGGGGAGGTAGCTTCTTCCTTTAGTTGGAGGACGTAGACGCGATTGGCTTCTCTTCTTTTGTTATCGTTCTCACCGGGCGCCCTGGCGCGGTCTCTGCGGATGCGCCTTTCCTCAGAGACGTTGGTTCGTTTCCCGACTGAGATTCTCTCCATCTTTTCTTTCGGCATTCTTCTATTGTATGACCGATATTTTTGCAATACGAGCATTCTTTCTTATGCTTTTGGTCTCGTGGTGAGGAAGGAGAGTAGTGAGAGGATGGAGAGGATTGACGGGAATTTCCGGGAGGTGGAGTATAAGGCCCATGAACTTGTGTCTGTGACCGGCGTTGCTGGTCACGCGATTTCTTGTAACATTGGGTTTGTGTATGACCAATTCTCTTACAATACGAACACGAATCTGGGTCTGGAGGAGTTCTAGTAGGTCGGATATTTGGTCTATTGTTTCTTTTAGATTCAAAGTAATAATAATCCATAGGTTTTTCTTGGTATGTTTTTGCCTTATATTGTGGTCGCGGCCTTACTAATCCTCTTCTATCCCATTCGTGTTGTATTGACGAGTGTAATTGGATTGCTTTGTCATATGCATCGCCTAAGTCTCGGCAACGTAACGCGTTTAAGTAGGGATGGTAATCCATCGGTAACCCAGAACAAAAGCTTTTTAATGCCAATTCATCTATTTCTCGTTTCTTGCTATCCGTGATTTCTCCCCAAAACCTTTCTTCATCGAGAAGACCCTCGTATAAATCCTGTACACGGCCAATGTAATTGTTACGTCACCCGACGTACGGACTTATAAAATATATAAAGAGAATTTCCTCGTGCCCGCTATATAGGGAGTCTTTTATTATCACGTGTAATTTCCTCGTGCCCGCTATATAGGGAGTCAGCTTATTAAATCATGTACTACTCATAGTATAGTTGATATCATTTATTAACAATATTATAATTTACACATTCGTGCCCGACATGAAGGGAGTAACTTTTACAACACTAACAAATATTATATTTACACTGGGGAACACCTTACGATTAGAACATGCATATATAATAATTAGCTATAAATAATAGATACATAATAATTGATACGTATTTAACGCACACATTTATAATATACGCGAAGTCCTAACAAGCGCCTTTAAGTCACCAAAAGTCCTAACAAGAGACTGAAAGTAAACGTCGACAGGCCTGTCCTCCGCCCACACATGGCCACCACGTGCGCCTTAGGGAAAGCACGCGGCCGCCAGGCACTTACGGCACCTCTCCACAAGTGGTCATCACGCGCGTCTACAGAACGGACTCAGAATTCCGAAGTTACAAGATACATGGCACAGCTAACACACACACGGGCCTAGGCCAACACACACACGCGGAATTCAGCTGACGCCAAGCAAAGTAACGCCAAGACGCTCATCCCTACCACCGCTAGTACGCGCTTCAGCTCAACGCGCACAGGACCATCGCACGCTACCCCACCACCGCCAACAAGGACGAGAGAAGGGAAGACGGCAGCCAATCACCATCCTTTTAGAGCCAAGCCGCCGCCGCTTCGCTACGAGCCGCCGCCGCTTCGCCACGAGCCGCCGCCGCTAAGATTCAGTATATAAGGAGCTGCAGAGCAGCACACGACGGATTTTTTCGACTACAGATTTTCTACGAATCACTTCGACGGACGTTTCGAACAATAATCGCGGGAGAGTCTTTTACGCTGTATCAATTCTATTCATATTATAATTTAAACTTAGAATAAATTAGAATTAGTAGAAGTCTGTGTTTCATTAGTCGGGACCCCGGTCACTACGCATTCGCGACTCGTATTATCTACGTGTTCCTGAACCGACGTGTGGTCGACAAGCTCTTCATCTCTCTCCGCATTTTCCAACCTTTTATCCTAGAACTATCGGGGCGTACGAATCGCCCGGGTTCATTCTTCATAGAACTATCGGAGCGTACGAATCGCTCGGGTTCAATCATCCTAAAAGGTCCCGTTGCATCCTATAGAATACGTATGCCGAAAACACGTCGGGGCGGACGCAAACATAGTCTCCGGCGTCTACTCGCGAACTATTATAGCGGTACAAACCATCTGGCTAACTTGGGCATCGACCCGTCGGCCTGCAGACCTAGGATCATCGAGGACACCACACTCTGCCATCCCAGGTCCGATACTCAGCAGGACCTGAGGTCTCCATCTTGCAGAGTTACTGAATATCGGCTCGTACCGATCAACTGCCCGGAGTGTACCTTCGTTGCCGGACAGCTGCCACCGAGCGACCCGCGAACAGCTCGCTATTTAGAATTGTACGGAGAGAAGCATTAAAGGTAAGTGAATCATCCTTATCAAAGACATAATCTATCGTTAAGCCCGTCCCGTGCCACGAACTACGCGTAGTAGGTAACGGCCGAATTGGGCAAATATCCCATTGAAGCAGGAGCTCCTTGAAGGAAAGAACATAGTTCTTTTTTTTAAGGCCCGTGCCGAGTGGGACGTAACATAAAATTGGTGACAGCGGTGGGATAGAAACGATACATTATGTCTACTGAAAGGAGCGAACGTATTGAAACACGCAGCATGGCTGCGCGTCAACCTGATGAAGTTATGATCGATGAAGTACGACTACGAATGACTAAATTAGACGCGGCCGAACGGGCCCTCCTTGAACGCGAACGCGTCATTCGAGAACGCGAACAAGAACTTCGCGATCACGCGCAGCGTCTTAACGCTGCAAAATCAGAAGAGGCAGACCCTCTCACGTTCTTGATGAGGGAGATTTTGGCGCTCAGGACGGAGAGCCAACATCACCTTCCTAATCATCAAATTAATGAGGCTTTCGCGTCTATACCACGATACGATGGGAAAAATATGCCTCTATCCTCATTTATTAGAGCTTGTAAACGCGCGCGACAAATGATTCCCGCGTACCCGGAAGATTTGTTTACTCAAGCCGCGATACGGAAGCTCCAAGATTCGGCACACATTGCGATAGATAGACATAATCCGAAAACGATGTTCGAGTTGTATAGTCGACTCCGACAGACATTGGGCACATACCATTCTTTAGATTATTACCGGACAGAATTAAGAAACGTACTCATGTCGGAGAACGAACAGATTATCGATTACATTGGCCGTGTACAGGATTTATACGAGGGTCTTCTCGATGAAGAAAGGTTTTGGGGAGAAATCACGGATAGCAAGAAACGAGAAATAGATGAATTGGCATTAAAAAGCTTTTGTTCTGGGTTACCGATGGATTACCATCCCTACTTAAACGCGTTACGTTGCCGAGACTTAGGCGATGCATATGACAAAGCAATCCAATTACACTCGTCAATACAACACGAATGGGATAGAAGAGGATTAGTAAGGCCGCGACCACAATATAAGGCAAAAACATACCAAGAAAAACCTATGGATTATTATTACTTTGAATCTAAAAGAAACAATAGACCAAATATCCGACCTACTAGAACTCCTCCAGACCCAGATTCGTGTTCGTATTGTAAGAGAATTGGTCATACACAAACCCAATGTTACAAGAAATCGCGTGACCAGCAACGCCGGTCACAGACACAAGTTCATGGGCCTTATACTCCACCTCCCGGAAATTCCCGTCAATCCTCTCCATCCTCTCACTACTCTCCTTCCTCACCACGAGACCAAAAGCATAAGAAAGAATGCTCGTATTGCAAAAATATCGGTCATACAATAGAAGAATGCCGAAAGAAAAGATGGAGAGAATCTCAGTCGGGAAACGAACCAACGTCTCTGAGGAAAGGCGCATCCGCAGAGACCGCGCCAGGGCGCCCGGTGAGAACGATAACAAAAGAAGAGAAGCCAATCGCGTCTACGTCCTCCAACTAAAGGAAGAAGCTACCTCCCCATCTATCGTCCTTTCCTCTGACGACCTAGCTAAAGAGACGGAGTTCCTAGTTGATACGGGTTCGGAACTCAACATATTAAAAATAAAAATGGCAAACGGGGATATAATATGCAATGAAAACGACAAAGTCAGACTGAGCGGTATCACCGACGAAACCGTTACCACGTACGGTTCGGTAACCATACGAATTCACGGATATCCGCTTAAATTCCAATTAGTACCAAATTCCTTTCCTATCCCCTACGACGGTATTTTGGGTTCCGACTTCTTTCAAAAAACAGCCAAAATTGATTATGAAAGAGAGTCTATAGAGTGGCACGGAATAGTTATGCCCTTTGTTCAATCAAAGGAGATAACCATTCCGGGGCGAACGAGCAATGTCTGTAAAATAAAGATAAGAAATAGCGATTTAGAAACGGGATATTTGCCGCGTTTGAATTTCGGAGAAGGAATTTATGCCGGAGAAGCAGTGGTGTCAAATAACCACGGCGAAGCATATATCAAAATAATTAACACCAACGATACGGACGTCAACATAAAACCTCCGTCTGTAACACTAGAAGAGTTCGAGATAAATAATACCGAACTCTTATCGCATTCAGAGGAAATCACGTCTCAAGTGCCTCGACTCGAATCGAAAGACGATGACATAAGCAGTCTAATAAACAATTCTCCGAAACTCGAACAGGAAACCGAGACCCAACATACCGTCCTCCCTACTCACATTACCCCTTCCAAATCCTGCAAACACATAAACAAGACAGACGAACGTTACGCACTAGCCCTACAGAGTATTAATTTGGACGAACTGAACGACGAAGAGAAATCCGTAGCAAAAGATATGATCAGAGAATCCATAGATTTATTTCATTTACCGGGCGACAGACTGACGTACTCCGACACCGTAACACACAAGATAGAGACAGTGGACTCTATTCCAGTGAATGTCCGACAGTACCGCTTCCCGCCCATTCATAAGGAAGAGATAAACAAACAGATAGGAGAACTTCTAGAAAACAACGTGATCAAATCATCTACGTCCCCGTATAATTCTCCACTATGGATAGTTCCGAAGAAACCGGACGCAAAAGGGAATAAAAGATGGAGATTAGTCATCGACTACCGGATGTTAAACGAAAAAACTATTAAAGACAGTTATCCACTGCCGAACATAACGGAAATATTAGATCAACTAGGAAGCGCGAAATACTTTAGTACGTTCGATCTCGCATCGGGCTTCCATCAAATCGGCATGGATAAAGAAGACGCGCCGAAAACGGCTTTCTCCACGCCATTCGGGCATTATGAATTTAAACGTATGCCCTTTGGTCTCAAAAACGCTCCTTCCACCTTCCAACGCTTGATGAACAATGTCCTGACCGGATTGCAAGGTAATGAATTATTCGTTTACCTAGACGACATAGTCATATACTCCAGCTCGCTACGAGAGCATCTTTTGAAATACCGGAAATTATGTGCGCGTCTCCGTGACGCCAATCTAAAACTACAGCCCGAGAAATGCAATCTTCTCAGGAAGGAGGTTGTATATCTCGGACATATCATTAGCGCGGATGGAGTGAAACCAGACCCTGGAAAAATAGAGGCAGTCAAGAACTTCCCGACGCCAAAGAATGCAAAGAACATAAAACAATTCCTGGGACTGGCAGGCTATTATCGACGCTTCATACCAAATTTCTCAGGTACAAGTAAACCGCTGACGAATCTCTTAAAGAAAGACGTACCGTTTAAGTGGGAGGACGCTCAAAACAAGGCATTCAAAACTTTAACAAGCCTTTTGTGTGAACAACCGCTCTTGCAATTCCCTGATTTTACCAAACCTTTCCTAGTAACTACCGACGCATCAAATTACGCGATCGGGGGAATTCTCAGTCAGGGAGAAGTCGGTAAAGATCTGCCCATAGCTTACACGTCAAGAATCTTAAATCAAGCGGAACAAAATTATTCGACAATAGAGAAAGAGCTGCTTGCCATTATATACGCCGTTAATTACTTCCGACCTTATCTATACGGTCGTAAATTCAGTTTAATCACCGACCACCGTCCGTTAGTGTGGTTAAATTCTGTGAAAGACCCGACGTCTCGGCTTATCAGATGGCGACTCAAACTCGCCGAGTATGAATACGATATTGTTTATAAAGCCGGTAAACGAAACGTCAATGCCGACGCGCTATCGCGTAACCCTATCGAGGTGAGTAAACAGATCCTTCCGATAGCAGGGACCAGCTCGAGTGACGACGAAATATTCTCGTCGCTCGCTAAGAGACGTCGCACGCAAGAAATATCAAAACCCGAGACCGCACTTGAAACGGAAACACCTAACATAAACATAAACATAAGCGAACAGACGAACGATACAGACGAAACGAACGACGACGAACTGGATCTATCACGTTACGAAGGTAATATTATAGAAATAAAAGACAGGATAACAATGCACAAAGGACACATAGCATTTTTTGTAACAAAGACCGGAACCCCTATTGACAAAGGAGCCAAAGAACTTGCCGACAATAAAAGACTACCAAACATTACCGATGTAACGCTTGGTAGAGTAAAGATTACAAAACGGGACAATAGATACCTCATCGCGTTACCCGTCCAGGAGAGAACATCCGTCTCTATTCAATTAGAAATTTTAGACGAAGTATTACATTCTCTTTTGGACGCGGCAATTGAATTAAACTTAAAGACAATAGCTATTTCAAGGGATAATATTGCAGACGTATCATGGATAAACATTAAACGCAAGATAAGTTCGATCTTCGCGGGCCACGAAACTAAAATTATTATACTAAAGCATGAAATCATAATACCCAGGGAGATCGAACGCGTCCAAATTATCCATGACAATCACGCTACTCCTGTGGGAGGTCACAAAGGAGTCACTAAGACATATTGGCGTATAAAACAACGGTACTACTGGCCTAACCTTAAACCCGATATACAAAACTTTATCCAAAACTGCCGCAGCTGCCAGACCAAGAAGCTTGTTCGACAAAAAACCAGACAACCGATGACCCTTACCGACACGCCGGGAAGGGCCTTCGACAAAGTTTCGATGGATATAGTAGGACCGATGCCTACCAGTAAACAAGGCAATAATTATATCCTAACAATACAAGATCTCCTTACCAAATATTCTATAGCGGTACCACTACAACAAGCTTCTTCGGTCGAAGTAGCTGATGCATTTATAAAAAATTTAATATGTAAATACGGCAGCCCGAAAGGGATACTAACTGATCAAGGTACTGCTTTCTTATCAGAATTGATGAAAGCAGTAGCCAAGAAATTTAGAATAGAAACATACCAAACCACCGCTTATCGACCGCAATCCAACGGATCAATAGAACGCTCACACCACGTGTTAGCAGAATTTTTGAAACACTTTATAAAGGATAATTCTGAATGGGACGATTGGGTCGATATAGCGATGTTTTCTTATAATACAAGTATACATGAAGGTACACAATACACTCCACACGAATTAATCTTTGGCCAGCTAGCGAAAACTCCAAACGATAGCACACTTAACGACTTAAAAGACGAAACTTACGCATCGTACTTGGCTGAATTGACGGAACAATTACAGAAATCGCAGGAGGCCGCCAAAGAGAACCTCGAACGCGCGAAAATAAAATCTAAAAATTATTACGATAAGAAACAGAGGGTGGCGAGCTTCTCGACGGGCGACTCCGTGTACCTCCTAAAGGGAAAAATCAAAGGCAAGTTAGACAGCCAGTACGAGGGACCATATAAAATTGTACAAATTCTTAATAATAGCAATGTAAAAATAGAAACGCCAAAAGGCCTCTCTGTCGTTCATACGGACAGACTCAAATTAAATAAGGCTAGAAAATAAGTTAAAGCCTACGTCTAGGACTCTACCTTACCGACTAACGGTTGCCACGGCGCAGCATGGCGCCACAGTAGTTCTCAGAGTCCGGGACGACGGTCGATAAGGTGTCTCCCCTCCATTTTCATTATAATATAAGTCACTCCAGTCCGAGCAGAGCGTCAATTGTCCATAAAGAAGCAAAAGCATCGAAGCTAAAGAAGAAACCTCGAATCATAATGAAGAAATTATCATTCGTTATACTACTTACAATAGTAGGAACTACGCAGAGCCTAACCGGATACGACTGTGCCGGTTCCTCACTCAACGTGACTACATTCTCGTTGCTGGACGTCTCTGAATGCGAGACGCCGAATCTCCAACCAACAAGCCAAGAACTATACATTCAATTACTACAAGTGTCTGAATACCACCCAATAAATGTAATACAATGTAAAGTGAGGATCGATAGGACCATCTATCACTGCGGAATGTACTCGCACGTTTCAATCGTACACAATGGCCGACGCGAATACATTCATCCGCTCACCCAACGCCTATGCGAACAAGCGCAAGTCACCGGAAGCCTATCTCTGGGCCCCAACAGCCTCATAACGGGACTTAAGAGAAACAGCACGCACCTTCACAGCCTGACCATAAGTGGATCCGTCGGTACAGACGGAGCCTGCAAGGGCTCGCAATATAGCGACCCCTATGGTACCTGGGACGACGTCGTTGTACAGGCCTCGGTAGAAGTCACCTTGAAAGACTACTATGCAGCCGCCTCCATCAAAGCAGACCAGATACATCTGCAATCGGGTACCATCTGCGCTTACACAGCCGAAAATTGTCAAGACGAAGGAGGAGCCGAAAACTTTTGGGAAACTCTACCTTCGGATAGTTGCGGATTCAATGAATACGACGTTTTGTACGAAGGCCTCGCAACAAAACTCACAACTAAAGGACCAGTAAAAGGACCAGTCCTATACACAGTTACGTCCAAGGATGTCACCTTCGCACTTACAAAAACAGAAGAATTTACACTGTGCGGATATACGATCATCCGTACCGAACATCCGAAACTTTTCATATTGGAAACCTCTCCTGGAAGAATCTTCAAAGCTAAGACAAAAACCCCTGTAGAAAATTTAGACATCTTCGCATATATAAATTCTAAATTCATATACGTCGAACGCCATTTAAAAACACAACTTACTGATTTATATATAGACATAACCCGCCAGAAATGTGCGCTCGAGAGACAAATTTTGAAGAACGCTTTATCCTTAGCAAACTTGTCTCCTGATGAAACCGCATATTCCTTCATGAAAGAACCAGGTTATATGGCAGTGACAGCGGGAGAAGTAATACACTTGATTAAATGTACACCGGTGGAAATAAAAGTACGCCCTACGGAAAACTGCTACAAAAGCCTACCAATAACTTACCGCAATCAGTCTTGCTTCCTAACACCAAAAACCCATATCATCACACAAGAAGCAGCAATGGCGGATTGCAACGAACTACTACCAGCAATGTACCTACTACATGGATCATGGTACAGAATAACACCGAAACCCGTTGAAAGCGTACCACCGCCGACGATTCAGCCATTAACAAAACCACAATGGAAATACATCAGCCCGCAACATTTGGCAACGAGCGGAATCTACTCCAACGAAGATCTAAATAAACTACGTTCGCATATCATGGAACCTGCGGAAAAACCCGCTGTTTTGAACACACTATTACGTGGAGTCAGCGGACAACACATACCAAAAGGACAGATCTCGCTATACAACCTTATGGACGAAGAAGCATTAGACAAAATAGCGACCAGCACAGGCCAACGACTATGGGGAGCGTTCGTGACATTCGGATCAGCAAGCGCCGGAGTCATAGCGATACTCATGATCCTCCGATTGATAAAATATGTAGCAGACACCGTCATCCACGGCTATGCACTACATAGCATCTATGGTTGGAGTATTCATTTAGTAGGAGCACTTTGGGGCTCACTTACACACCTTTTGCTCCACCTCGCTAAGTCACCAACGGAAGAGAAGGTGGAGAGCGAACAAAAACCGCCAGAAGATGCTGACGCGATAGAACCACCTACGACAGGACAGAAAGAAGCCGTAAACACTTTCCCTTCAATTAGTAAGTACTTACAAGAAGAATCAGCCTTCAAAATGCACGTATAACTACGTACATTTTATTATAAGGGGGGAAGTGTTACGTCACCCGACGTACGGACTTATAAAATATATAAAGAGAATTTCCTCGTGCCCGCTATATAGGGAGTCTTTTATTATCACGTGTAATTTCCTCGTGCCCGCTATATAGGGAGTCAGCTTATTAAATCATGTACTACTCATAGTATAGTTGATATCATTTATTAACAATATTATAATTTACACATTCGTGCCCGACATGAAGGGAGTAACTTTTACAACACTAACAAATATTATATTTACACTGGGGAACACCTTACGATTAGAACATGCATATATAATAATTAGCTATAAATAATAGATACATAATAATTGATACGTATTTAACGCACACATTTATAATATACGCGAAGTCCTAACAAGCGCCTTTAAGTCACCAAAAGTCCTAACAAGAGACTGAAAGTAAACGTCGACAGGCCTGTCCTCCGCCCACACATGGCCACCACGTGCGCCTTAGGGAAAGCACGCGGCCGCCAGGCACTTACGGCACCTCTCCACAAGTGGTCATCACGCGCGTCTACAGAACGGACTCAGAATTCCGAAGTTACAAGATACATGGCACAGCTAACACACACACGGGCCTAGGCCAACACACACACGCGGAATTCAGCTGACGCCAAGCAAAGTAACGCCAAGACGCTCATCCCTACCACCGCTAGTACGCGCTTCAGCTCAACGCGCACAGGACCATCGCACGCTACCCCACCACCGCCAACAAGGACGAGAGAAGGGAAGACGGCAGCCAATCACCATCCTTTTAGAGCCAAGCCGCCGCCGCTTCGCTACGAGCCGCCGCCGCTTCGCCACGAGCCGCCGCCGCTAAGATTCAGTATATAAGGAGCTGCAGAGCAGCACACGACGGATTTTTTCGACTACAGATTTTCTACGAATCACTTCGACGGACGTTTCGAACAATAATCGCGGGAGAGTCTTTTACGCTGTATCAATTCTATTCATATTATAATTTAAACTTAGAATAAATTAGAATTAGTAGAAGTCTGTGTTTCATTAGTCGGGACCCCGGTCACTACGCATTCGCGACTCGTATTATCTACGTGTTCCTGAACCGACGTGTGGTCGACAAGCTCTTCATCTCTCTCCGCATTTTCCAACCTTTTATCCTAGAACTATCGGGGCGTACGAATCGCCCGGGTTCATTCTTCATAGAACTATCGGAGCGTACGAATCGCTCGGGTTCAATCATCCTAAAAGGTCCCGTTGCATCCTATAGAATACGTATGCCGAAAACACGTCGGGGCGGACGCAAACATAGTCTCCGGCGTCTACTCGCGAATTATTATAGCGGTACAAACCATCTGGCTAACTTGGGCATCGACCCGTCGGCCTGCAGACCTAGGATCATCGAGGACACCACACTCTGCCATCCCAGGTCCGATACTCAGCAGGACCTGAGGTCTCCATCTTGCAGAGTTACTGAATATCGGCTCGTACCGATCAACTGCCCGGAGTGTACCTTCGTTGCCGGACAGCTGCCACCGAGCGACCCGCGAACAGCTCGCTATTTAGAATTGTACGGAGAGAAGCATTAAAGGTAAGTGAATCATCCTTATCAAAGACATAATCTATCGTTAAGCCCGTCCCGTGCCACGAACTACGCGTAGTAGGTAACGGCCGAATTGGGCAAATATCCCATTGAAGCAGGAGCTCCTTGAAGGAAAGAGCATAGTTCTTTTTTTTAAGGCCCGTGCCGAGTGGGACGTAACATAATCGATAATCTGTTCGTTCTCCGACATGAGTACGTTTCTTAATTCTGTCCGGTAATAATCTAAAGAATGGTATGTGCCCAATGTCTGTCGGAGTCGACTATACAACTCGAACATCGTTTTCGGATTATGTCTATCTATCGCAATGTGTGCCGAATCTTGGAGCTTCCGTATCGCGGCTTGAGTAAACAAATCTTCCGGGTACGCGGGAATCATTTGTCGCGCGCGTTTACAAGCTCTAATAAATGAGGATAGAGGCATATTTTTCCCATCGTATCGTGGTATAGACGCGAAAGCCTCATTAATTTGATGATTAGGAAGGTGATGTTGGCTCTCCGTCCTGAGCGCCAAAATCTCCCTCATCAAGAACGTGAGAGGGTCTGCCTCTTCTGATTTTGCAGCGTTAAGACGCTGCGCGTGATCGCGAAGTTCTTGTTCGCGTTCTCGAATGACGCGTTCGCGTTCAAGGAGGGCCCGTTCGGCCGCGTCTAATTTAGTCATTCGTAGTCGTACTTCATCGATCATAACTTCATCAGGTTGACGCGCAGCCATGCTGCGTGTTTCAATACGTTCGCTCCTTTCAGTGGACATAATGTATCGTTTCTATCCCACCGCTGTCACCAATTTTATGTTACGTCCCACTCGGCACGGGCCTTAAAAAAAAGAACTATGCTCTTTCCTTCAAGGAGCTCCTGCTTCAATGGGATATTTGCCCAATTCGGCCGTTACCTACTACGCGTAGTTCGTGGCACGGGACGGGCTTAACGATAGATTATGTCTTTGATAAGGATGATTCACTTACCTTTAATGCTTCTCTCCGTACAATTCTAAATAGCGAGCTGTTCGCGGGTCGCTCGGTGGCAGCTGTCCGGCAACGAGGGTACACTCCGGGCAGTTGATCGGTACGAGCCGATATTCAGTAACTCTGCAAGATGGAGACCTCAGGTCCTGCTGAGTATCGGACCTGGGATGGCAGAGTGTGGTGTCCTCGATGATCCTAGGTCTGCAGGCCGACGGGTCGATGCCCAAGTTAGCCAGATGGTTTGTACCGCTATAATAATTCGCGAGTAGACGCCGGAGACTATGTTTGCGTCCGCCCCGACGTGTTTTCGGCATACGTATTCTATAGGATGCAACGGGACCTTTTAGGATGATTGAACCCGAGCGATTCGTACGCTCCGATAGTTCTATGAAGAATGAACCCGGGCGATTCGTACGCCCCGATAGTTCTAGGATAAAAGGTTGGAAAATGCGGAGAGAGATGAAGAGCTTGTCGACCACACGTCGGTTCAGGAACACGTAGATAATACGAGTCGCGAATGCGTAGTGACCGGGGTCCCGACTAATGAAACACAGACTTCTACTAATTCTAATTTATTCTAAGTTTAAATTATAATATGAATAGAATTGATACAGCGTAAAAGACTCTCCCGCGATTATTGTTCGAAACGTCCGTCGAAGTGATTCGTAGAAAATCTGTAGTCGAAAAAATCCGTCGTGTGCTGCTCTGCAGCTCCTTATATACTGAATCTTAGCGGCGGCGGCTCGTGGCGAAGCGGCGGCGGCTCGTAGCGAAGCGGCGGCGGCTTGGCTCTAAAAGGATGGTGATTGGCTGCCGTCTTCCCTTCTCTCGTCCTTGTTGGCGGTGGTGGGGTAGCGTGCGATGGTCCTGTGCGCGTTGAGCTGAAGCGCGTACTAGCGGTGGTAGGGATGAGCGTCTTGGCGTTACTTTGCTTGGCGTCAGCTGAATTCCGCGTGTGTGTGTTGGCCTAGGCCCGTGTGTGTGTTAGCTGTGCCATGTATCTTGTAACTTCGGAATTCTGAGTCCGTTCTGCAGACGCGCGTGATGACCACTTGTGGAGAGGTGCCGTAAGTGCCTGGTGGCCGCGTGCTTTCCCTAAGGCGCACGTGGTGGCCATGTGTGGGCGAAGGACCGGCTAGTCGGCGTTTACTTTCAGTCTCTCGTTAGGACTTCGCGTATATTATAAATGTGTATGTTAAATACGTATCGATTATTATGTATCTATTATTTATAGCTAATTATTATATATGCATGTTCTAATCGTAAGGTGTTCCCCAGTGTAAATATAATATTTGTTAGTGTTGTAAAAGTTACTCCCTTCATGTCGGGCACGAATGTGTAAATTATAATATTGTTAATAAATGATATCAACTATACTATGAGTAATACATGATTTAATAAAAGACTCCCTATATAGCGGGCACGAGGAATTACATGTGATAATAAAAGACTCCCTATATAGCGGGCACGAGGAATTACATGTGATAATAAAAGACTCCCTATATAGCGGGCACGAGGAATATCTCTTTATATATTTTATAAGTCCGTACGTCGGGTGACGTAACAATTGCCGTGTTGTCAATATTATTATCGATGTTATTTGCCATTATTATTGCCGATTTTATTGCAGTTATTATTGCTCTTATTGTCGTTATTATTATTGTTATTATTGCTCTTATTAAGGCCGCTAGTGACATTATTAATGCAGTAATTATTGACGTTTTTGCCATTATTATCGCCGTTTTTGTCTTTATCATTGCCTTTGTCATTGTCGTTATCATTTCCGTTATTATTACCGTTATTATTGCCTTTATTATTGCCGTAATTAATGCCGTTATTGCTGTTATTATTTCAGTTATTAATCTCGTTATTGCCGTTGTTATTGTCGTTGTTATTGCCATTTTTATTGCCGTTATTGCAGTTATTATTGCCGTTATTATTGCGGATATTATTGACGTTATTGCCGTAATTATAGCAGTTATTATTGTCGTTTTTGTCTTTATTATTACCGTTATTATTGCTTTTATTATTGCCGTTATTATTCCTTTATTATTGCCGTTGCTAAGGCCGTTATTGCCGTAATTATTGCAGTTGCTATTGCCGATATTGTATATATTATTGCCGTTATTATTGCAGTTATTATTGACGTTATCGTCTTTATAAAGGACGTTATTATTGCCGTTATTATTTCCGTTATTATCGCAGCTATTATTGACGTTAATGTCTTTATTATTGCTGTTATTATTGCAGAGATTATTGCCCTTATTATCGTTATTATTAGGTTGGTGCGGTTGAAATGTCGGATTCTCTTTACATGCGGACGTTTTCCTCCCTGTTTTCGTTATACTTTTGTATTTGGCATAACCTCATTCATACTCGTATTGTCCATTGCCAGAGACTCATTTCAACAAAATAGGTTTTCTCGAAGGTCTTCCCTTTTTTATTTCTTTTGAGTTTATTACCGATATGAATTCTGCCGACATTCGCGTCATTTTCTTATATGAGTACAAACTTGGTAATAGTGCTGCAAAAGCTGCACGCAACATAAACCATGCGTTTGGGGAGAATACGGTTAACGATCGGAAAGTGCAGCGTTGGTTCGAAAAATTTCGGACTGGCGATTTTTCACTGCAAAATGAGCCGCGCGGAAGACCCAAAACGTCTGTGAAGAATGATGACCTGAAGGCTCTAGTGGAAGCGGATCCAGCCGTATCCACGAGGGAACTTGCTATCAGGATGAAAGTTGACCATACAACGATATTGAGACACCTTTCTGAGATTGGCAAGGTTAAGAAGATGGACAAGTGGGTACCGCACGCACTGACAGAGCGAAATAAGCTGGATCGGTTAAACGTATGCTCATCATTGCTAACCCGATTTCTCCGAGAGCCATTTTTTGATCGGATCATTACGTGTGACGAAAAATGGGTTCTTTATGACAATAGAAAGAGGTGTGCTCGGTGGCTTGACAAGGATGAGGTTTGTGCCCATACTCCAAGGCCATCGCTTCATCCACGGAAGATTTTGTTCACAGTTTGGTGGAACGCGGCTGGGGTAATCCATTATTCGTTCCTTCGACCTGGGGAGACAATTACGGCCGAAAAGTACTGCCAGTACATTGATGAGATGCACGATAAGTTAAAAATTGTACTCCCATCGCTTGTGAATCGGCATGGGCCGCTACTGCTCCATGACAACGCTCGGCCGCATACATCGCACAAAACAATTGCGAAACTGAACGAACTGAAATATGAAGTTTTGCAGCATCCACCATATTCAACGGATCTCTCGCCGACCGATTTTCATTTTTTCAAGCATTTAGAGCTGTTTTTAAGGGGCAAACACTATGAAAATGAAGACAGTCTAAAAAACTCGATATCAGAGTTTATTAATTCTAAAGACCAAAATTTTTTTAAGACAGGCATCTACGCTTTAAAATCTCGTTGGGAGAAGTGTATTGAAGCGAATGGAGCATACTTTGATTGAATAAACAGCTTTTGAAGAAAGATATACAGTTTTATACAATCACTTAAGAATCCGACATTTCATACGCACCAACCTAATATTACTGTTTTTATGATTTATATTTTTGCCATTATTTAGGCCGTTATTGCAGTTATTATTGCCGTTATTATTGCGGAGATTATTGACGTTATTGTCTTTATTAAGGCCGTTGTTATTGATATTATTATTACCGTTATTATTGCCTTTATTATTGCCATTACTAAGGCCTTATTGCAATAATTATAGCAGTTATTATTGCCGTTATTTTCTTTATTATTGCCGTTATTATTGCCTTTATTTTTGCTGTTATTCATGTCGTTATTGCAGTTATTATTGATTTTATATTCTTTATTATTGCCGTCGTTATTGCCATTATTATTGCCGTTTTTATTGCAATAATTATTGCCCTTATAGTCGTTATTATTATCGTTATTATTGCCGTTGTTAAGGCCGTTATTGCCGTTAATATTGCAGTAATTATTTACGTTATTGTCGTTATTAAGTCCGTTATTATTGCCATTATTATTACCGTTATTATTGCCTTTATTATTGCCATTATTAAGGCCGTTATTGCCGTGAATATAGCAGTTATTATTGCCGTTATTGTCTTTATTATTGCGGTTACTATTTTCGTTTTTATTCCCATTATTATTGACGCTATTGTCTTTAGTATTATCTTTATAATTGCCGTTGTTTTTGCCATTATTAAGGCAGTTATTGCCGTTATTATTGCTATTATTATTACAGTTATTATTTCCGTTATTGTCTTTATTATTGCCGTTGTTATTGCCATTATTATTGCCGTTGTTATTGCAGTTATTCCTTAAATATTGCCGTTATTATTGCCTTTATTTTGAAGTTATTAAGGCCATTATTGCCGTTAATATTGCAGTTATTATTGCCGTTATGTAGGCCGATATTGCAGTTATTACTGGCCTTTTTATTGCCTTTATTATTGCCATTATTAAAGCCGTTATTGCCGTTATTATAACAGTTATTATTGACGTTATTGTCTTTATTATTGCCGTTTTTATTCCGACTATTATTAGCGTTATTATTGCCTTTATTATTGCCATTATTAAAGCCGTTATTGCCGTTATTATAACAATTATTATTGACGTTATTGTCTTTATTATTGTCGACGTTATTGCAATTAATATTGCCGTATTTATTGCAATTATTATTGCTCTTATTGTCGTTATTATTATCGTTATTATTGCCGTTATGTAAGCCGATATTGCAGTTATTACTGTCCTTTTTATTGCATTTATTATTGCCATTATTAAAGCCGTTATTGCCGTTATTATAACAGTTATTGTTGACGTTATTGTCTATATTATTGCCGTTGTTATTGCCATTATTATTGCCGTTATTATTGCAGTTATTCCTTAAATATTGCCGTTATTATTGCCTTTTTTTTGAAGTTATTAAGGCCATTATTGCCGTTAATATTGCAGTTATTATTGCCGTTATGTAGGCCGATATTGCAGTTATTACTTGCCTTTTTATTGCCTTTATTATTGCCATTATAAAAGCCGTTATTGCCGTTATTATAACAGTTATTGTTGACGTTATGTCTATATTATTGCAGTTGTTATTGCCATTATTATTGCCGTTATTATTGCAGAGATTATTGACCCTATTATAGTTGTTATTACCGTTTTTATTGTCTTTATTTTTGCCGTTATTAAGGCCGTTATTGAAGATATTATTGCCGTTATTATTGCGGATATTATTGACGTTATTGTCTTTATTGAGGCCGTTATTATTGCCTTTATTTTGGCTGTTATTCATGTCGTTATTGCATTTATTATTGAGTTTATATTCTTTATTATTGCCGTCGGTATTGCCATTATTATTGCCGTTTTTATTTCAATTATTATTGCCCTTATTGTCGCTATTATTATCGTTATTATTGCCGTTATTAAGGCCGTTATTGCCGTTAATATTGCAGTAATTATTGACGTTATTGTAGTTATTAAGTCCGTTATTAATGCCATTATTATTACCGTTATTTTTGCCTTTATTATTGCCATTACTAAGGCCTTATTGCCGTAATTATAGCAGTTATTATTACCGATATTTTCTTTATTATTGCCGTTGTTATTACTTTATTTTTACTGTTTTTCATGTTGTTATTGCAGTTATTATTAATTTTATATTCTTTATTATTGCCGTCGTTATTGCCATTATTATTGTCGTTTTTATTGCAGTTATTATTGCCCGTATTATCGTTAATATTACCTTCATTATTTCCTTTATTATTGCCGTTGTTATTGCCATTATTATTACTTTTATTTTTGCCGTTATTTTTGCCGTTGTTATAGCCATTATTATTGCATTTATTGCCTTTAATTTCACAGTTATTATTGCCATTTTTGTCTTTATTATTGTCGACGTTATTGCCATTAATATTGCCGTTTTTATTGCAGTTATTATTGCCTTATTTTGCGTTATTATTATCGTTATTATTGCCGTTATTAAGGCCGTTATTGCCGTTAATATTGCAGTAACTATAGACGTTATTGTCGTTATTAAGTCGGTTATTTTTTCCATTATTATTACCGTTATTATTGCCTTTATTATTGCCATTATTAAGGCAGTTATTGTCATTATTATTGTCGTTGTTATTGCAGTTATTATTGCCCTTATTATCGTTATAATTACCTTTGTAATTTTCTTTATCATTGCCGCTATTAAGACCGTTATTGCAGTTATTATTGCCGTTATTATTGAAGTTATTATTGACGTTATTGTCTTTAATATTGCCGTCGATATTGCCATTATTATTACCTTTATTATTGCCGTTATTATTGCCGTTGTTATTGCCATTATTATTGCCTTTATTGCCTTTAATATCACAGTTATTATTGCCGTTTTTGTCTTTATTATTGTCGACGTTATTGCCATTATTATTGCCGTTATTATTGCAGTTATTATTGACGTTATTATTGCCTTTAATATTGCCGTCGATATTGCCATTATTATTACCTGTATTCTTGCCGTTGTTATTGCCATTATTATTGCCGTTATTATTGCAGAGATTATTGTCCCTATTATAGTTATTATTACCGTTTTTATTGTCTCTATTTTTGCCGTTATTCAGTCCGTTATTGCAGTTATTATAGCCATTATTATTAACGTTATTATTACCTTTATAATTGGGATTATTACGTACGTCTTTGCCGTTATTATTGCAGATATTATTGCACTTATTAACGTTATTATTACCGTTGTTATTAATTTTATTATTGCCGTTATTTTTCCTTTATTATTGCCGTATTCAAGGCCGTTATTGCCGTAATTATTGCAGTTATCATTGCCGTTGTTATTGCAATTATTATTGCCGTAATAATTGCATTTATTATTGACATTAATGTCGTTTACATTGCCGTTATTATTGCAATTATTATTGCATTTATTGTCTTAATTATTGCCGTTATTATGGTTGTTATTGCCGTTATTATTGCAGTTATTATTGACGTTATTTTCTTTATTATTGCCGTTTTTATTCCGATTATTATTAGCGTTATTATTGCCTTTATTATTGCCATTATTAAAGCCGTTATTGCCGTTATTATAACAGTTATTATTGACGTTATTGTCTTTATTATTGCCGTTGTTATTGCCATTATTATTGCCGTTAATATTGCAGAGATTATTGCCCCTATTATAGTTATTATTACCGTTTCATTGTCTTTACTTTTGCCGTTATTAAGGCCGTTATTGCAGTTATTATTGGCGTTATTATTGCGGATATTATTGACGTTATTGTCGTTATTATGTCCGTTATTGTTGCCGTTGTTTTTGCCAAAATTATTGCCGTTATTGCATTTATTATTGTCGTATTCAAGGCCGATATTGCCGTTATTATTGCAGTATTCATTGCCGTAGTAATTGCAATTATTATTGCCGTAATTATTGCATTTATTATTGACATTAATGTCGTTTATATTGCCATTATTATTGCAGTTATTATTTCTTTATTGTCTGAATTATTGCCGTTGTCATTGCCATTATTATTGCCGTTATTATTGCAGTTATTCCTTAAATATTGCCGTTATTATTGCCTTTTTTTTGAAGTTATTAAGGCCATTATTGCCGTTAATATTGCAGTTATTATTGCCGTTATGTAGGCCGATATTGCAGTTATTACTTGCCTTTTTATTGCCTTTATTATTGCCATTATAAAAGCCGTTATTGCCGTTATTATAACAGTTATTGTTGACGTTATGTCTATATTATTGCAGTTGTTATTGCCATTATTATTGCCGTTATTATTGCAGAGATTATTGACCCTATTATAGTTGTTATTACCGTTTTTATTGTCTTTATTTTTGCCGTTATTAAGGCCGTTATTGAAGATATTATTGCCGTTATTATTGCGGATATTATTGACGTTATTGTCTTTATTGAGGCCGTTATTATTGCCTTTATTTTGGCTGTTATTCATGTCGTTATTGCATTTATTATTGAGTTTATATTCTTTATTATTGCCGTCGGTATTGCCATTATTATTGCCGTTTTTATTGCAGTTATTATTGCCCTTATTGTCGCTATTATTATCGTTATTATTGCCGTTATTAAGGCCGTTATTGCCGTTAATATTGCAGTAATTATTGACGTTATTGTAGTTATTAAGTCCGTTATTAATGCCATTATTATTACCGTTATTTTTGCCTTTATTATTGCCATTACTAAGGCCTTATTGCCGTAATTATAGCAGTTATTATTACCGATATTTTCTTTATTATTGCCGTTGTTATTACTTTATTTTTACTGTTTTTCATGTTGTTATTGCAGTTATTATTAATTTTATATTCTTTATTATTGCCGTCGTTATTGCCATTATTATTGTCGTTTTTATTACAGTTATTATTGCCCGTATTATCGTTAATATTACCTTCATTATTTCCTTTATTATTGCCGTTGTTATTGCCATTATTATTACTTTTATTTTTGCCGTTATTTTTGCCGTTGTTATAGCCATTATTATTGCATTTATTGCCTTTAATTTCACAGTTATTATTGCCATTTTTGTCTTTATTATTGTCGACGTTATTGCCATTAATATTGCCGTTTTTATTGCAGTTATTATTGCCTTATTTTGCGTTATTATTATCGTTATTATTGCCGTTATTAAGGCCGTTATTGCCGTTAATATTGCAGTAACTATAGACGTTATTGTCGTTATTAAGTCGGTTATTTTTTCCATTATTATTACCGTTATTATTGCCTTTATTATTGCCATTATTAAGGCAGTTATTGTCATTATTATTGTCGTTGTTATTGCAGTTATTATTGCCCTCATTATCGTTATAATTACCTTTGTAATTTTCTTTATCATTGCCGCTATTAAGACCGTTATTGCAGTTATTATTGCCGTTATTATTGAAGTTATTATTGACGTTATTGTCTTTAATATTGCCGTCGATATTGCCATTATTATTACCTTTATTATTGCCGTTATTATTGCCGTTGTTATTGCCATTATTATTGCCTTTATTGCCTTTAATATCACAGTTATTATTGCCGTTTTTGTCTTTATTATTGTCGACGTTATTGCCATTATTATTGCCGTTATTATTGCAGTTATTATTGACGTTATTATTGCCTTTAATATTGCCGTCGATATTGCCATTATTATTACCTGTATTCTTGCCGTTGTTATTACCATTATTATTGCCGTTATTATTGCAGAGATTATTGTCCCTATTATAGTTATTATTACCGTTTTTATTGTCTCTATTTTTGCCGTTATTCAGTCCGTTATTGCAGTTATTATAGCCATTATTATTAACGTTATTATTACCTTTATAATTGGGATTATTACGTACGTCTTTGCCGTTATTATTGCAGATATTATTGCACTTATTAACGTTATTATTACCGTTGTTATTAATTTTATTATTGCCGTTATTTTTCCTTTATTATTGCCGTATTCAAGGCCGTTATTGCCGTAATTATTGCAGTTATCATTGCCGTTGTTATTGCAATTATTATTGCCGTAATAATTGCATTTATTATTGACATTAATGTCGTTTACATTGCCGTTATTATTGCAATTATTATTGCATTTATTGTCTTAATTATTGCCGTTTTTATGGTTGTTATTGCCGTTATTATTGCAGTTATTATTGACGTTATTTTCTTTATTATTGCCGTTTTTATTCCGATTATTATTAGCGTTATTATTGCCTTTATTATTGCCATTATTAAAGCCGTTATTGCCGTTATTATAACAGTTATTATTGACGTTATTGTCTTTATTATTGCCGTTGTTATTGCCATTATTATTGCCGTTAATATTGCAGAGATTATTGCCCCTATTATAGTTATTATTACCGTTTCATTGTCTTTACTTTTGCCGTTATTAAGGCCGTTATTGCAGTTATTATTGGCGTTATTATTGCGGATATTATTGACGTTATTGTCGTTATTATGTCCGTTATTGTTGCCGTTGTTTTTGCCAAAATTATTGCCGTTATTGCATTTATTATTGTCGTATTCAAGGCCGATATTGCCGTTATTATTGCAGTATTCATTGCCGTAGTAATTGCAATTATTATTGCCGTAATTATTGCATTTATTATTGACATTAATGTCGTTTATATTGCCATTATTATTGCAGTTATTATTTCTTTATTGTCTGAATTATTGCCGTTGTTATTGCCATTATTATTGCCGTTATTATTGCAGTTATTCCTTAAATATTGCCGTTATTATTGCCTTTTTTTTGAAGTTATTAAGGCCATTATTGCCGTTAATATTGCAGTTATTATTGCCGTTATGTAGGCCGATATTGCAGTTATTACTTGCCTTTTTATTGCCTTTATTATTGCCATTATAAAAGCCGTTATTGCCGTTATTATAACAGTTATTGTTGACGTTATGTCTATATTATTGCAGTTGTTATTGCCATTATTATTGCCGTTATTATTGCAGAGATTATTGACCCTATTATAGTTGTTATTACCGTTTTTATTGTCTTTATTTTTGCCGTTATTAAGGCCGTTATTGCAGATATTATTGCCGTTATTATTGCGGATATTATTGACGTTATTGTCTTTATTGAGGCCGTTATTATTGCCTTTATTTTGGCTGTTATTCATGTCGTTATTGCATTTATTATTGAGTTTATATTCTTTATTATTGCCGTCGGTATTGCCATTATTATTGCCGTTTTTATTTCAATTATTATTGCCCTTATTGTCGCTATTATTATCGTTATTATTGCCGTTATTAAGGCCGTTATTGCCGTTAATATTGCAGTAATTATTGACGTTATTGTAGTTATTAAGTCCGTTATTAATGCCATTATTATTACCGTTATTATTGCCTTTATTATTGCCATTATTAAGGCAGTTATTGTCATTATTATTGTCGTTGTTATTGCAGTTATTATTGCCCTTATTATCGTTATAATTACCTTTGTTATTTTCTTTATCATTGCCTCTATTAAGACCGTTATTGCAGTTATTATTGCCGTTATTATTGAAGTTATTATTGACGTTATTGTCTTTAATATTGCCGTCGATATTGCCATTATTATTACCTTTATTATTGCCGTCATTATTGCCGTTGTTATTGTCATTATTATTGCCTTTATTGCCTTTAATATCACAGTTATTATTGCCGTTTTTGTCTTTATTATTGTCGACGTTATTGCCATTATTATTGCCGTTATTATTGAAGTTATTATTGACGTTATTATTGCCTTTAATATTGCCGTCGATATTGCCATTATTATTACCTGTATTCTTGCCGTTGTTATTACCATTATTATTGCCGTTATTATTGCAGAGATTATTGTCCCTATTATAGTTATTATTACCGTTTTTATTGTCTCTATTTTTGCCGTTATTCAGTCCGTTATTGCAGTTATTATAGCCATTATTATTAACGTTATTATTACCTTTATTATTTCCTCTATTATTGCCGTTATTAAGACCGTTAATGCAGTTATTATTGCCATTATTATTGTAGTTATTATTGACGTTATTGTCTTTAATATTGCCGTCGATGTTGCCTTTATTATTACCGTTCTTATTGCCGTTATTTTTGCCAATATTATTGCCGTTATTGCCTTTATCATTGCCGTATTCAAGGCCGTTATTGCCTTTATTATTGCAGTTATCATTGCCGTTGTTATTGCAATTATTATTGTCGTAATTATTGCATTTATTGTTGACATTGATGTCGTTTATATTGCCGTTATTATTGCAGTTATTATTGCCTTTTTTGTCTTAATTATTGCCGTTATTATGGTCGTTATTGCCGTTATTATTGCTGTTATTATTGACGTTATTGTCTTTATTATTGCCGTTGTTATTGCTATTATTATTGCCGTTATTATTGCAGAGATTATTGCCCTTATTATCGTTATTATTACCTTTATTATTTCCTTTATTATTGCCGTTATTAAGACCGTTTTTGCAGTTATTATTGCCGTTATTATTAAAGTTATTATTGACGTTATTGTCTTTAATATTGTCGTCGATATTGCCTTTATTATATCCGTTCTTGTTGCCGTTGTTTTTGCCAATAGTATTGCCTTTATTATTGTAGTATTCAAGTCCGATATTGCCGATATTATTGCAGTATTCATTGCCGTAGTTATTGCAATTATTATTGCCGTAATTATTGCATTTATTATTGACATTAGTGTCGTTTATAATGCCGTTTTTATTGCTGTTATTATTGCCCTTATTGTCGTTATTGTTATCGTTATTATTGCCGTTAATAAGGCCGATATTGCCGTAATTATAGCAGTTATTATTGCCGTTATTGTCTTTATTATTGCGGTTACTATTTTCGTTTTTATTCCCATTATTATTGACGCTATTGTCTTTAGTATTGTCTTTATAATTGCCGTTGTTTTTGCCATTATTAAGGCAGTTATTGCCGTTATTATTGCCATTATTATTGCAGTTATTATTGCCGTTACTGTCTTTATTATTGCTGTTGTTATTGCCATTATTATTGCCGTTATTGCCTTTACTATTGCTGTTATGTAGCCCGATATTGCCGTTATTACTGGCCTTATTATTGCTATTACAATTGTCTTTATTATTGCCATTATTATTGAAGATATTGCCGTCAATATTGCAACCATTATTGCAGTTATTATTGCCGTTATTATTGAAGTTATTATTGACGTTATTGTCTTTAATATCACAGATATTATTGCCGTTTTTGTCTTTATTATTGTCGACGTTATTGTCATTATTATTGCCGTTTTTAATGCAGTTATTATTGCTCTGATTATCGTTATTATTGCCGCTATTAAGGCCGTTATTGCCGTAAATATTGCAGTATTTATTGACGTTATTGTCGTTATTAAGTTCGTTATTATTGCCATTATTATTACCACTATTATTGCCTTTATTATTGCCCTTATTAAAGCCGGTGTGCTACATTATTAACGTGAATGTTGCCGTTATTATTGCAATTATTATTGGCGGTCTCACTGCCGTTGTTATTGCCATTATTATTGCCGTTATTGCCTTTATTATTGCTGTTATTAATGCCGTTATTGCAGTTATTATAGCCATTATTATTAACATTATTATTACCTTTATAATTGGCATTATAACGTACCTCATTGCCGTTATTATTGCATATATTATTGCACTTATTAACATTATTATTACCGGTATTATTGCCGTTATGAAGACCGTTATTGCAGTTATTATTGCCGTTATTATAGAAGTTTTTATTAACGTTATTGTCTTTAATTTTGTCGTCGATATTGCCATTATTATTATGATTATTGTTGCCGTAATTATTGCTGTTGTTATTGCCATTATTATTGCCTTTATTGCCTTTAATATCACAGTTATTAATGCCGATTTTGTCTTTATTATTGTCGACGTTATTGCAATTATTATTGTCGTTTTGATTGCAGTTATTATTGCCATTATTATCGTTATTATTACCTTCATTATTTCCTTTACTATTGTCGTTATTAAGACAGTTATTGCAGTTATTATTGTCGTTATAATTGATGTTATTATTAACGTTATTGTCTTTGATATTGCCGTCGATATTGCCATTATTATTACCTTTATTATTGCCGTTATTATTGCCGTTGTTATTGCCATTATTATTGCCTTTATTGCCTTTAATATCACAGTTATTATTGCAGTCTTTGTCTGTATTATTGTCGACGTTATAGCCATTATTATTGCCGTTTTTATCGCAGTTATTATTGCCCTTATTGTCGTTATGATTATCGTTATTATTGCCGTTATTGAGGCAGTTATTGCAGTTATTATTGCCGTTATTATTGAAGTTATTATTGACGTTATTGTCTTTTATATTACCGTAGATATTGCCTTTATTATTACCGTTCTTATTGCCGTTGTTTTTGCCAATATTATTGCCGTTATTGCCTTTATTTTGCCGTATTCAAGGCCGTTATTGCCTTTATTATTGCAGTTATCATTGCCGTTGTAATTGCAAATATTATTGTCGTAATTATTGCATTTATTGTTGACATTGATGTCGTTTATTTTGCCGTTATTATTGCACTTACTATTGCCCTTATTATTGCAGATATTATTGACTTTATTGACGTTAAAATTGCCTTTATTATTGCCATAATTATTAGTGTTATTATTGCCTTTATTATTGCCATTATTAATGCCGTTATTGCCATTATTATTGCAGTTATTTTTACTGTTATTGTCTTTATTATTGTCTATATTATTGCCGTTGTTATTGCCATTATTATTGCCGTTATTATTCCAGAGATTATTGACCCTATTATAGTTGTTATTACCGTTTTTATTGTCTTTATTTTTGCCGTTATTAAGGCCGTTATTGCAGTTGTTATTGCCGTTATTATTGCGGATATTATTGACGTTATTGTCTTTATTAAGGCCGTTATTATTGCCTTTATTTTGGCTGTTATTCATGTCGTTATTGCATTTATTATTGAGTTTATATTCTTTATTATTGCCGTCGTTATTGCCATCATTATTGCCGTTTTTACTTCAATTATTATTGCCCTTATTGTCGTTATTATTATCGTTATTATTGCCGTTATTGAGGCCGTTATTGCCGTTAATATTGCAGTAATTATTTACGTTATTGTCGTTATTAAGTCCGTTATAATGGCCATTATTATTACCGTTATTATTGCCTTTATTATTGCCATTATTGAAGCCGTTATTGCCGTAATTATAGCAGTTATTATTGCCGTTATTGTCTTTATTATTGCCCTTTTTATTGCCTTATTATTGCCGTTAATCTCTTTAGTATTGCCGCTATTATAACCGTTGATATTGCCTTTTTTATTCTCGTTATTGCTACATTATAAACGTTATTGTTGCCGTTATTATTGCAATTATTATTGTCATTAATGTCGATTATATTGCCGTTATTATTGCAGTTATTATTGCCTTTATTATTGCTATTATTAAGGCCGTTATTGGCGTAATTATTGCAGTTATTATTGCCGTTATTTTCTTTATTATTGCCGTTATTATTGCCTTTATTATTGCAAATATTAAGGCCGTTATTGCCGTAATTATAGCAGTTATTATTGCCGTTGTTATTGCCATTATTATTGCCTTTATTGCATTTAATATCACAGTTATTATTGCCGTCTTTGTCTTTATTATGGTCTACGTTATTGCCATTATTATTGCCGTTTTTATCGCAGTTATTATTGCCCTTATTGTCGTTATTATTATCGTTATTATTGCCGTTATTAAGGCCGTTATTGCCGTTATTACTGGCCTTATTATTGCTATTATTAGTGTCTTTATTATTGCCATTATCATTGAAGATATTGCCGTTATTATTGCAACCATTATTGCAGTTATTATTGCTGTTATTGCCTTTATTATTACCGTTAAAATTGCCTTTACTTTTGCCGTTATTAATGCCGTTATTGCCTTTAATATTGCAGTTATTATTGCCGTTATGTAGGCCGATATTGCAGTTATTACTGGCCGTTTTATTGCCTTTATTATTGCCATTATTAAAGCCGTTATTGCCCTAATTATAGCAGTTATTATTACCGTTATTATTGGAGTTATTATTTACGTTATTATTGTCTTTATTTTTGCTGTTATTCATGTCGTTATTGCAGTTATTATTGATTTTATATTCTTTATTATTGCCGTCGTTATTGCTATTATTATTGTCGTTTTGATTGCAGTTATTATTGCTCTTATTATCGTTATTATTACCTTCATTATTTCCTTTATTATTGTCGTTATTAAGACAGTTATTGCAGTAATTATTGTTGTTATTATTGAAGTTATTATTGACGTTATTGTCTTTAATATTGCCGTCGATATTACCTTTATTATTACCGTTCTTATTGCCGTTGTTTTTGCCAATATTATTGCCGTTATTGCCTTTATTATTGACGTATTCAAGGCCGTTATTGACGTTATTATTGCAGTTACCATTGCCGTTGTTATTGCTATTATTATTGCCGTAATTATTGCATTTATTTTTGACATTAATGCTTTTATATTGCCGTTATTATTGCAGTTATTATTGCATTTATTGTCTTAATTATTGCCGTTATTATGGTCGTTATTGCCGTTATTATTGAAGTTATTATTGACGTTATTGTCTTTAATTTTGCCGTCGATATTGCCATTATTTTCACGCTTATTATTGCCGTTATTATTGCTGTTGTTATTGCCATTATTAATGCCTTTATTGCTTTTAATATCACAGTTATTATTGCCGTTTTTGTCTTTATTATTGTCGACGTTATTGCCATTATTATTGCCGTTTTTTTGCATTTATTATTGCCCTTATCATCGTTATTATTACCTTTATTATTTTCTTTATTATTGCCGTTATTAAGACCGTTATTGCAGTTATTATTGCCGTTATTATTGACGTTATTGTCGTTATTAAGGCCGTTAATATTGCCATTATTATTGCCGTTATTATTGCAGTTTTTATTGCCCTTATTGTCGTTATTATTATCGTTATTATTACCTTTATTAAGGCCGTTATTTCCGTTAATATTGCAGTAATTATTGACGTTATTGTCGTTATTAAGTCCGTTATTATTGCCATTATTATAGCAGTTATTATTGTCGTTATTATTGCCTTTATTTTTGCCGTTATTCATGTCGTTATTGCAGTTATTATTGATTTTATATTCTTTATTATTGCCGTCGTTATTGCCATTATTATTGACGTATTTATTGCAGTTATTATTGCCGTTATTGTCTTTATTATCGCGCTATCTATTGCCGTTGTTATTCCCATTATTATTGACGCTATTGTCTTATTAATAATAATTATATAATTATATTAATTATTATTATTGTCTTTATAATTGCCGTTGTTATTGCCATTATTAATGCAGTTATTGCCGTTATTATTGCCATTATTATTGCAGTTATTATTACCGTTATTGTCTTTTTTATTGCCGTTGTTATTGCCATTATTATTGCCAATATTCTCTTTAGTATCGCCGTTATTATAACCGTTGATATTGCCTTTTTTATTCTCGTTATTGCTACATTATTAACGTTATTGTTGCCGTTATTATTGCAATTAATATTGGCGCTCTCATTGCTGTTGTTATTGCCATTATTATTGCCGTTATTGCCTTTAATATTACCGTTATTATTGCCGATTTTGTCTTTATTATTGTCGACGTTGTTGCCATTATTATTGCCGTTTTTTTGCAGTTATTATTGCCCTTATTATCGTTATTATTATCGTCATTATTGCCGTTATTAACGCCGTTATTGCAGTTAATATTGTGTTACGTCCCACTCGGCACGGGCCTTAAAAAAAAGAACTATGCTCTTTCCTTCAAGGAGCTCCTGCTTCAATGGGATATTTGCCCAATTCGGCCGTTACCTACTACGCGTAGTTCGTGGCACGGGACGGGCTTAACGATAGATTATGTCTTTGATAAGGATGATTCACTTACTTTTAATGCTTCTCTCCGTACAATTCTAAATAGCGAGCTGTTCGCGGGTCGCTCGGTGGCAGCTGTCCGGCAACGAAGGTACACTCCGGGCAGTTGATCGGTACGAGCCGATATTCAGTAACTCTGCAAGATGGAGACCTCAGGTCCTGCTGAGTATCGGGCCTGGGATGGCAGAGTGTGGTGTCCTCGATGATCCTAGGTCTGCAGGTCGACGGGTCGATGCCCAAGTTAGCCAGATGGTTTGTACCGCTATAATAGTTCGCGAGTAGACGCCGGAGACTATGTTTGCGTCCGCCCCGACGTGTTTTCGGCATACGTATTCTATAGGATGCAACGGGACCTTTTAGGATGATTGAACCCGAGCGATTCGTACGCTTCGATAGTTCTATGAAGAATGAACCCGGGCGATTCGTACGCCCCGATAGTTCTATGATTTAGGAGTATGAACCCGGGCGATTCGTACGCCCCGATAGTTCTAAGACTTGGAAAGAGTGAACCCGGGCGATTCGTACGCCCCGATAGTTCTAGGATAAAAGGTTGGAAAATGCGGAGAGAGATGAAGAGCTTGTCGACCACACGTCGGTTCAGGAACACGTAGATAATACGAGTCGCGAATGAGTAGTGACCGGGGTCCCGACTAATGAAACACAGACTTCTACTAATTCTAATTTATTCTAAGTTTAAATTATAATATGAATAGAATTGATACAGCGTAAAAGACTCTCCCGCGATTATTGTTCGAAACGTCCGTCGAAGTGATTCGTAGAAAATCTGTAGTCGAAAAAATCCGTCGTGTGCTGCTCTGCAGCTCCTTATATACTGAATCTTAGCGGCGGCGGCTCGTGGCGAAGCGGCGGCGGCTCGTAGCGAAGCGGCGGCGGCTTGGCTCTAAGAGGATGGTTATTGGCTGCCGTCTTCCCTTCTCTCGTCCTTGTTGGCGGTGGTGGGGTAGCGTGCGATGGTCCTGCGCGCGTTGAGCTGAAGCGCGTACTAGCGGTGGTAGGGATGAGCGTCTTGGCGTTACTTTGCTTGGCGTCAGCTGAATTCCGCGTGTGTGTGTTGGCCTAGGCCCGTGTGTGCGTTAGCTGTGCCATGTATCTTGTAACTTCGGAATTCTGAGTCCGTTCTGTAGACGCGCGTGATGACCACTTGTGGAGAGGTGCCGTAAGTGCCTGGCGGCCGCGTGCTTTCCCTAAGGCGCACGTGGTGGCCATGTGTGGGCGGAGGACAGGCCTGTCGACGTCGCCGGCTTTGTGCTCTTCTCCTCCGGTCCCAAGGTTTCAGGTAGAAGGTGCCCCTAGTGGCCGCGTAGTTTCCCTAAGGACCACGTGGTGACCATGTGTGGGCAGAGTACAGGCTACTTGATGGTGACGGCTTTCACTCTCTCCTCTGGTTCGAAAGGTTTCGTGTAGGAAGTATCCGAATGACCGCGTAGTTTCCCTAAGGACCACGTGAAGGCCATGTATGGATGAAGGACCGGCTAGTCGGCGTTTACTTTCAGTCTCTTGTTAGGACTTTTGGTGACTTAAAGGCGCTTGTTAGGACTTCGCGTATATTATAAATGTGTGTGTTAAATACGTATCAATTATTATGTATCTATTATTTATAGCTAATTATTATATATGCATGTTCTAATCGTAAGGTGTTCCCCAGTGTAAATATAATATTTGTTAGTGTTGTAAAAGTTACTCCCTTCATGTCGGGCACGAATGTGTAAATTATAATATTGTTAATAAATGATATCAACTATACTATGAGTAATACATGATTTAATAAGCTGACTCCCTATATAGCGGGCACGAGGAAATTACACGTGATAATAAAAGACTCCCTATATAGCGGGCACGAGGAATATCTCTTTATATATTTTATAAGTCCGTACGTCGGGTGACGTAACACTTCCCCCCTTATAATAAAATGTACGTAGTTATACGTGCATTTTGAAGGCTGATTCTTCTTGTAAGTACTTACTAATTGAAGGGAAAGTGTTTACGGCTTCTTTCTGTCCTGTCGTAGGTGGTTCTATCGCGTCAGCATCTTCTGGCGGTTTTTGTTCGCTCTCCACCTTCTCTTCCGTTGGTGACTTAGCGAGGTGGAGCAAAAGGTGTGTAAGTGAGCCCCAAAGTGCTCCTACTAAATGAATACTCCAACCATAGATGCTATGTAGTGCATAGCCGTGGATGACGGTGTCTGCTACATATTTTATCAATCGGAGGATCATGAGTATCGCTATGACTCCGGCGCTTGCTGATCCGAATGTCACGAACGCTCCCCATAGTCGTTGGCCTGTGCTGGTCGCTATTTTGTCTAATGCTTCTTCGTCCATAAGGTTGTATAGCGAGATCTGTCCTTTTGGTATGTGTTGTCCGCTAACTCCACGTAGTAGTGTGTTCAAAACAGCGGGTTTTTCCGCAGGTTCCATGATATGCGAACGTAGTTTATTTAGGTCTTCGTTGGAGTAGATTCCGCTCGTTGCCAAATGTTGCGGGCTGATGTATTTCCATTGTGGTTTTGTTAATGGCTGAATCGTCGGCGGTGGTACGCTTTCAACGAGTTTCGGTGTTATTCTGTACCATGATCCATGTAGTAGGTACATTGCTGGTAGTAGCTCGTTGCAATCCGCCATTGCTGCTTCTTGTGTGATGATATGGGTTTTTGGTGTTAGGAAGCAAGACTGATTGCGGTAAGTTATTGGTAGGCTTTTGTAGCAGTTTTCCGTAGAGCGTACTTTTATTTCCACCGGTGTACATCTAATCAAGTGTATTACTTCTCCCGCTATCACTGCCATATAACCTGGTTCTTTCATGAAGGAATATGCGGTTTCGTCAGGAGACAAGTTTGCTAAGGATAAAGCGTTCTTCAAAATTTGTCTCTCGAGCGCACATTTCTGGCGGGTTATGTCTATATATAAATCAGTAAGTTGTGTTTTTAAATGGCGTTCGACGTATATGAATTTAGAATTTATATATGCGAAGATGTCTAAATTTTCTACAGGGGTTTTTGTCTTAGCTTTGAAGATTCTTCCAGGAGAGGTTTCCAATATGAAAAGTTTCGGATGTTCGGTACGGATGATCGTATATCCGCACAGTGTAAATTCTTCTGTTTTTGTAAGTGCGAAGGTGACGTCCTTGGACGTGACTGTGTATAGGACTGGTCCTGTTACTGGTCTTTTAGTTGTGAGTTTTGTTGCGAGGCTTTCGTACAAAACGTCGTATTCATTGAATCCGCAACTATCCGAAGGTAGAGTTTCCCAAAAGTTTTCGGCTCCTCCTTCGTCTTGACAATTTTCGGCTGTGTAAGCGCAGATGGTACCCGATTGCAGATGTATCTGGTCTGCTTTGATGGAGGCGGCTGCATAGTAGTCTTTCAAGGTGACTTCTACCGAGGCCTGTACAACGACGTCGTCCCAGGTACCATAGGGGTCGCTATATTGCGAGCCCTTGCAGGCTCCGTCTGTACCGACGGATCCTGTTACGTCCCACTCGGCACGGGCCTTAAAAAAAAGAACTATGCTCTTTCCTTCAAGGAGCTCCTGCTTCAATGGGATATTTGCCCAATTCGGCCGTTACCTACTACGCGTAGTTCGTGGCACGGGACGGGCTTAACGATAGATTATGTCTTTGATAAGGATGATTCACTTACCTTTAATGCTTCTCTCCGTACAATTCTAAATAGCGAGCTGTTCGCGGGTCGCTCGGTGGCAGCTGTCCGGCAACGAAGGTACACTCCGGGCAGTTGATCGGTACGAGCCGATATTCAGTAACTCTGCAAGATGGAGACCTCAGGTCCTGCTGAGTATCGGGCCTGGGATGGCAGAGTGTGGTGTCCTCGATGATCCTAGGTCTACAGGCCGACGGGTCGATGCCCAAGTTAGCCAGATGGTTTGTACCGCTATAATAGTTCGCGAGTAGACGCCGGAGACTATGTTTGCGTCCGCCCCGACGTGTTTTCGGCATACGTATTCTATAGGATGCAACGGGACCTTTTAGGATGATTGAACCCGAGCGCTTCGTACGCTCCGATAGTTCTATGAAGAATGAACCCGGGCGATTCGTACGCCCCGATAGTTCTATGATTTAGGAGTATGAACCCGGGCGATTCGTACGCCCCGATAGTTCTAAGACTTGGAAAGAGTGAACCCGGGCGATTCGTACGCCCCGATAGTTCTAGGATAAAAGGTTGGAAAATGCGGAGAGAGATGAAGAGCTTGTCGACCACACGTCGGTTCAGGAACACGTAGATAATACGAGTCGCGAATGCGTAGTGACCGGGGTCCCGACTAATGAAACACAGACTTCTACTAATTCTAATTTATTCTAAGTTTAAATTATAATATGAATAGAATTGATACAGCGTAAAAGACTCTCCCGCGATTATTGTTCGAAACGTCCGTCGAAGTGATTCGTAGAAAATCTGTAGTCGAAAAAATCCGTCGTGTGCTGCTCTGCAGCTCCTTATATACTGAATCTTAGCGGCGGCGGCTCGTGGCGAAGCGGCGGCGGCTCGTAGCGAAGCGGCGGCGGCTTGGCTCTAAAAGGATGGTGATTGGCTGCCGTCTTCCCTTCTCTCGTCCTTGTTGGCGGTGGTGGGGTAGCGTGCGATGGTCCTGTGCGCGTTGAGCTGAAGCGCGTACTAGCGGTGGTAGGGATGAGCGTCTTGGCGTTACTTTGCTTGGCGTCAGCTGAATTCCGCGTGTGTGTGTTGGCCTAGGCCCGTGTGTGTGTTAGCTTCGGAATTCTGAGTCCGTTCTGCAGACGCGCGTGATGACCACTTGTGGAGAGGTGCCGTAAGTGCCTGGTGGCCGCGTGCTTTCCCTAAGGCGCACGTGGTGGCCATGTGTGGGCGGAGGACAGGCCTGTCGACATTTACTTTCAGTCTCTTGTTAGGACTTTTGGTGACTTAAAGGCGCTTGTTAGGACTTCGCGTATATTATAAATGTGTGCGTTAAATACGTATCCATTATTATGTATCTATTATTTATAGCTAATTATTATATATGCATGTTCTAATCGTAAGGTGTTCCCCAGTGTAAATATAATATTTGTTAGTGTTGTAAAAGTTACTCCCTTCATGTCGGGCACGAATGTGTAAATTATAATATTGTTAATAAATGATATCAACTATACTATGAGTAATACATGATTTAATAAGCTGACTCCCTATATAGCGGGCACGAGGAAATTACACGTGATAATAAAAGACTCCCTATATAGCGGGCACGAGGAGTATCTCTTTATATATTTTATAAGTCCGTACGTCGGGTGACGTAACACTTCCCCCCTTATAATAAAATGTACGTAGTTATACGTGCATTTTGAAGGCTGATTCTTCTTGTAAGTACTTACTAATTGAAGGGAAAGTGTTTACGGCTTCTTTCTGTCCTGTCGTAGGTGGTTCTATCGCGTCAGCATCTTCTGGCGGTTTTTGTTCGCTCTCCACCTTCTCTTCCGTTGGTGACTTAGCGAGGTGGAGCAAAAGGTGTGTAAGTGAGCCCCAAAGTGCTCCTACTAAATGAATACTCCAACCATAGATGCTATGTAGTGCATAGCCGTGGATGACGGTGTCTGCTACATATTTTATCAATCGGAGGATCATGAGTATCGCTATGACTCCGGCGCTTGCTGATCCGAATGTCACGAACGCTCCCCATAGTCGTTGGCCTGTGCTGGTCGCTATTTTGTCTAATGCTTCTTCGTCCATAAGGTTGTATAGCGAGATCTGTCCTTTTGGTATGTGTTGTCCGCTAACTCCACGTAGTAGTGTGTTCAAAACAGCGGGTTTTTCCGCAGGTTCCATGATATGCGAACGTAGTTTATTTAGGTCTTCGTTGGAGTAGATTCCGCTCGTTGCCAAATGTTGCGGGCTGATGTATTTCCATTGTGGTTTTGTTAATGGCTGAATCGTCGGCGGTGGTACGCTTTCAACGAGTTTCGGTGTTATTCTGTACCATGATCCATGTAGTAGGTACATTGCTGGTAGTAGCTCGTTGCAATCCGCCATTGCTGCTTCTTGTGTGATGATATGGGTTTTTGGTGTTAGGAAGCAAGACTGATTGCGGTAAGTTATTGGTAGGCTTTTGTAGCAGTTTTCCGTAGAGCGTACTTTTATTTCCACCGGTGTACATTTAATCAAGTGTATTACTTCTCCCGCTATCACTGCCATATAACCTGGTTCTTTCATGAAGGAATATGCGGTTTCATCAGGAGACAAGTTTGCTAAGGATAAAGCGTTCTTCAAAATTTGTCTCTCGAGCGCACATTTCTGGCGGGTTATGTCTATATATAAATCAGTAAGTTGTGTTTTTAAATGGCGTTCGACGTATATGAATTTAGAATTTATATATGCGAAGATGTCTAAATTTTCTACAGGGGTTTTTGTCTTAGCTTTGAAGATTCTTCCAGGAGAGGTTTCCAATATGAAAAGTTTCGGATGTTCGGTACGGATGATCGTATATCCGCACAGTGTAAATTCTTCTGTTTTTGTAAGTGCGAAGGTGACATCCTTGGACGTAACTGTGTATAGGACTGGTCCTTTTACTGGTCCTTTAGTTGTGAGTTTTGTTGCGAGGCCTTCGTACAAAACGTCGTATTCATTGAATCCGCAACTATCCGAAGGTAGAGTTTCCCAAAAGTTTTCGGCTCCTCCTTCGTCTTGACAATTTTCGGCTGTGTAAGCGCAGATGTTACCCGATTGCAGATGTATCTGGTCTGCTTTGATGGAGGCGGCTGCATAGTAGTCTTTCAAGGTGACTTCTACCGAGGCCTGTACAACGACGTCGTCCCAGGTACCATAGGGGTCGCTATATTGCGAGCCCTTGCAGGCTCCGTCTGTACCGACGGATCCACTTATGGTCAGGCTGTGAAGGTGCGTGCTGTTTCTCTTAAGTCCCGTTATGAGGCTGTTGGGGCCCAGAGATAGGCTTCCGGTGACTTGCGCTTGTTCGCATAGGCGTTGGGTGAGCGGATGAATGTATTCGCGTCGGCCATTGTGTACGATTGAAACGTGCGAGTACATTCCGCAGTGATAGATGGTCCTATCGATCCTCACTTTACATTGTATTACATTTATTGGGTGGTATTCAGACACTTGTAGTAATTGAATGTATAGTTCTTGGCTTGTTGGTTGGAGATTCGGCGTCTCGCATTCAGAGACGTCCAGCAACGAGAATGTAGTCACGTTGAGTGAGGAACCGGCACAGTCGTATCCGGTTAGGCTCTGCGTAGTTCCTACTATTGTAAGTAGTATAACGAATGATAATTTCTTCATTATGATTCGAGGTTTCTTCTTTAGCTTCGATGCTTTTGCTTCTTTATGGACAATTGACGCTCTGCTCGGACTGGAGTGACTTATATTATAATGAAAATGGAGGGGAGACACCTTATCGACCGTCGTCCCGGACTCTGAGAACTACTGTGGCGCCATGCTGCGCCGTGGCAACCGTTAGTCGGTAAGGTAGAGTCCTAGACGTAGGCTTTAACTTATTTTTTTAGCCTTATTTAATTTGAGTCTGTCCGTATGAACGACAGAGAGGCCTTTTGGCGTTTCTATTTTTACATTGCTATTATTAAGAATTTGTACAATTTTATATGGTCCCTCGTACTGGCTGTCTAACTTGCCTTTGATTTTTCCCTTTAGGAGGTACACGGAGTCGCCCGTCGAGAAGCTCACCACCCTCTGTTTTTTTATCGTAATAATTTTTAGATTTTATTTTCGCGCGTTCGAGGTTCTCTTTGGCGGCCTCCTGCGATTTCTGTAATTGTTCCGTCAATTCAGCCAAGTACGATGCGTAAGTTTCGTCTTTTAAGTCGTTAAGTGTGCTATCGTTCGGAGTTTTCGCTAACTGGCCAAAGATTAATTCGTGTGGAGTGTATTGTGTACCTTCATGTATACTTGTATTATAAGAAAACATCGCTATATCGACCCAATCGTCCCATTCAGAATTATCCTTTATAAAGTGTTTCAAAAATTCTGCTAACACGTGGTGTGAGCGTTCTATTGATCCGTTGGATTGCGGTCGATAAGCGGTGGTTTGGTATGTTTCTATTCTAAATTTCTTGGCCACTGCTTTCATCAATTCTGATAAGAAAGCAGTACCTTGATCAGTTAGTATCCCTTTCGGGCTGCCGTATTTACATATTAAATTTTTTATAAATGCATCAGCTACTTCGACCGAAGAAGCTTGTTGTAGTGGTACCGCTATAGAATATTTGGTAAGGAGATCTTGTATTGTTAGGATATAATTATTGCCTTGTTTACTGGTAGGCATCGGTCCTACTATATCCATCGAAACTTTGTCGAAGGCCCTTCCCGGCGTGTCGGTAAGGGTCATCGGTTGTCTGGTTTTTTGTCGAACAAGCTTCTTGGTCTGGCAGCTGCGGCAGTTTTGGATAAAGTTTTGTATATCGGGTTTAAGGTTAGGCCAGTAGTACCGTTGTTTTATACGCCAATATGTCTTAGTGACTCCTTTGTGACCTCCCACAGGAGTAGCGTGATTGTCATGGATAATTTGGACGCGTTCGATCTCCCTGGGTATTATGATTTCATGCTTTAGTATAATAATTTTAGTTTCGTGGCCCGCGAAGATCGAACTTATCTTGCGTTTAATGTTTATCCATGATACGTCTGCAATATTATCCCTTGAAATAGCTATTGTCTTTAAGTTTAATTCAATTGCCGCGTCCAAAAGAGAATGTAATACTTCGTCTAAAATTTCTAATTGAATAGAGACGGATGTTCTCTCCTGGACGGGTAACGCGATGAGGTATCTATTGTCCCGTTTTGTAATCTTTACTCTACCAAGCGTTACGTCGGTAATGTTTGGTAGTCTTTTATTGTCGGCAAGTTCTTTGGCTCCTTTGTCAATAGGGGTTCCGGTCTTTGTTACAAAAAATGCTATGTGTCCTTTGTGCATTGTTATCCTGTCTTTTATTTCTATAATATTACCTTCGTAACGTGATAGATCCAGTTCGTCGTCGTTCGTTTCGTCTGTATCGTTCGTCTGTTCGTTTATGTTTATGTTTATGTTAGGTGTTTCCGTTTCAAGTGCGGTCTCGGGTTTTGATATTTCTTGCGTGCGACGTCTCTTAGCGAGCGACGAGAATATTTCGTCGTCACTCGAGCTGGTCCCTGCTATCGGAAGGATCTGTTTACTCACCTCGATAGGGTTACGCGATAGCGCGTCGGCATTGACGTTTCGTTTACCGGCTTTATAAACAATATCGTATTCATACTCGGCGAGTTTGAGTCGCCATCTGATAAGCCGAGACGTCGGGTCTTTCACAGAATTTAACCACACTAACGGACGGTGGTCGGTGATTAAACTGAATTTACGACCGTATAGATAAGGTCGGAAGTAATTAACGGCGTATATAATGGCAAGCAGCTCTTTCTCTATTGTCGAATAATTTTGTTCCGCTTGATTTAAGATTCTTGACGTGTAAGCTATGGGCAGATCTTTACCGACTTCTCCCTGACTGAGAATTCCCCCGATCGCGTAATTTGATGCGTCGGTAGTTACTAGGAAAGGTTTGGTAAAATCAGGGAATTGCAAGAGCGGTTGTTCACACAAAAGGCTTGTTAAAGTTTTGAATGCCTTGTTTTGAGCGTCCTCCCACTTAAACGGTACGTCTTTCTTTAAGAGATTCGTCAGCGGTTTACTTGTACCTGAGAAATTTGGTATGAAGCGTCGATAATAGCCTGCCAGTCCCAGGAATTGTTTTATGTTCTTTGCATTCTTTGGCGTCGGGAAGTTCTTGACTGCCTCTATTTTTCCTGGGTCTGGTTTCACTCCATCCGCGCTAATGATATGTCCGAGATATACAACCTCCTTCCTGAGAAGATTGCATTTCTCGGGCTGTAGTTTTAGATTGGCGTCACGGAGACGCGCACATAATTTCCGGTATTTCAAAAGATGCTCTCGTAGCGAGCTGGAGTATATGACTATGTCGTCTAGGTATACGAATAATTCATTACCTTGCAATCCGGTCAGGACATTGTTCATCAAGCGTTGGAAGGTGGAAGGAGCGTTTTTGAGACCAAAGGGCATACGTTTAAATTCATAATGCCCGAATGGCGTGGAGAAAGCCGTTTTCGGCGCGTCTTCTTTATCCATGCCGATCTGATGGAAGCCCGATGCGAGATCGAACGTACTAAAATATTTCGCGCTTCCTAGTTGATCTAATATTTCCGTTATGTTCGGCAGTGGATAACTGTCTTTAATAGTTTTTTCGTTTAACATCCGGTAGTCGATGACTAATCTCCATCTTTTATTCCCTTTTGCGTCCGGTTTCTTCGGAACTATCCATAGTGGAGAATTATACGGGGACGTAGAT
This sequence comes from Dolichovespula saxonica, assembly GCA_911387935.1. NCBI lineage: Eukaryota > Metazoa > Arthropoda > Insecta > Hymenoptera > Vespidae > Dolichovespula > Dolichovespula saxonica. The sequence continues at coordinate 3,365,099 of CAJVQX010000003.1, read as the reverse complement.
GATTTGATCACGTTGTTTTCTAGAAGTTCTCCTATCTGTTTGTTTATCTCTTCCTTATGAATGGGCGGGAAGCGGTACTGTCGGACATTCACTGGAATAGAGTCCACTGTCTCTATCTTGTGTGTTACGGTGTCGGAGTACGTCAGTCTGTCGCCCGGTAAATGAAATAAATCTATGGATTCTCTGATCATATCTTTTGCTACGGATTTCTCTTCGTCGTTCAGTTTGTCCAAATTAATATTCTGTAGGGCTAGTGCGTAACGTTCGTCTGTCTTGTTTATGTGTTTGCAGGATTTGGAAGGGGTAATGTGAGTAGGGAGGACGGTATGTTGGGTCTCGGTTTCCTGTTCGAGTTTCGGAGAATTGTTTATTAGACTGCTTATGTCATCGTCTTTCGATTCGAGTCGAGGCACTTGAGACGTGATTTCCTCTGAATGCGATAAGAGTTCGGTATTATTTATCTCGAACTCTTCTAGTGTTACAGACGGAGGTTTTATGTTGACGTCCGTATCGTTGGTGTTAATTATTTTGATATATGCTTCGCCGTGGTTATTTGACACCACTGCTTCTCCGGCATAAATTCCTTCTCCGAAATTCAAACGCGGCAAATATCCCGTTTCTAAATCGCTATTTCTTATCTTTATTTTACAGACATTGCTCGTTCGCCCCGGAATGGTTATCTCCTTTGATTGAACAAAGGGCATAACTATTCCGTGCCACTCTATAGACTCTCTTTCATAATCAATTTTGGCTGTTTTTTGAAAGAAGTCGGAACCCAAAATACCGTCGTAGGGGATAGGAAAGGAATTTGGTACTAATTGGAATTTAAGCGGATATCCGTGAATTCGTATGGTTACCGAACCGTACGTGGTAACGGTTTCGTCGGTGATACCGCTCAGTCTGACTTTGTCGTTTTCGTTGCATATTATATCCCCGTTTGCCATTTTTATTTTTAATATGTTGAGTTCCGAACCCGTATCAACTAGGAACTCCGTCTCTTTAGCTAGGTCGTCAGAGGAAAGGACGATAGATGGGGAGGTAGCTTCTTCCTTTAGTTGGAGGACGTAGACACGATTGGCTTCTCTTCTTTTGTTATCGTTCTCACCGGGCGCCCTGGCGCGGTCTCTGTGGATGCGCCTTTCCTCAGAGACGTTGGTTCGTTTCCCGACTGAGATTCTCTCCATCTTTTCTTTCGGCATTCTTCTATTGTATGACCGATATTTTTGCAATACGAGCATTCTTTCTTATGCTTTTGGTCTCGTGGTGAGGAAGGAGAGTAGTGAGAGGATGGAGAGGATTGACGGGAATTTCCGGGAGGTGGAGTATAAGGCCCATGAACTTGTGTCTGTGACCGGCGTTGCTGGTCACGCGATTTCTTGTAACATTGGGTTTGTGTATGACCAATTCTCTTACAATACGAACACGAATCTGGGTCTGGAGGAGTTCTAGTAGGCCGGATATTTGGTCTATTGTTTCTTTTAGATTCAAAGTAATAATAATCCATAGGTTTTTCTTGGTATGTTTTTGCCTTATATTGTGGTCGCGGCCTTACTAATCCTCTTCTATCCCATTCGTGTTGTATTGACGAGTGTAATTGGATTGCCTTGTCATATGCATCGCCTAAGTCTCGGCAACGTAACGCGTTTAAGTAGGGATGGTAATCCATCGGTAACCCAGAACAAAAGCTTTTTAATGCCAATTCATCTATTTCTCGTTTCTTGCTATCCGTGATTTCTCCCCAAAACCTTTCTTCATCGAGAAGACCCTCGTATAAATCCTGTACACGGCCAATGTAATCGATAATCTGTTCGTTCTCCGACATGAGTACGTTTCTTAATTCTGTCCGGTAATAATCTAAAGAATGGTATGTGCCCAATGTCTGTCGGAGTCGACTATACAACTCGAACATCGTTTTCGGATTATGTCTATCTATCGCAATGTGTGCCGAATCTTGGAGCTTCCGTATCGCGGCTTGAGTAAACAAATCTTCCGGGTACGCGGGAATCATTTGTCGCGCGCGTTTACAAGCTCTAATAAATGAGGATAGAGGCATATTTTTCCCATCGTATCGTGGTATAGACGCGAAAGCCTCATTAATTTGATGATTAGGAAGGTGATGTTGGCTCTCCGTCCTGAGCGCCAAAATCTCCCTCATCAAGAACGTGAGAGGGTCTGCCTCTTCTGATTTTGCAGCATTAAGACGCTGCGCATGATCGCGAAGTTCTTGTTCGCGTTCTCGAATGACGCGTTCGCGTTCAAGGAGGGCCCGTTCGGCCGCGTCTAATTTAGTCATTCGTAATCGTACTTCATCGATCATAACTTCATCAGGTTGACGCGCAGCCATGCTGCGTGTTTCAATACGTTCGCTCCTTTCAGTAGACATAATGTATCGTTTCTATCCCACCGCTGTCACCAATTTTATGTTACGTCCCACTCGGCACGGGCCTTAAAAAAAAGAACTATGCTCTTTCCTTCAAGGAGCTCCTGCTTCAATGGGATATTTGCCCAATTCGGCCGTTACCTACTACGCGTAGTTCGTGGCACGGGACGGGCTTAACGATAGATTATGTCTTTGATAAGGATGATTCACTTACCTTTAATGCTTCTCTCCGTACAATTCTAAATAGCGAGCTGTTCGCGGGTCGCTCGGTGGCAGCTGTCCGGCAACGAAGGTACACTCCGGGCAGTTGATCGGTACGAGCCGATATTCAGTAACTCTGCAAGATGGAGACCTCAGGTCCTGCTGAGTATCGGGCCTGGGATGGCAGAGTGTGGTGTCCTCGATGATCCTAGGTCTACAGGCCGACGGGTCGATGCCCAAGTTAGCCAGATGGTTTGTACCGCTATAATAGTTCGCGAGTAGACGCCGGAGACTATGTTTGCGTCCGCCCCGACGTGTTTTCGGCATACGTATTCTATAGGATGCAACGGGACCTTTTAGGATGATTGAACCCGAGCGCTTCGTACGCTCCGATAGTTCTATGAAGAATGAACCCGGGCGATTCGTACGCCCCGATAGTTCTATGATTTAGGAGTATGAACCCGGGCGATTCGTACGCCCCGATAGTTCTAAGACTTGGAAAGAGTGAACCCGGGCGATTCGTACGCCCCGATAGTTCTAGGATAAAAAGGTTGGAAAATGCGGAGAGAGATGAAGAGCTTGTCGACCACACGTCGGTTCAGGAACACGTAGATAATACGAGTCGCGAATGAGTAGTGACCGGGGTCCCGACTAATGAAACACAGACTTCTACTAATTCTAATTTATTCTAAGTTTAAATTATAATATGAATAGAATTGATACAGCGTAAAAGACTCTCCCGCGATTATTGTTTGAAACGTCCGTCGAGGTGATTCGTAGAAAATCTGTAGTCGAAAAAATCCGTCGTGTGCTGCTCTGCAGCTCCTTATATACTGAATCTTAGCGGCGGCGGCTCGTGGCGAAGCGGCGGCGGCTCGTAGCGAAGCGGCGGCGGCTTGGCTCTAAAAGGATGGTGATTGGCTGCCGTCTTCCCTTCTCTCGTCCTTGTTGGCGGTGGTGGGGTAGCGTGCGATGGTCCTGTGCGCGTTGAGCTGAAGCGCGTACTAGCGGTGGTAGGGATGAGCGTCTTGGCGTTACTTTGCTTGGCGTCAGCTGAATTCCGCGTGTGTGTGTTGGCCTAGGCCCGTGTGTGTGTTAGCTTCGGAATTCTGAGTCCGTTCTGCAGACGCGCGTGATGACCACTTGTGGAGAGGTGCCGTAAGTGCCTGGTGGCCGCGTGCTTTCCCTAAGGCGCACGTGGTGGCCATGTGTGGGCGGAGGACAGGCCTGTCGACATTTACTTTCAGTCTCTTGTTAGGACTTTTGGTGACTTAAAGGCGCTTGTTAGGACTTCGCGTATATTATAAATGTGTGCGTTAAATACGTATCAATTATTATGTATCTATTATTTATAGCTAATTATTATATATGCATGTTCTAATCGTAAGGTGTTCCCCAGTGTAAATATAATATTTGTTAGTGTTGTAAAAGTTACTCCCTTCATGTCGGGCACGAATGTGTAAATTATAATATTGTTAATAAATGATATCAACTATACTATGAGTAATACATGATTTAATAAGCTGACTCCCTATATAGCGGGCACGAGGAAATTACACGTGATAATAAAAGACTCCCTATATAGCGGGCACGAGGAGTATCTCTTTATATATTTTATAAGTCCGTACGTCGGGTGACGTAACAATCCACTTATGGTCAGGCTGTGAAGGTGCGTGCTGTTTCTCTTAAGTCCCGTTATGAGGCTGTTAGGGCCCAGAGATAGGCTTCCGGTGACTTGCGCTTGTTCGCATAGGCGTTGGGTGAGCGGATGAATGTATTCGCGTCGGCCATTGTGTACGATTGAAACGTGCGAGTACATTCCGCAGTGATAGATGGTCCTATCGATCCTCACTTTACATTGTATTACATTTATTGGGTGGTATTCAGACACTTGTAGTAATTGAATGTATAGTTCTTGGCTTGTTGGTTGGAGATCCGGCGTCTCGCATTCAGAGACGTCCAGCAACGAGAATGTAGTCACGTTGAGTGAGGAACCGGCACAGTCGTATCCGGTTAGGCTCTGCGTAGTTCCTACTATTGTAAGTAGTATAACGAATGATAATTTCTTCATTATGATTCGAGGTTTCTTCTTTAGCTTCGATGCTTTTGCTTCTTTATGGACAATTGACGCTCTGCTCGGACTGGAGTGGCTTATATTATAATGAAAATGGAGGGGAGACACCTTATCGACCGTCGTCCCGGACTCTGAGAACTACTGTGGCGCCATGCTGCGCCGTGGCAACCGTTAGTCGGTAAGGTAGAGTCCTAGACGTAGGCTTTAACTTATTTTCTAGCCTTATTTAATTTGAGTCTGTCCGTATGAACGACAGAGAGGCCTTTTGGCGTTTCTATTTTTACATTGCCATTATTAAGAATTTGTACAATTTTATATGGTCCCTCGTACTGGCTGTCTAACTTGCCTTTGATTTTTCCCTTTAGGAGGTACACGGAGTCGCCCGTCGAGAAGCTCACCACCCTCTGTTTTTTATCGTAATAATTTTTAGATTTTATTTTCGCGCGTTCGAGGTTCTCTTTGGCGGCCTCCTGCGATTTCTGTAATTGTTCCGTCAATTCAGCCAAGTACGATGCGTAAGTTTCGTCTTTTAAGTCGTTAAGTGTGCTATCGTTCGGAGTTTTCGCTAACTGGCCAAAGATTAATTCGTGTGGAGTGTATTGTGTACCTTCATGTATACTTGTATTATAAGAAAACATCGCTATATCGACCCAATCGTCCCATTCAGAATTATCCTTTATAAAGTGTTTCAAAAATTCTGCTAACACGTGGTGTGAGCGTTCTATTGATCCGTTGGATTGCGGTCGATAAGCGGTGGTTTGGTATGTTTCTATTCTAAATTTCTTGGCCACTGCTTTCATCAATTCTGATAAGAAAGCAGTACCTTGATCAGTTAGTATCCCTTTCGGGCTGCCGTATTTACATATTAAATTTTTTATAAATGCATCAGCTACTTCGACCGAAGAAGCTTGTTGTAGTGGTACCGCTATAGAATATTTGGTAAGGAGATCTTGTATTGTTAGGATATAATTATTGCCTTGTTTACTGGTAGGCATCGGTCCTACTATATCCATCGAAACTTTGTCGAAGGCCCTTCCCGGCGTGTCGGTAAGGGTCATCGGTTGTCTGGTTTTTTGTCGAACAAGCTTCTTGGTCTGGCAGCTGCGGCAGTTTTGGATAAAGTTTTGTATATCGGGTTTAAGGTTAGGCCAGTAGTACCGTTGTTTTATACGCCAATATGTCTTAGTGACTCCTTTGTGACCTCCCACAGGAGTAGCGTGATTGTCATGGATAATTTGGACGCGTTCGATCTCCCTGGGTATTATGATTTCATGCTTTAGTATAATAATTTTAGTTTCGTGGCCCGCGAAGATCGAACTTATCTTGCGTTTAATGTTTATCCATGATACGTCTGCAATATTATCCCTTGAAATAGCTATTGTCTTTAAGTTTAATTCAATTGCCGCGTCCAAAAGAGAATGTAATACTTCGTCTAAAATTTCTAATTGAATAGAGACGGATGTTCTCTCCTGGACGGGTAACGCGATGAGGTATCTATTGTCCCGTTTTGTAATCTTTACTCTACCAAGCGTTACGTCGGTAATGTTTGGTAGTCTTTTATTGTCGGCAAGTTCTTTGGCTCCTTTGTCAATAGGGGTTCCGGTCTTTGTTACAAAAAATGCTATGTGTCCTTTGTGCATTGTTATCCTGTCTTTTATTTCTATAATATTACCTTCGTAACGTGATAGATCCAGTTCGTCGTCGTTCGTTTCGTCTGTATCGTTCGTCTGTTCGTTTATGTTTATGTTTATGTTAGGTGTTTCCGTTTCAAGTGCGGTCTCGGGTTTTGATATTTCTTGCGTGCGACGTCTCTTAGCGAGCGACGAGAATATTTCGTCGTCACTCGAGCTGGTCCCTGCTATCGGAAGGATCTGTTTACTCACCTCGATAGGGTTACGCGATAGCGCGTCGGCATTGACGTTTCGTTTACCGGCTTTATAAACAATATCGTATTCATACTCGGCGAGTTTGAGTCGCCATCTGATAAGCCGAGACGTCGGGTCTTTCACAGAATTTAACCACACTAACGGACGGTGGTCGGTGATTAAACTGAATTTACGACCGTATAGATAAGGTCGGAAGTAATTAACGGCGTATATAATGGCAAGCAGCTCTTTCTCTATTGTCGAATAATTTTGTTCCGCTTGATTTAAGATTCTTGACGTGTAAGCTATGGGCAGATCTTTACCGACTTCTCCCTGACTGAGAATTCCCCCGATCGCGTAATTTGATGCGTCGGTAGTTACTAGGAAAGGTTTGGTAAAATCAGGGAATTGCAAGAGCGGTTGTTCACACAAAAGGCTTGTTAAAGTTTTGAATGCCTTGTTTTGAGCGTCCTCCCACTTAAACGGTACGTCTTTCTTTAAGAGATTCGTCAGCGGTTTACTTGTACCTGAGAAATTTGGTATGAAGCGTCGATAATAGCCTGCCAGTCCCAGGAATTGTTTTATGTTCCTTGCATTCTTTGGCGTCGGGAAGTTCTTGACTGCCTCTATTTTTCCTGGGTCTGGTTTCACTCCATCCGCGCTAATAATATGTCCGAGATATACAACCTCCTTCCTGAGAAGATTGCATTTCTCGGGCTGTAGTTTTAGATTGGCGTCACGGAGACGCGCACATAATTTCCGGTATTTCAAAAGATGCTCTCGTAGCGAGCTGGAGTATATGACTATGTCGTCTAGGTAAACGAATAATTCATTACCTTGCAATCCGGTCAGGACATTGTTCATCAAGCGTTGGAAGGTGGAAGGAGCGTTTTTGAGACCAAAGGGCATACGTTTAAATTCATAATGCCCGAATGGCGTGGAGAAAGCCGTTTTCGGCGCGTCTTCTTTATCCATGCCGATTTGATGGAAGCCCGATGCGAGATCGAACGTACTAAAATATTTCGCGCTTCCTAGTTGATCTAATATTTCCGTTATGTTCGGCAGTGGATAACTGTCTTTAATAGTTTTTTCGTTTAACATCCGGTAGTCGATGACTAATCTCCATCTTTTATTCCCTTTTGCGTCCGGTTTCTTCGGAACTATCCATAGTGGAGAATTATACGGGGACGTAGATGGTTTGATCACGTTGTTTTCTAGAAGTTCTCCTATCTGTTTGTTTATCTCTTCCTTATGAATGGGCGGGAAGCGATACTGTCGGACATTTACTGGAATAGAGTCCACTGTCTCTATCTTGTGTGTTACGGTGTCTGAGTACGTCAATCTGTCGCCCGGTAAATGGAATAAATCTATAGATTCTCTTATCATATCTTTTGCTACGGTTTTTTCTTCGTCGTTCAGTTCGTCCAAATTAATATTCTGTAGGGCTAGTGCGTAACGTTCGTCTGTCTTGTTTATGTGTTTGCAGGATTTGGAAGGGGTAATGTGAGTAGGGAGGACGGTATGTTGGGTCTCGGTTTCCTGTTCGAGTTTCGGAGAATTGTTTATTAGACTGCTTATGTCATCGTCTTTCGATTCGAGTCGAGGCACTTGAGACGTGATTTCCTCTGAATGCGATAAGAGTTCGGTATTATTTATCTCGAACTCTTATAGTGTTACAGACGGAGGTTTTATGTTGACGTCCGTATCGTTGGTGTTAATTATTTTGATATATGCTTCGCCGTGGTTATTTGACACCACTGCTTCTCCGGCATAAATTCCTTCTCCGAAATTCAAACGCGGCAAATATCCCGTTTCTAAATCGCTATTTCTTATCTTTATTTTACAGACATTGCTCGTTCGCCCCGGAATGGTTATCTCCTTTGATTGAACAAAGGGCATAACTATTCCGTGCCACTCTATAGACTCTCTTTCATAATCAATTTTGGCTGTTTTTTGAAAGAAGTCGGAACCCAAAATACCGTCGTAGGGGATAGGAAAGGAATTTGGTACTAATTGGAATTTAAGCGGATATCCGTGAATTCGTATGGTTACCGAACCGTACGTGGTAACGGTTTCGTCGGTGATACCGCTCAGTCTGACTTTGTCGTTTTCGTTGCATATTATATCCCCGTTTGCCATTTTTATTTTTAATATGTTGAGTTCCGAACCCGTATCAACTAGGAACTCCGTCTCTTTAGCTAGGTCGTCAGAGGAAAGGACGATAGATGGGGAGGTAGCTTCTTCCTTTAGTTGGAGGACGTAGACACGATTGGCTTCTCTTCTTTTGTTATCGTTCTCACCGGGCGCCCTGGCGCGGTCTCTGCGGATGCGCCTTTCCTCAGAGACGTTGGTTCGTTTCCCGACTGAGATTCTCTCCATCTTTTCTTTCGGCATTCTTCTATTGTATGACCGATATTTTTGCAATACGAGCATTCTTTCTTATGCTTTTGGTCTCGTGGTGAGGAAGGAGAGTAGTGAGAGGATGGAGAGGATTGACGGGAATTTCCGGGAGGTGGAGTATAAGGCCCATGAACTTGTGTCTGTGACCGGCGTTGCTGGTCACGCGATTTCTTGTAACATTGGGTTTGTGTATGACCAATTCTCTTACAATACGAACACGAATCTGGGTCTGGAGGAGTTCTAGTAGGTCGGATATTTGGTCTATTGTTTCTTTTAGATTCAAAGTAATAATAATCCATAGGTTTTTCTTGGTATGTTTTTGCCTTATATTGTGGTCGCGGCCTTACTAATCATCTTCTATCCCATTCGTGTTGTATTGACGAGTGTAATTGGATTGCTTTGTCATATGCATCGCCTAAGTCTCGGCAACGTAACGCGTTTAAGTAGGGATGGTAATCCATCGGTAACCCAGAACAAAAGCTTTTTAATGCCAATTCATCTATTTCTCGTTTCTTGCTATCCGTGATTTCTCCCCAAAACCTTTCTTCATCGAGAAGACCCTCGTATAAATCCTGTACACGGCCAATGTAATCGATAATCTGTTCGTTCTCCGACATGAGTACGTTTCTTAATTCTGTCCGGTAATAATCTAAAGAATGGTATGTGCCCAATGTCTGTCGGAGTCGACTATACAACTCGAACATCGTTTTCGGATTATGTCTATCTATCGCAATGTGTGCCGAATCTTGGAGCTTCCGTATCGCGGCTTGAGTAAACAAATCTTCCGGGTACGCGGGAATCATTTGTCGCGCGCGTTTACAAGCTCTAATAAATGAGGATAGAGGCATATTTTTCCCATCGTATCGTGGTATAGACGCGAAAGCCTCATTAATTTGATGATTAGGAAGGTGATGTTGGCTCTCCGTCCTGAGCGCCAAAATCTCCCTCATCAAGAACGTGAGAGGGTCTGCCTCTTCTGATTTTGCAGCGTTAAGACGCTGCGCGTGATCGCGAAGTTCTTGTTCGCGTTCTCGAATGACGCGTTCGCGTTCAAGGAGGGCCCGTTCGGCCGCGTCTAATTTAGTCATTCGTAGTCGTACTTCATCGATCATAACTTCATCAGGTTGACGCGCAGCCATGCTGCGTGTTTCAATACGTTCGCTCCTTTCAGTAGACATAATGTATCGTTTCTATCCCACCGCTGTCACCAATTTTATGTTACGTCCCACTCGGCACGGGCCTTAAAAAAAAGAACTATGTTCTTTCCTTCAAGGAGCTCCTGCTTCAATGGGATATTTGCCCAATTCGGCCGTTACCTACTACGCGTAGTTCGTGGCACGGGACGGGCTTAACGATAGATTATGTCTTTGATAAGGATGATTCACTTACCTTTAATGCTTCTCTCCGTACAATTCTAAATAGCGAGCTGTTCGCGGGTCGCTCGGTGGCAGCTGTCCGGCAACGAAGGTACACTCCGGGCAGTTGATCGGTACGAGCCGATATTCAGTAACTCTGCAAGATGGAGACCTCAGGTCCTGCTGAGTATCGGGCCTGGGATGGCAGAGTGTGGTGTCCTCGATGATCCTAGGTCTGCAGGTCGACGGGTCGATGCCCAAGTTAGCCAGATGGTTTGTACCGCTATAATAGTTCGCGAGTAGACGCCGGAGACTATGTTTGCGTCCGCCCCGACGTGTTTTCGGCATACGTATTCTATAGGATGCAACGGGACCTTTTAGGATGATTGAACCCGAGCGATTCGTACGCTCCGATAGTTCTATGAAGAATGAACCCGGGCGATTCGTACGCCCCGATAGTTCTATGATTTAGGAGTATGAACCCGGGCGATTCGTACGCCCCGATAGTTCTAAGACTTGGAAAGAGTGAACCCGGGCGATTCGTACGCCCCGATAGTTCTAGGATAAAAGGTTGGAAAATGCGGAGAGAGATGAAGAGCTTGTCGACCACACGTCGGTTCAGGAACACGTAGATAATACGAGTCGCGAATGAGTAGTGACCGGGGTCCCGACTAATGAAACACAGACTTCTACTAATTCTAATTTATTCTAAGTTTAAATTATAATATGAATAGAATTGATACAGCGTAAAAGACTCTCCCGCGATTATTGTTCGAAACGTCCGTCGAAGTGATTCGTAGAAAATCTGTAGTCGAAAAAATCCGTCGTGTGCTGCTCTGCAGCTCCTTATATACTGAATCTTAGCGGCGGCGGCTCGTGGCGAAGCGGCGGCGGCTCGTAGCGAAGCGGCGGCGGCTTGGCTCTAAGAGGATGGTGATTGGCTGCCGTCTTCCCTTCTCTCGTCCTTGTTGGCGGTGGTGGGGTAGCGTGCGATGGTCCTGCGCGCGTTGAGCTGAAGCGCGTACTAGCGGTGGTAGGGATGAGCGTCTTGGCGTTACTTTGCTTGGCGTCAGCTGAATTCCGCGTGTGTGTGTTGGCCTAGGCCCGTGTGTGCGTTAGCTGTGCCATGTATCTTGTAACTTCGGAATTCTGAGTCCGTTCTGTAGACGCGCGTGATGACCACTTGTGGAGAGGTGCCGTAAGTGCCTGGCGGCCGCGTGCTTTCCCTAAGGCGCACGTGGTGGCCATGTGTGGGCGGAGGACAGGCCTGTCGACGTCGCCGGCTTTGTGCTCTTCTCCTCCGGTCCCAAGGTTTCAGGTAGAAGGTGCCCCTAGTGGCCGCGTAGTTTCCCTAAGGACCACGTGGTGACCATGTGTGGGCAGAGTACAGGCTACTTGATGGTGACGGCTTTCACTCTCTCCTCTGGTTCGAAAGGTTTCGTGTAGGAAGTATCCGAATGACCGCGTAGTTTCCCTAAGGACCACGTGAAGGCCATGTATGGATGAAGGACCGGCTAGTCGGCGTTTACTTTCAGTCTCTTGTTAGGACTTTTGGTGACTTAAAGGCGCTTGTTAGGACTTCGCGTATATTATAAATGTGTGTGTTAAATACGTATCAATTATTATGTATCTATTATTTATAGCTAATTATTATATATGCATGTTCTAATCGTAAGGTGTTCCCCAGTGTAAATATAATATTTGTTAGTGTTGTAAAAGATACTCCCTTCATGTCGGGCACGAATGTGTAAATTATAATATTGTTAATAAATGATATCAACTATACTATGAGTAATACATGATTTAATAAGCTGACTCCCTATATAGCGGGCACGAGGAAATTACACGTGATAATAAAAGACTCCCTATATAGCGGGCACGAGGAATATCTCTTTATATATTTTATAAGTCCGTACGTCGGGTGACGTAACACTTCCCCCCTTATAATAAAATGTACGTAGTTATACGTGCATTTTGAAGGCTGATTCTTCTTGTAAGTACTTACTAATTGAAGGGAAAGTGTTTACGGCTTCTTTCTGTCCTGTCGTAGGTGGTTCTATCGCGTCAGCATCTTCTGGCGGTTTTTGTTCGCTCTCCACCTTCTCTTCCGTTGGTGACTTAGCGAGGTGGAGCAAAAGGTGTGTAAGTGAGCCCCAAAGTGCTCCTACTAAATGAATACTCCAACCATAGATGCTATGTAGTGCATAGCCGTGGATGACGGTGTCTGCTACATATTTTATCAATCGGAGGATCATGAGTATCGCTATGACTCCGGCGCTTGCTGATCCGAATGTCACGAACGCTCCCCATAGTCGTTGGCCTGTGCTGGTCGCTATTTTGTCTAATGCTTCTTCGTCCATAAGGTTGTATAGCGAGATCTGTCCTTTTGGTATGTGTTGTCCGCTAACTCCACGTAGTAGTGTGTTCAAAACAGCGGGTTTTTCCGCAGGTTCCATGATATGCGAACGTAGTTTATTTAGGTCTTCGTTGGAGTAGATTCCGCTCGTTGCCAAATGTTGCGGGCTGATGTATTTCCATTGTGGTTTTGTTAATGGCTGAATCGTCGGCGGTGGTACGCTTTCAACGAGTTTCGGTGTTATTCTGTACCATGATCCATGTAGTAGGTACATTGCTGGTAGTAGCTCGTTGCAATCCGCCATTGCTGCTTCTTGTGTGATGATATGGGTTTTTGGTGTTAGGAAGCAAGACTGATTGCGGTAAGTTATTGGTAGGCTTTTGTAGCAGTTTTCCGTAGAGCGTACTTTTATTTCCACCGGTGTACATCTAATCAAGTGTATTACTTCTCCCGCTATCACTGCCATATAACCTGGTTCTTTCATGAAGGAATATGCGGTTTCGTCAGGAGACAAGTTTGCTAAGGATAAAGCGTTCTTCAAAATTTGTCTCTCGAGCGCACATTTCTGGCGGGTTATGTCTATATATAAATCAGTAAGTTGTGTTTTTAAATGGCGTTCGACGTATATGAATTTAGAATTTATATATGCGAAGATGTCTAAATTTTCTACAGGGGTTTTTGTCTTAGCTTTGAAGATTCTTCCAGGAGAGGTTTCCAATATGAAAAGTTTCGGATGTTCGGTACGGATGATCGTATATCCGCACAGTGTAAATTCTTCTGTTTTTGTAAGTGCGAAGGTGACGTCCTTGGACGTGACTGTGTATAGGACTGGTCCTGTTACTGGTCTTTTAGTTGTGAGTTTTGTTGCGAGGCTTTCGTACAAAACGTCGTATTCATTGAATCCGCAACTATCCGAAGGTAGAGTTTCCCAAAAGTTTTCGGCTCCTCCTTCGTCTTGACAATTTTCGGCTGTGTAAGCGCAGATGGTACCCGATTGCAGATGTATCTGGTCTGCTTTGATGGAGGCGGCTGCATAGTAGTCTTTCAAGGTGACTTCTACCGAGGCCTGTACAACGACGTCGTCCCAGGTACCATAGGGGTCGCTATATTGCGAGCCCTTGCAGGCTCCGTCTGTACCGACGGATCCACTTATGGTCAGGCTGTGAAGGTGCGTGCTGTTTCTCTTAAGTCCCGTTATGAGGCTGTTAGGGCCCAGAGATAGGCTTCCGGTGACTTGCGCTTGTTCGCATAGGCGTTGGGTGAGCGGATGAATGTATTCGCGTCGGCCATTGTGTACGATTGAAACGTGCGAGTACATTCCGCAGTGATAGATGGTCCTATCGATCCTCACTTTACATTGTATTACATTTATTGGGTGGTATTCAGACACTTGTAGTAATTGAATGTATAGTTCTTGGCTTGTTGGTTGGAGATCCGGCGTCTCGCATTCAGAGACGTCCAGCAACGAGAATGTAGTCACGTTGAGTGAGGAACCGGCACAGTCGTATCCGGTTAGGCTCTGCGTAGTTCCTACTATTGTAAGTAGTATAACGAATGATAATTTCTTCATTATGATTCGAGGTTTCTTCTTTAGCTTCGATGCTTTTGCTTCTTTATGGACAATTGACGCTCTGCTCGGACTGGAGTGGCTTATATTATAATGAAAATGGAGGGGAGACACCTTATCGACCGTCGTCCCGGACTCTGAGAACTACTGTGGCGCCATGCTGCGCCGTGGCAACCGTTAGTCGGTAAGGTAGAGTCCTAGACGTAGGCTTTAACTTATTTTCTAGCCTTATTTAATTTGAGTCTGTCCGTATGAACGACAGAGAGGCCTTTTGGCGTTTCTATTTTTACATTGCCATTATTAAGAATTTGTACAATTTTATATGGTCCCTCGTACTGGCTGTCTAACTTGCCTTTGATTTTTCCCTTTAGGAGGTACACGGAGTCGCCCGTCGAGAAGCTCACCACCCTCTGTTTTTTATCGTAATAATTTTTAGATTTTATTTTCGCGCGTTCGAGGTTCTCTTTGGCGGCCTCCTGCGATTTCTGTAATTGTTCCGTCAATTCAGCCAAGTACGATGCGTAAGTTTCGTCTTTTAAGTCGTTAAGTGTGCTATCGTTCGGAGTTTTCGCTAACTGGCCAAAGATTAATTCGTGTGGAGTGTATTGTGTACCTTCATGTATACTTGTATTATAAGAAAACATCGCTATATCGACCCAATCGTCCCATTCAGAATTATCCTTTATAAAGTGTTTCAAAAATTCTGCTAACACGTGGTGTGAGCGTTCTATTGATCCGTTGGATTGCGGTCGATAAGCGGTGGTTTGGTATGTTTCTATTCTAAATTTCTTGGCTACTGCTTTCATCAATTCTGATAAGAAAGCAGTACCTTGATCAGTTAGTATCCCTTTCGGGCTGCCGTATTTACATATTAAATTTTTTATAAATGCATCAGCTACTTCGACCGAAGAAGCTTGTTGTAGTGGTACCGCTATAGAATATTTGGTAAGGAGATCTTGTATTGTTAGGATATAATTATTGCCTTGTTTACTGGTAGGCATCGGTCCTACTATATCCATCGAAACTTTGTCGAAGGCCCTTCCCGGCGTGTCGGTAAGGGTCATCGGTTGTCTGGTTTTTTGTCGAACAAGCTTCTTGGTCTGGCAGCTGCGGCAGTTTTGGATAAAGTTTTGTATATCGGGTTTAAGGTTAGGCCAGTAGTACCGTTGTTTTATACGCCAATATGTCTTAGTGACTCCTTTGTGACCTCCCACAGGAGTAGCGTGATTGTCATGGATAATTTGGACGCGTTCGATCTCCCTGGGTATTATGATTTCATGCTTTAGTATAATAATTTTAGTTTCGTGGCCCGCGAAGATCGAACTTATCTTGCGTTTAATGTTTATCCATGATACGTCTGCAATATTATCCCTTGAAATAGCTATTGTCTTTAAGTTTAATTCAATTGCCGCGTCCAAAAGAGAATGTAATACTTCGTCTAAAATTTCTAATTGAATAGAGACGGATGTTCTCTCCTGGACGGGTAACGCGATGAGGTATCTATTGTCCCGTTTTGTAATCTTTACTCTACCAAGCGTTACGTCGGTAATGTTTGGTAGTCTTTTATTGTCGGCAAGTTCTTTGGCTCCTTTGTCAATAGGGGTTCCGGTCTTTGTTACAAAAAATGCTATGTGTCCTTTGTGCATTGTTATCCTGTCTTTTATTTCTATAATATTACCTTCGTAACGTGATAGATCCAGTTCGTCGTCGTTCGTTTCGTCTGTATCGTTCGTCTGTTCGTTTATGTTTATGTTTATGTTAGGTGTTTCCGTTTCAAGTGCGGTCTCGGGTTTTGATATTTCTTGCGTGCGACGTCTCTTAGCGAGCGACGAGAATATTTCGTCGTCGCTCGAGCTGGTCCCTGCTATCGGAAGGATCTGTTTACTCACCTCGATAGGGTTACGCGATAGCGCGTCGGCATTGACGTTTCGTTTACCGGCTTTATAAACAATATCGTATTCATACTCGGCGAGTTTGAGTCGCCATCTGATAAGCCGAGACGTCGGGTCTTTCACAGAATTTAACCACACTAACGGACGGTGGTCGGTGATTAAACTGAATTTACGACCGTATAGATAAGGTCGGAAGTAATTAACGGCGTATATAATGGCAAGCAGCTCTTTCTCTATTGTCGAATAATTTTGTTCCGCTTGATTTAAGATTCTTGACGTGTAAGCTATGGGCAGATCTTTACCGACTTCTCCCTGACTGAGAATTCCCCCGATCGCGTAATTTGATGCGTCGGTAGTTACTAGGAAAGGTTTGGTAAAATCAGGGAATTGCAAGAGCGGTTGTTCACACAAAAGGCTTGTTAAAGTTTTGAATGCCTTGTTTTGAGCGTCCTCCCACTTAAACGGTACGTCTTTCTTTAAGAGATTCGTCAGCGGTTTACTTGTACCTGAGAAATTTGGTATGAAGCGTCGATAATAGCCTGCCAGTCCCAGGAATTGTTTTATGTTCCTTGCATTCTTTGGCGTCGGGAAGTTCTTGACTGCCTCTATTTTTCCTGGGTCTGGTTTCACTCCATCCGCGCTAATGATATGTCCGAGATATACAACCTCCTTCCTGAGAAGATTGCATTTCTCGGGCTGTAGTTTTAGATTGGCGTCACGGAGACGCGCACATAATTTCCGGTATTTCAAAAGATGCTCTCGTAGCGAGCTGGAGTATATGACTATGTCGTCTAGGTAAACGAATAATTCATTACCTTGCAATCCGGTCAGGACATTGTTCATCAAGCGTTGGAAGGTGGAAGGAGCGTTTTTGAGACCAAAGGGCATACGTTTAAATTCATAATGCCCGAATGGCGTGGAGAAAGCCGTTTTCGGCGCGTCTTCTTTATCCATGCCGATTTGATGGAAGCCCGATGCGAGATCGAACGTACTAAAATATTTCGCGCTTCCTAGTTGATCTAATATTTCCGTTATGTTCGGCAGTGGATAACTGTCTTTAATAGTTTTTTCGTTTAACATCCGGTAGTCGATGACTAATCTCCATCTTTTATTCCCTTTTGCGTCCGGTTTCTTCGGAACTATCCATAGTGGAGAATTATACGGGGACGTAGATGGTTTGATCACGTTGTTTTCTAGAAGTTCTCCTATCTGTTTGTTTATCTCTTCCTTATGAATGGGCGGGAAGCGATACTGTCGGACATTTACTGGAATAGAGTCCACTGTCTCTATCTTGTGTGTTACGGTGTCTGAGTACGTCAATCTGTCGCCCGGTAAATGGAATAAATCTATAGATTCTCTTATCATATCTTTTGCTACGGTTTTTTCTTCGTCGTTCAGTTCGTCCAAATTAATATTCTGTAGGGCTAGTGCGTAACGTTCGTCTGTCTTGTTTATGTGTTTGCAGGATTTGGAAGGGGTAATGTGAGTAGGGAGGACGGTATGTTGGGTCTCGGTTTCCTGTTCGAGTTTCGGAGAATTGTTTATTAGACTGCTTATGTCATCGTCTTTCGATTCGAGTCGAGGCACTTGAGACGTGATTTCCTCTGAATGCGATAAGAGTTCGGTATTATTTATCTCGAACTCTTATAGTGTTACAGACGGAGGTTTTATGTTGACGTCCGTATCGTTGGTGTTAATTATTTTGATATATGCTTCGCCGTGGTTATTTGACACCACTGCTTCTCCGGCATAAATTCCTTCTCCGAAATTCAAACGCGGCAAATATCCCGTTTCTAAATCGCTATTTCTTATCTTTATTTTACAGACATTGCTCGTTCGCCCCGGAATGGTTATCTCCTTTGATTGAACAAAGGGCATAACTATTCCGTGCCACTCTATAGACTCTCTTTCATAATCAATTTTGGCTGTTTTTTGAAAGAAGTCGGAACCCAAAATACCGTCGTAGGGGATAGGAAAGGAATTTGGTACTAATTGGAATTTAAGCGGATATCCGTGAATTCGTATGGTTACCGAACCGTACGTGGTAACGGTTTCGTCGGTGATACCGCTCAGTCTGACTTTGTCGTTTTCGTTGCATATTATATCCCCGTTTGCCATTTTTATTTTTAATATGTTGAGTTCCGAACCCGTATCAACTAGGAACTCCGTCTCTTTAGCTAGGTCGTCAGAGGAAAGGACGATAGATGGGGAGGTAGCTTCTTCCTTTAGTTGGAGGACGTAGACACGATTGGCTTCTCTTCTTTTGTTATCGTTCTCACCGGGCGCCCTGGCGCGGTCTCTGCGGATGCGCCTTTCCTCAGAGACGTTGGTTCGTTTCCCGACTGAGATTCTCTCCATCTTTTCTTTCGGCATTCTTCTATTGTATGACCGATATTTTTGCAATACGAGCATTCTTTCTTATGCTTTTGGTCTCGTGGTGAGGAAGGAGAGTAGTGAGAGGATGGAGAGGATTGACGGGAATTTCCGGGAGGTGGAGTATAAGGCCCATGAACTTGTGTCTGTGACCGGCGTTGCTGGTCACGCGATTTCTTGTAACATTGGGTTTGTGTATGACCAATTCTCTTACAATACGAACACGAATCTGGGTCTGGAGGAGTTCTAGTAGGTCGGATATTTGGTCTATTGTTTCTTTTAGATTCAAAGTAATAATAATCCATAGGTTTTTCTTGGTATGTTTTTGCCTTATATTGTGGTCGCGGCCTTACTAATCATCTTCTATCCCATTCGTGTTGTATTGACGAGTGTAATTGGATTGCTTTGTCATATGCATCGCCTAAGTCTCGGCAACGTAACGCGTTTAAGTAGGGATGGTAATCCATCGGTAACCCAGAACAAAAGCTTTTTAATGCCAATTCATCTATTTCTCGTTTCTTGCTATCCGTGATTTCTCCCCAAAACCTTTCTTCATCGAGAAGACCCTCGTATAAATCCTGTACACGGCCAATGTAATCGATAATCTGTTCGTTCTCCGACATGAGTACGTTTCTTAATTCTGTCCGGTAATAATCTAAAGAATGGTATGTGCCCAATGTCTGTCGGAGTCGACTATACAACTCGAACATCGTTTTCGGATTATGTCTATCTATCGCAATGTGTGCCGAATCTTGGAGCTTCCGTATCGCGGCTTGAGTAAACAAATCTTCCGGGTACGCGGGAATCATTTGTCGCGCGCGTTTACAAGCTCTAATAAATGAGGATAGAGGCATATTTTTCCCATCGTATCGTGGTATAGACGCGAAAGCCTCATTAATTTGATGATTAGGAAGGTGATGTTGGCTCTCCGTCCTGAGCGCCAAAATCTCCCTCATCAAGAACGTGAGAGGGTCTGCCTCTTCTGATTTTGCAGCGTTAAGACGCTGCGCGTGATCGCGAAGTTCTTGTTCGCGTTCTCGAATGACGCGTTCGCGTTCAAGGAGGGCCCGTTCGGCCGCGTCTAATTTAGTCATTCGTAGTCGTACTTCATCGATCATAACTTCATCAGGTTGACGCGCAGCCATGCTGCGTGTTTCAATACGTTCGCTCCTTTCAGTAGACATAATGTATCGTTTCTATCCCACCGCTGTCACCAATTTTATGTTACGTCCCACTCGGCACGGGCCTTAAAAAAAAGAACTATGCTCTTTCCTTCAAGGAGCTCCTGCTTCAATGGGATATTTGCCCAATTCGGCCGTTACCTACTACGCGTAGTTCGTGGCACGGGACGGGCTTAACGATAGATTATGTCTTTGATAAGGATGATTCACTTACTTTTAATGCTTCTCTCCGTACAATTCTAAATAGCGAGCTGTTCGCGGGTCGCTCGGTGGCAGCTGTCCGGCAACGAAGGTACACTCCGGGCAGTTGATCGGTACGAGCCGATATTCAGTAACTCTGCAAGATGGAGACCTCAGGTCCTGCTGAGTATCGGGCCTGGGATGGCAGAGTGTGGTGTCCTCGATGATCCTAGGTCTGCAGGTCGACGGGTCGATGCCCAAGTTAGCCAGATGGTTTGTACCGCTATAATAGTTCGCGAGTAGACGCCGGAGACTATGTTTGCGTCCGCCCCGACGTGTTTTCGGCATACGTATTCTATAGGATGCAACGGGACCTTTTAGGATGATTGAACCCGAGCGATTCGTACGCTTCGATAGTTCTATGAAGAATGAACCCGGGCGATTCGTACGCCCCGATAGTTCTATGATTTAGGAGTATGAACCCGGGCGATTCGTACGCCCCGATAGTTCTAAGACTTGGAAAGAGTGAACCCGGGCGATTCGTACGCCCCGATAGTTCTAGGATAAAAGGTTGGAAAATGCGGAGAGAGATGAAGAGCTTGTCGACCACACGTCGGTTCAGGAACACGTAGATAATACGAGTCGCGAATGAGTAGTGACCGGGGTCCCGACTAATGAAACACAGACTTCTACTAATTCTAATTTATTCTAAGTTTAAATTATAATATGAATAGAATTGATACAGCGTAAAAGACTCTCCCGCGATTATTGTTCGAAACGTCCGTCGAAGTGATTCGTAGAAAATCTGTAGTCGAAAAAATCCGTCGTGTGCTGCTCTGCAGCTCCTTATATACTGAATCTTAGCGGCGGCGGCTCGTGGCGAAGCGGCGGCGGCTCGTAGCGAAGCGGCGGCGGCTTGGCTCTAAGAGGATGGTTATTGGCTGCCGTCTTCCCTTCTCTCGTCCTTGTTGGCGGTGGTGGGGTAGCGTGCGATGGTCCTGCGCGCGTTGAGCTGAAGCGCGTACTAGCGGTGGTAGGGATGAGCGTCTTGGCGTTACTTTGCTTGGCGTCAGCTGAATTCCGCGTGTGTGTGTTGGCCTAGGCCCGTGTGTGCGTTAGCTGTGCCATGTATCTTGTAACTTCGGAATTCTGAGTCCGTTCTGTAGACGCGCGTGATGACCACCTGTGGAGAGGTGCCGTAAGTGCCCTGACGGCCGCGTGCTTTCCCTAAGGCGCACGTGGTGGCCATGTGTGGGCGGAGGACAGACTACTTGATGGTGACGGCTTTCACTCTCTCCTCTGGTTCGAAAGGTTTCGTGTAGGAAGTATCCGAATGACCGCGTGGTTTCCCTAAGGACCACGTGAAGGCCATGTATGGATGAAGGACCGGCTAGTCGGCGTTTACTTTCAGTCTCTTGTTAGGACTTTTGGTGACTTAAAGGCGCTTGTTAGGACTTCGCGTATATTATAAATGTGTGTGTTAAATACGTATCAATTATTATGTATCTATTATTTATAGCTAATTATTATATATGCATGTTCTAATCGTAAGGTGTTCCCCAGTGTAAATATAATATTTGTTAGTGTTGTAAAAGTTACTCCCTTCATGTCGGGCACGAATGTGTAAATTATAATATTGTTAATAAATGATATCAACTATACTATGAGTAATACATGATTTAATAAGCTGACTCCCTATATAGCGGGCACGAGGAAATTACACGTGATAATAAAAGACTCCCTATATAGCGGGCACGAGGAATATCTCTTTATATATTTTATAAGTCCGTACGTCGGGTGACGTAACAATTGCAGTAATTATAGACGTTATTGTAGTTATTAAATCCGTTATTATTGCCATTATTATAGCAGTTATTATTGCCGTTATTGTCTTTATTATTGCCGTTGTTATTGCCATTATTATTGCCGTTATTCTCTTTGGTATTGCCATTATTATCACCGTTGAAATTGCCTTTTTTATTCTCTTTATTGCTACATTATTAACGTAATTGTTGCCGTTATTATTGCAATTACTATTGGCGCTCTCTCTGCCATTGTTATTGCCATTATTATTGCCGTTATTGCCTTTATTATTACCGTTATTATTGCCCTTATTATTGCTGTTATGTAGCCCGATATTGCCGTTAGTACTGGCCATATTATTGCTATTATTATTATTTTTATTATTGCCATAATTATTGCCGTTATTTCCTTTATTATTACCGTTATAATTGCATTTATTATTGACGTTATTAATGCCGTTATTGCCGTTAATATTGCAGTTATTATTGCCGTTATGTAGGCCGATTTTGCAGTTATTACTGTCATTTTTATTGCCTTTATTATTGCCATTATTAAAGCCGTTATTGCCGTTATTATAACAGTTATGGTTGACGTTATTGTCTATATTATTGCGTTGTTATTGCCATTATTATTGCCGTTATTATGGCAGAGATTATTGCCATATTATAGTTATTATTACCGTTTTTATTGTCTTTACTTTTACCGTTATTAAGGCCGCTATTGCAGTTATTATTGGCTTTATTATAGTGGATATTATTGACGTTATTGTCGTTATTATGTCCGATATTATTACCGTTATTATTGCCGTTGTTATTGCCATTATTATTGCCTTTATTGCCTTTAATATCACAGTTATTATTGCAGTCTTTGTCTGTATTATTGTCGACGTTATTGCCATTATTATTGCCGTTTTTATCGCAGTTATTATTGCCCTTATTGTCGTTATGATTATCGTTATTATTGCCGTTATTGAGGCCGTTATTGAGGCCGTTATTGCAGTTATTATTGCCGTTATTATTGAAGTTATTATTGACGTTATTGTCTTTTATATTACCGTAGATATTGCCTTTATTATTACCGTTCTTATTGCCGTTGTTTTTGCCAATATTATTGCCGTTATTGCCTTTATTTTGCCGTATTCAAGGCCGTTATTGCCTTTATTATTGCAGTTATCATTGCCGTTGTAATTGCAAATATTATTGTCGTAATTATTGCATTTATTGTTGACATTGATGTCGTTTATTTTGCCGTTATTATTGCACTTACTATTGCCCTTATTATTGCAGATATTATTGACTTTATTGACGTTAAAATTGCCTTTATTATTGCCATAATTATTAGTGTTATTATTGCCTTTATTATTGCCATTATTAATGCCGTTATTGCCATTATTATTGCAGTTATTTTTACTGTTATTGTCTTTATTATTGTCTATATTATTGCCGTTGTTATTGCTATTATTATTGCCGTTTTTATTTCAATTATTATTGCCCTTATTGTCGTTATTATTATCGTTATTATTGCCGTTATTGAGGCCGTTATTGCCGTTAATATTGCAGTAATTATTTACGTTATTGTCGTTATTAAGTCCGTTATTATTGCCATTATTATTACCGTTATTATTGCCTTTATTATTGCCATTATTGAAGCCGTTATTGCCGTTATTATAGCAGTTATTATTGCCGTTATTGTCTTTATTATTGCCCTTTTTATTGCCTTATTATTGCCGTTAATCTCTTTAGTATTGCCGCTATTATAACCGTTGATATTGCCTTTTTTATTCTCGTTATTGCTACATTATTAACGTTATTGTTGCCGTTATTATTGCAATTATTATTGTCATTAATGTCGTTTATATTGCCGTTATTATTGCAGTTATTATTGCCTTTATTATTGCTATTATTAAGGCCGTTATTGGCGTAATTATTGCAGTTATTATTGCCGTTATTTTCTTAATTATTGCCGTTATTATTGCCTTTATTATTGCAAATATTAAGGCCGTTATTGCCGTAATTATAGCAGTTATTATTGCCGTTGTTATTGCCATTATTATTGCCTTTATTGCCTTTAATATCACAGTTATTATTGCAGTCTTTGTCTTTATTATTGTCGACGTTATTGCCATTATTATTGCCGTTTTTATCGCAGTTATTATTGCCCTTATTGTCGTTATGATTATCGTTATTATTGCCGTTATTGAGGCCGTTATTGAGGCCGTTATTGCAGTTATTATTGCCGTTATTATTGAAGTTATTATTGACGTTATTGTCTTTTATATTACCGTAGATATTGCCTTTATTATTACCGTTCTTATTGCCGTTGTTTTTGCCAATATTATTGCCGTTATTGCCTTTATTTTGCCGTATTCAAGGCCGTTATTGCCTTTATTATTGCAGTTATCATTGCCGTTGTAATTGCAAATATTATTGTCGTAATTATTGCATTTATTGTTGACATTGATGTCGTTTATTTTGCCGTTATTATTGCACTTACTATTGCCCTTATTATTGCAGATATTATTGACTTTATTGACGTTAAAATTGCCTTTATTATTGCCATAATTATTAGTGTTATTATTGCCTTTATTATTGCCATTATTAATGCCGTTATTGCCATTATTATTGCAGTTATTTTTACTGTTATTGTCTTTATTATTGTCTATATTATTGCCGTTGTTATTGCTATTATTATTGCCGTTTTTACTTCAATTATTATTGCCCTTATTGTCGTTATTATTATCGTTATTATTGCCGTTATTGAGGCCGTTATTGCCGTTAATATTGCAGTAATTATTTACGTTATTGTCGTTATTAAGTCCGTTATAATGGCCATTATTATTACCGTTATTATTGCCTTTATTATTGCCATTATTGAAGCCGTTATTGCCGTAATTATAGCAGTTATTATTGCCGTTATTGTCTTTATTATTGCCCTTTTTATTGCCTTATTATTGCCGTTAATCTCTTTAGTATTGCCGCTATTATAACCGTTGATATTGCCTTTTTTATTCTCGTTATTGCTACATTATTAACGTTATTGTTGCCGTTATTATTGCAATTATTATTGTCATTAATGTCGTTTATATTGCCGTTATTATTGCAGTTATTATTGCCTTTATTATTGCTATTATTAAGGCCGTTATTGGCGTAATTATTGCAGTTATTATTGCCGTTATTTTCTTAATTATTGCCGTTATTATTGCCTTTATTATTGCAAATATTAAGGCCGTTATTGCCGTAATTATAGCAGTTATTATTGCCGTTGTTATTGCCATTATTATTGCCTTTATTGCCTTTAATATCACAGTTATTATTGCAGTCTTTGTCTGTATTATTGTCGACGTTATTGCCATTATTATTGCCGTTTTTATCGCAGTTATTATTGCCCTTATTGTCGTTATGATTATCGTTATTATTGCCGTTATTGAGGCCGTTATTGAGGCCGTTATTGCAGTTATTATTGCCGTTATTATTGAAGTTATTATTGACGTTATTGTCTTTTATATTACCGTAGATATTGCCTTTATTATTACCGTTCTTATTGCCGTTGTTTTTGCCAATATTATTGCCGTTATTGCCTTTATTTTGCCGTATTCAAGGCCGTTATTGCCTTTATTATTGCAGTTATCATTGCCGTTGTAATTGCAAATATTATTGTCGTAATTATTGCATTTATTGTTGACATTGATGTCGTTTATTTTGCCGTTATTATTGCACTTACTATTGCCCTTATTATTGCAGATATTATTGACTTTATTGACGTTAAAATTGCCTTTATTATTGCCATAATTATTAGTGTTATTATTGCCTTTATTATTGCCATTATTAATGCCGTTATTGCCATTATTATTGCAGTTATTTTTACTGTTATTGTCTTTATTATTGTCTATATTATTGCCGTTGTTATTGCTATTATTATTGCCGTTTTTACTTCAATTATTATTGCCCTTATTGTCGTTATTATTATCGTTATTATTGCCGTTATTGAGGCCGTTATTGCCGTTAATATTGCAGTAATTATTTACGTTATTGTCGTTATTAAGTCCGTTATTATTGCCATTATTATTACCGTTATTATTGCCTTTATTATTGCCATTATTGAAGCCGTTATTGCCGTAATTATAGCAGTTATTATTGCCGTTATTGTCTTTATTATTGCCCTTTTTATTGCCTTATTATTGCCGTTAATCTCTTTAGTATTGCCGCTATTATAACCGTTGATATTGCCTTTTTTATTC
Organism: Dolichovespula saxonica; assembly: GCA_911387935.1. NCBI lineage: Eukaryota > Metazoa > Arthropoda > Insecta > Hymenoptera > Vespidae > Dolichovespula > Dolichovespula saxonica. The sequence goes on along the minus strand of CAJVQX010000003.1, from coordinate 3,339,235 downwards.
TCGTTATTGCTACATTATTAACGTTATTGTTGCCGTTATTATTGCAATTATTATTGTCATTAATGTCGTTTATATTGCCGTTATTATTGCAGTTATTATTGCCTTTATTATTGCTATTATTAAGGCCGTTATTGGCGTAATTATTGCAGTTATTATTGCCGTTATTTTCTTAATTATTGCCGTTATTATTGCCTTTATTATTGCAAATATTAAGGCCGTTATTGCCGTAATTATAGCAGTTATTATTGCCGTTGTTATTGCCATTATTATTGCCTTTATTGCATTTAATATCACAGTTATTATTGCCGTCTTTGTCTTTATTATGGTCTACGTTATTGCCATTATTATTGCCGTTTTTATCGCAGTTATTATTGCCCTTATTGTCGTTATTATTATCGTTATTATTGCCGTTATTAAGGCCGTTATTGCCGTTATTACTGGCCTTATTATTGCTATTATTAGTGCCTTTATTATTGCCATTATCATTGAAGATATTGCCGTTATTATTGCAACCATTATTGCAGTTATTATTGCCGTTATTGCCTTTATTATTACCGTTAAAATTGCCTTTACTTTTGCCGTTATTAATGCCGTTATTGCCTTTAATATTGCAGTTATTATTGCCGTTATGTAGGCCGATATTGCAGTTATTACTGGCCTTTTTATTGCCTTTATTATTGCCATTATTAAAGCCGTTATTGCCGTTATTATAACAGTTATTGTTGACGTTATTGTCTTTAATATTGCCGTTTTTATTCTGATTATTATTAGCGTTATTATTGCCATTATTATAGCAGTTATTATTCTGTTATTATTGCCTTCATTTTTGCCGTTATTCATGTCGTAATTGCAGTTATTACTGATTTTATATTCTTTATTATTGCCGTCGTTATTGCCATTATTATTGTCGTTTTGATTGCAGTTATTATTGCCCTTATTATCGTTATTATTACCTTCATTATTTCCTTTATTATTGTCGTTATTAAGACAGTTATTGCAGTAATTATTGTTGTTATTATTGAAGTTATTATTGCCGTTATTTTTCCTTTATTATTGCCGTATTCAAGGCCGTTATTGCCGTAATTATTGCAGTTATCATTGCCGTTGTTATTGCAATTATTATTGCCGTAATAATTGCATTTATTATTGACATTAATGTCGTTTACATTGCCGTTATTATTGCAATTATTATTGCATTTATTGTCTTAATTATTGCCGTTTTTATGGTTGTTATTGCCGTTATTATTGCAGTTATTATTGACGTTATTTTCTTTATTATTGCCGTTTTTATTCCGATTATTATTAGCGTTATTATTGCCTTTATTATTGCCATTATTAAATCCGTTATTGCCGTTATTATAACAGTTATTATTGACGTTATTGTCTTTATTATTGCCGTTGTTATTGCCATTATTATTGCCGTTAATATTGCAGAGATTATTGCCCCTATTATAGTTATTATTACCGTTTCATTGTCTATACATTTGCCGTTATTAAGGCCGTTATTGCAGTTATTATTGGCGTTATTATTGCGGATATTATTGACGTTTTTGTCGTTATTATGTCCGTTATTGTTGCCGTTGTTTTTGCCAAAATTATTGCCGTTATTGCATTTATTATTGTCGTATTCAAGGCCGATATTGCCGTTATTATTGCAGTATTCATTGCCGTAGTAATTGCAATTATTATTGCCGTAATTATTGCATTTATTATTGACATTAATGTCGTTTATATTGCCATTATTATTGCAGTTATTATTTCTTTATTGTCTGAATTATTGCCGTTTTTATTCCGATTATTATTAGTGTTATTATTGCCTTTATTATTACCATTTTTAAAACCGTTATTGCCGTTATTATAACAGTTATTATTGACGATATTGTCTTTATTATTGCCATTATTACTGCTATTATTATTGCCTTTATTATTACAGAGATTATTGTCCTTATTATGGTTATTATTACCGTTTTTAATGTCTTTAATTTTGCCGTTAATAAGGCCGTTATTGCTGAAATTATAGCAGTTATTTTTACCGTTATTTTTTTTATTATTGCCGTTATTAAGACCGTTATTGCAGTTATTATTGCCGTTATTATTGAAGTTATTATTGACGTTATAGTCTTTAATTTTGCCGTCGATATTGCCATTATTATTACGCTTATTATTGCCCTTATTATTGCTGTTGTTATTGCCATTATTATTGCCTTTATTGCCTTTAATATCACAGTTATTATTGCCGTTTTTGTCTTTATTATTGACGTATTCAAGGCCGTTATTGACGTTATTATTGCAGTTACCATTGCCGTTGTTATTGCTATTATTATTGCCGTAATTATTGCATTTATTTTTGACATTAATGCTTTTATATTGCCGTTATTATTGCAGTTATTATTACATTTATTGTCTTAATTATTGCCGTTATTATGGTCGTTATTGCCGTTATTATTGAAGTTATTATTGACGTTGTCTTTAATATTGCTGTCGATATTGCCATTATTATTACCTTTGTAATTGCCGTTATTATCGCCGTTGTTATTGCCATTATTATTGCCTTTATTGCCTTTAATATCACAGATATTATTGCCGTTTTTGTCTTTATTATTGTCGACGTTATTGTCATTATTATTGCCGTTTTTAATGCAGTTATTATTGCTCTTATTATCGTTATTATTGCCGCTATTAAGGCCGTTATTGCCGTAAATATTGCAGTATTTATTGACGTTATTGTCGTTATTTAGTCCGTAATTATTGCCATTATTATTACCACTATTATTGCCTTTATTATTGCCCTTATTAAAGCCGGTGTGCTACATTATTAACGTGAATGTTGCCGTTATTATTGCAATTATTATTGGCGGTCTCACTGCCGTTGTTAATGCCATTATTATTGCCGTTATTGCCTTTATTATTACCGTTATTATTGCCCTTATTATTGCTGTTATGTAGCTCGATATTGCCGTTATTACTAGCCTTATTATTGCTATTATTATTGGTACTCTCATTGCCTTTATTATTGCCATTATTGAGGCCGTTATTGCCGTAATTATAGCAGTTATTATTGCCGTTATTGTCTTTATTATTGCCGTTTTATATTAATTATTATTGCCGTTATTCTCTTTAGTATTGCCGTTATTATAACCGTTGATATTGCCTTTTTTATTCTCGTTATTGCTACATTATTAACGTTATTGTTGTCGTTATTATTGCAATTAATATTGGCGCTCTCATTGCTGTAGTTATTGCCATTATTATTGCCGTTATTGCCTTTAACATTACCGTTATTATTGCACTTATTATTGCTGTTATGTAGCCCGATATTGCCGTTATTACTGGCATTATTATTGTTATTATTACTGTCTTTATTATTGCCATTATCATTGAAGATATTGCCGTTATTATTACAAACATTATTGCAGTTATTATTGCCGTTTTTGCCTTTATTATTGCCGTTATTAATGCCGTTATTGCCGTTAATATTGCAGTCATTAGTGCCGTTATGTATGCCGATATTTCAGTTATTACTGGCCTTTTTATTCCCTTTATTATTGCCATTATTAAAGCCGTTATTGCCGTTATTATAACAGTTATTATTGACGTTATTGTCTTTATTATTGCCGTTGTTAATGCCATTATTATTACCGTCATTATTGCCTTTATTATTGCCATTATTAAGGCCGTTATTGCCGTAATTATAGCAGTTATTATTACCGATATTTTCTTTATTATTGCCGTTTTTATTGCCTTATTATTGCCGCTATTCTCTTTAGTATTGTCGCTATTATAAACGTTAATATTGCTTTTTTATTGTCGTTATTGCTACATTATTAACGTTATTGTTGCCGTTATTATTGCGATTATTATCGACGTTATTGCCGTAATTATAACAGTTATTATTGTCGTTTTTGTCTTTATTATTGCCGTTATTATTGCCTTTATTTTTGCTGTTATTCAGGCCGTTATTGCAGTCATTATAGCCATTATTATTAACGTTATTATAATCTTTATTATTGGCATTATTACGTACGTCATTGACGTTATTATTACAGTTATTATTAACGTTAATGTCTTTATTAAGGCCGTTATTATTGCCGTTATTATTGATGTTATTTTTGATGTTATTGTCTTTATTATTGCCGTTCTTATTGCTATTATTATTTCAGAGATTATTGTCCTTATTGTCGTTATTATTACCATTTTTATTGTCTTTAATTTTGCCGTTATTAAGGCAGTTATTTCATTTATTTTTGCTGTTATTATTGCGAATATTATTGACGTTATTGTCGTTATTAAGGCCGTTATTATTGCCATTATTATTACCGTTATTATTGCCTTTATTATTGCCATTATTAAGGCCGTTATAGTCGTAATTATAGCAGTTAATATTACCGTTATTTTCTTTATTATTGCCGTCGTCATTGCCATTATTATTGTCGTTTTTATTGCAGTTATTATTGCCCTTATTGTCGTTATTATTATCGTTATTATTGCCGTTATGTAGGCCGATATTGCAGTTATTACTGGCCTTTTTATTGCCTTTATTATTGCCATTATTAAAGCCGTTATTGCCGTTATTATTACAGTTATTGTTGACGTTATTGTCTATACTATTGCCGTTGTTATTGCCATTATTATTGCCGTTAATATTGCAGAGATTATTGCCCCTATTATAGTTATTTTTACCATTTCATTGTCTTTACTTTTGCCGTTTTTAAGGCCATTATTGCCGTAATTATTGCAGTTGCTATTGCCGATATTGTGAATATTATTGCCTTTATTATTGCAATTATTATTGACGTTATTGTCTTTATTAAGGCCGTTATTATTGCCGTTGTTATTGCAGTTATTTTTGATGTTATTGTCTTTATTATTTCCGTTGTTATTGCCTTTATTTTTGCTGTTATTCATGTCGTTATTGCAGTGTTTATTGATTTTATATTCCTTATTATTGCCGTCGTTATTGCTATTATTATAGTCGTTATTATTGCATTTATTATTGCCATTATTATCGTTATTATTACCTTTATTATTTCCTCTATTATTGCCGTTATTAAGACCGTTATTTGAGTTATTATTGCCGTTATTATTGTAGTTATTATTGACGTTATTGTCTTTAATATTGCCGTCGATGTTGCCTTTATTATTACCGTTCTTATTGCCGTTATTTTTGCCAATATTATTGCCGTTATTGCCTTTATCATTGCCGCATTCAAGGCCGTTATTGCCTTTATTATTGCAGTTATCATTGCCGTTGTTATTGCAATTATTATTGTCGTAATTATTGCATTTATTGTTGACATTGATGTCGTTTATATTGCCGTTATTATTGCAGTTATTATTGCCTTTTTTGTCTTAATTATTGCCGTTATTATGGTCGTTATTGCCGTTATTATTGCTGTTATTATTGACGTTATTGCCTTTATTATTGCCGTTGTTATTGCTATTATTATTGCCGTTATTATTGCAGAGATTATTGCCCTTATTATCGTTATTATTACCTTTATTATTTCCTTTATTATTGCCGTTATTAAGACCGTTATTGCAGTTATTATTGCCGTTATTATTGAAGTTATTATTGACGTTATTGTCTTTAATATTGTCGTCGATATTGCCTTTATTATATCCGTTCTTGTTGCCGTTGTTTTTGCCAATAGTATTGCCTTTATTATTGTAGTATTCAAGTCCGATATTGCCGATATTATTGCAGTATTCATTGCCGTAGTTATTGCAATTATTATTGCCGTAATTATTGCATTTATTATTGACATTAGTGTCGTTTATAATGCCGTTTTTATTGCTGTTATTATTGCCCTTATTGTCGTTATTGTTATCGTTATTATTGCCGTTAATAAGGCCGATATTGCCGTAATTATAGCAGTTATTATTGCCGTTATTGTCTTTATTATTGCGGTTACTATTTTCGTTTTTATTCCCATTATTATTGACGCTATTGTCTTTAGTATTGTCTTTATAATTGCCGTTGTTTTTGCCATTATTAAGGCAGTTATTGCCGTTATTGTTGCCATTATTATTGCAGTTATTATTGCCGTTACTGTCTTTATTATTGCTGTTGTTATTGCCATTATTATTGCCGTTATTACCTTTACTATTGCTGTTATGTAGCCCGATATTGCCGTTATTACTGGCCTTATTATTGCTATTACAATTGTCTTTATTATTGCCATTATTATTGAAGATATTGCCGTCAATATTGCAACCATTATTGCAGTTATTATTGCCGTTATTATTGAAGTTATTATTGACGTTATTGTCTTTAATATCACAGATATTATTGCCGTTTTTGTCTTTATTATTGTCGACGTTATTGTCATTATTATTGCCGTTTTTAATGCAGTTATTATTGCTCTTATTATCGTTATTATTGCCGCTATTAAGGCCGTTATTGCCGTAAATATTGCAGTATTTATTGACGTTATTGTCGTTATTTAGTCCGTAATTATTGCCATTATTATTACCACTATTATTGCCTTTATTATTGCCCTTATTTAAGCCGGTGTGCTACATTATTAACGTGAATGTTGCCGTTATTATTGCAATTATTATTGGCGGTCTCACTGCCGTTGTTAATGCCATTATTATTGCCGTTATTGCCTTTATTATTACCGTTATTATTGCCCTTATTATTGCTGTTATGTAGCTCGATATTGCCGTTATTACTAGCCTTATTATTGCTATTATTATTGGTACTCTCATTGCCTTTATTATTGCCATTATTGAGGCCGTTATTGCCGTAATTATAGCAGTTATTATTGCCGTTATTGTCTTTATTATTGCCGTTTTATATTAATTATTATTGCCGTTATTCTCTTTAGTATTGCCGTTATTATAACCGTTGATATTGCCTTTTTTATTCTCGTTATTGCTACATTATTAACGTTATTGTTGTCGTTATTATTGCAATTAATATTGGCGCTCTCATTGCTGTAGTTATTGCCATTATTATTGCCGTTATTGCCTTTAACATTACCGTTATTATTGCACTTATTATTGCTGTTATGTAGCCCGATATTGCCGTTATTACTGGCATTATTATTGTTATTATTACTGTCTTTATTATTGCCATTATCATTGAAGATATTGCCGTTATTATTACAAACATTATTGCAGTTATTATTGCCGTTTTTGCCTTTATTATTGCCGTTATTAATGCCGTTATTGCCGTTAATATTGCAGTCATTAGTGCCGTTATGTATGCCGATATTTCAGTTATTACTGGCCTTTGTTACGTCACCCGACGTATGGACATATAAAATACATAAAGAATTCCTCGTGCCCGCTATATAGGGAGTCTTTTATTATTAGCACATGTAAGTCCTCGTGCCCGCTATATAGGGAGTCTTTTATTATTAGCACATGTAAGTCCTCGTGCCCGCTATATAGGGAGTCTTTTATTATAGTACAAATAATACGTAATTTAATAAAAACTCAATATAACTAACCATTTACTAACAATATTATATTTCACACATTCGTGCCCGACATGAAGGGAGTCATCTTTACAATACTAACCACTATTATAATACACACCTATAACATAAGTTTCAAGGGAGATACCTTACGCTTAGATATTGTAAACAATACATATACATATATTTGTAATTCTACAATGATGCGTCATACGCGGAAAAACACAAAGCGTCGCGCCAGACAAACAACAATGCGTCTTACGTAAAGGAAGCTCGTATACAAGTCATGATGTCACGCCGCAAAGGGAAAGCCGTAAACGACCGAGTACACATGGCCGCAAATGGAGAGTACGTGCTAAATAGTCGCCGAACGGTTACCACGTACGCCCAAGGGAAAACAACGCGGTCGCCGGGCACACACACACGCCGTACTACTCCACAAGTGGTCACCACGTGCGCCTTAGGGAGAGACACGGACCACCACGCAATGCCATAGACTCGCACACGGACCTGGACCCACACACAAGCGGTAATCCGATGGCTACGAGCCGACAACACCGAGACGCATCCTCACTACTACCAGTAAGCGCATCGCACCAAAGCACACAAAGCCGTTGCACGCATCACTATAGACCATCCAGGAAGGACGAAAGAAAGAAAGACGGCAGCCAGTCACCATCTTCCAAGAACCGAGCCGCCGCCAAAGCAACAAACCGCCACCGCCAAAGCCACAAGCCGCCGCCAAAGCCACAAGCCGCCGCCGCTGGGACTTGTATATAAGGAGCTGCAGAGCAGCACACGACGGTCATTCCCGACAACAGATTCCTACGGGTCATTTCGACGGTCATTCCCGACAACAGATTCCTACGGGTCATTTCGACGGTCATTCCCGACAACAGATTCCTACGGGTCATTTCGACGGTCATTCCCGACAACAGATTCCTACGGGTCATTTCGACGGTCATTCCCGACAACAGATTCCTACGGGTCATTTCGACGGTCATTCCCGACAACAGATTCCTACGGGTCATTTCGACGGTCATTCCCGACAACAGATTCCTACGGGTCATTTCGACGGTCATTCCCGACAACAGATTCCTACGGGTCATTTCGGTGGTCATTCCCGACAACAGATTCCTACGGGTCATTTCGACGGTCATTCCGATAACTCTATACGGATTCCGGCATCAGATTTTCTACGATTCACTTCGACGGACGCTAGTTCCAACCAATAATCGCGAGAGAGTCTTTGTTTTACACTGTATCAATTCTATTCGTAGTATAATTTTAAATTTAGAATAAATAATTATTAGTAGTAGACGTCTGAGTTTCATTAGTCGGGACCCCGGTCACTACTCGTTCGCGACTCGTATTAGCTACGTGTTCCTGAACCGACGTGTGGTCGACAAGCTCTTCATATCTCTCTCCGCATTTTCCAACCTTTTATCCTAGAACTATCGGGGCGTACGAATCGCCCGGGTTCACTCTTTCCAAGTCTTAGAACTATCGGGGCGTACGAATCGCCCGGGTTCATTCTTCATAGAACTAACGGAGCGTACGAATCGCTCGGGTTCAATCATCCTAGAAGGTCCCGTTGTATCCTAGAGAATACGTATGCCGAAAACACGTCGGGGCGGACACAAGCATCGTCTCCGGCGACTACTCGCGAACTATTACAACGGTACAAACCATCTGGCTAACTTGGGCATCGACCCGTCGGCCCGCAGACTTAGGATCATCGAGGACACCACACTCTGCCATCCCAGGCCCGATACTCAGCAGGACCTGAGGTCTTCATCTTGCAGAGTTATTGAATATCGGCTCGTACCGATCGACTGCCCGGAGTGTACCTTCGTTGCCGGACAGCTACCACCAAGCGACCCTCGAACAGCTCGCTATCTAGAATTATATGGAAAGAAGCATTAAGGGTAAGTAAATCATCCTCTCGTCAAAGACATAATTTATCGTTAAGCCCGTCCCGAGCCACGAACTACACGTAGTAGGTAACGGCTGAATTGGGCAAATATCCCATTGAAGCAGGAGCTCCTTGAAGGAAAGAACATAGTTCTTTTTTTTAAGGCCCGTGCCGAGTGGGACGTAACACCTTTTTATTCCCTTTATTATTGCCATTATTAAAGCCGTTATTGCCGTTATTATAACAGTTATTATTGACGTTATTGTCTTTAATATTGCCGTCGATATTACCTTTATTATTACCGTTCTTATTGCCGTTGTTTTTGCCAATATTATTGCCGTTATTGCCTTTATTATTGACGTATTCAAGGCCGTTATTGACGTTATTATTGCAGTTACCATTGCCGTTGTTATTGTTATTATTATTGCCGTAATTATTGCATTTATTTTTGACATTAATGCTTTTATATTGCCGTTATTATTGCAGTTATTATTGCATTTATTGTCTTAATTATTGCCGTTATTATGGTCGTTATTGCCGTTATTATTGAAGTTATTATTGACGTTATTGTCTTTAATTTTGCCGTCGATATTGCCATTATTTTCACGCTTATTATTGCCGTTATTATTGCTGTTGTTATTGCCATTATTAATGCCTTTATTGCTTTTAATATCACAGTTATTATTGCCGTTTTTGTCTTTATTATTGTCGTTGTTATTGCCATTATTATTGCCGTTTTTTTGCATTTATTATTGCCCTTATCATCGTTATTATTACCTTTATTATTTTCTTTATTATTGCCGTTATTAAGACCGTTATTGCAGTTATTATTGCCGTTATTATTGACGTTATTGTCGTTATTAAGGCCGTTAATATTGCCATTATTATTGCCGTTATTATTGCAGTTTTTATTGCCCTTATTGTCGTTATTATTATCGTTATTATTACCTTTATTAAGGCCGTTATTTCCGTTAATATTGCAGTAATTATTGACGTTATTGTCGTTATTAAGTCCGTTATTATTGCCATTATTATAGCAGTTATTATTGTCGTTATTATTGCCTTTATTTTTGCCGTTATTCATGTCGTTATTGCAGTTATTATTGATTTTATATTCTTTATTATTGCCGTCGTTATTGCCATTATTATTGACGTATTTATTGCAGTTATTATTGCCGTTATTGTCTTTATTATCGCGCTATCTATTGCCGTTGTTATTCCCATTATTATTGACGCTATTGTCTTATTAATAATAATTATATAATTATATTAATTATTATTATTGTCTTTATAATTGCCGTTGTTATTGCCATTATTAATGCAGTTATTGCCGTTATTATTGCCATTATTATTGCAGTTATTATTACCGTTATTGTCTTTTTTATTGCCGTTGTTATTGCCATTATTATTGCCAATATTCTCTTTAGTATTGCCGTTATTATAACCGTTGATATTGCCTTTTTTATTCTCGTTATTGCTACATTATTAACGTTATTGTTGCCGTTATTATTGCAATTAATATTGGCGCTCTCATTGCTGTTGTTATTGCCATTATTATTGCCGTTATTGCCTTTAATATTACCGTTATTATTGCACTTATTATTGCTGTTATGTAGCCCGATATCACCGTTATTACTGGCCTTATTATTGCTATTATTATTGCCATTATAATTGATGATATTGCCGTTATTATTGCAAAAATTATTGCAGTTATTATTGCCGTTATTGCCTTTATTATTGCCATTATTAAAGCCGTTATTGCCGTTATTATAACAGTTATGGTTGACGTTATTGTCTATATTATTGCGTTGTTATTGCCATTATTATTGCCGTTATTATTGCAGAGATTATTGCCATATTATAGTTATTATTACCGTTTTTAATGTCTTTACTTTTACCGTTATTCAGGCCGCTATGGCAGTTATTATTGGCTTTATTATAGTGGATATTATTGACGTTATTGTCTTTTATATTACCGTCGATATTGCCTTTATTATTACCGTTCTTATTGCCGTTGTTTTTGCCAATATTATTGCCGTTATTGCCTTTATTTTGCCGTATTCAAGGCCGTTATTATTGCCTTTATTATTGCAGTTATCATTGACGTTGTTATTGCAAATATTATTGTCGTAATTATTGCATTTATTGTTGACATTGATGTCGTTTATTTTGCCGTTATTATTGCACTTACTGTTGCCCTTATTATTGCAGATATTATTGACTTTATTGACGTTAAAATTGCCTTTATTATTGCCATAATTATTAGTGTTATTATTGCCTTTATTATTGCCATTATTAATGCCGTTATTGCCATTATTATTGCAGTTATTTTTACTGTTATTGTCTTTATTATTGTCTATATTATTGCCGTTGTTATTGCCATTATTATTGCCGTTATTATTGCAGAGATTATTGACCCTATTATAGTTGTTATTACCGTTTTTATTGTCTTTATTTTTGCCGTTATTTAGGCCGATATTGCAGATATTATTGCCGTTATTATTGCGGATATTATGGACGTTATTGCCGTAATTATAGCAGTTATTATTGCCGTTCTTGTCTTTATTATTGCGGTTACTATTTCCGTTGTTTATTCCATTATTATTGACGCTATTTTCTTTAGTATTGTCTTTATGATTGTCTTTGTTATTGCCATTATTAAGGCAGTTATTGCCGTTATTATTGCCATTATTTTTGCCGTTATTGTCTTTATTATTGCCGTTGTTATTGCCATTATTATTGCCATTATTCTCTTTAGTATTGCCGTTATTATAACCGTTGATATTGCTTTTTTTATTCTCGTTATTGCTACATTATTAACGTTATTGTTGTCGTTATTATTGCAATTAATATTGGCGCTCTCATTGCTGTAGTTATTGCCATTATTATTGCCGTTATTGCCTTTAACATTACCATTATTACTGCACTTATTATTGCTGTTATGTAGCCCGATATTGCCGTTATTACTGGACTTATTATTGCTATTATTATTGTCTTTATTATTGCCATTATTATTGAAGATATTGCCGTTATTATTGCAACCATTATTGTAGTTATTATTGCCGTTATTGCCTTTATTATTACAGTTAATATTGCCATAATTATTGCCGTTATTGCCTTTATTATTATCGTTATAATTGCCTCTATTATTGCAGTTATTAATAACGTTATTGCCGTTAATATTGCATATATTATTGCCGTTATGTAGGCCGATATTGAAGTTATTACTGGCTATTTTATTGCCTTTATTATTGCCATTATTAAGGCCGTTTTTGCCGTAATTATTGCAGTTGCTATTGCCGATATTGTGTATATTATTGCCGTTATAATTACAGTTATTATTGACGTTATTGTCTTCATTAAGGCCGTTATTATTACCGTTATTATTGCAGTTATTTTTGATATTATTGTCATTATTATTGCCGTTGTTATTGCCTTTATTTTTTCTATTAATCATGTCGTTATTGCAGTTATTATTGATTTTATATTCTTTATTATTGCCGTCGATATTGCCATTATTATTACCGTTATTATTGCAGTTATTATTGCCCTTATTTTCGATATTATTACCTTTATTATTTCCTTTATTATTGCCGTTATTAAGACCGTTATTGCAGTTATTATTGCCGTTATTATTGAAGTTATTATTGACGTTATAGTCTTTAATTTTGCCGTCGATATTGCCATTATTATTACGCTTATTATTGCCGATATTATTGCTGTTGTTATTGCCATTATTATTGCCTTTATTGCCTTTAATATCACTGTTAATGTTGCCGTTTTTACTGCAATATCAGGGCGTTATTGCAGTAATTGTAGCCATTAGGATTAACGTAATTATTACCTTTATAATTGGCATTATTACGTTCGTCATTGCCGTTATTATTGCAAATATTATTGCACTTATTAACGTTGTTATTACCGTTATTATTGCTTTTATTATTGCCGTTATTATTCCTTTATTATTGGCATTGCTAAGACCGTTATTGCCTTTATTATTGCAGTTATCATTGCCGTTGTTATCGCAATTATTATTGCCGTAATTACTGCATTTATTATTGACATTAATGTCGTTTATATTGCCGTTATTATTGCAGTTATTATTGCCCTTAATGTTTTAATTATTGCCGTTATTATGCTCGTTATTGCCGTTATTATTGCAGTTATTATTGACGTTATTGTCTTTATTATTGCCGTTTTTATTGGGATTATTATCAGCGTTATTATAGCCTTCATTTTTGCCATTATTAAAGCCGTTATTGCCGTTATTATAACAGTTATTATTGACGATATTGTCTTTAATATTACCGTTATTAAGGCCGATATTGCAGTTAATATTGCCGTTATTATTGTATTTATTATTGACGTTATTGTCTTTTTTTTTATTGTCCTTGTTATTGCTATTATTATGGCCGTTATTATTGAGGTTTTTAATTCCCTTATTATCTTTATTATTACAGTATTATTGCCTTTATTATTGCCATTATTAAGGCCGTTATTGCAGTTATTATTGACTTTATATTCTTTCTTATTGCCGTCGTTATTTCCATTATTATTGTCGTTTATAATGCAGTTATTATTGCCCTTATTATCGTTATTATTACCATTATTATTTCCTTTGTTATTGTCGTTATTAAGACCGTTATTGCAGTTATTATTGCCGTTATTATTGTAGTTATTATTGACGTTACATTATTTAATTTTGCCGTCGATATTGCCATTATTATCACGCTTATTATTGCCGTTATTATTGCTGTTGTTATTGCCATTATTATTGCCTTTATTGCCTTTAATATCATAGTTATTATTGCCGTTATTGTCTTTATTATTGTCGACGTTATTGCCATTATTATTGCCGTTTTTTTGCAGTTATTATTGCACTTATTGTCGTTATTATCATCGTTATCATTGCCGTTATTAAGGCCGTTATTGCAGTTATTATTACTGTTATTATTCCGGATATTATTGACGTTATTGTCGTTATTAAGGCCGTTATTATTGCCATTATTATTGCCGTTATTATTGCAGTTATTATTGCCCTTATTGTCGTTATTATTATCGTTATTATTACCTTTGTTGATATTGCCTTTTTATTTTCGTTATTGCTACATTATTAACGTTATTGTTGCCGTTATTATTGCAATTAATATTGGCGCTCTCATTGCTGTTGTTATAGCCATTATTATTGCCGTTATTGCCTTTAATATTACCGTTGTAATTGCACTTATTATTGCTGTTAAGTAGCCCGATATTACCGTTATTACTGTCCTTATTATTGCTATTATTATTGTCTTTTTTAATGCCATTATTATTGAAGATATTGCCGTTATTATTGCAAACATTATTGCAGTATTATTGCCGTTATTAATGGCGTTATTGCCGTTAATATTGCAGTTATTATTGCCGTTATGTAGGCCGATATTGCAGTTATTACTGGCCTTTTTATTGCCTTTATTATTGCCATTATTGCCGTTATTATAAAAGTTATTATTGACGTTATTGTCTTTAATATTGCCGTCGATGTTGCCTTTATTATTACGGTTCTTATTGCCGTTATTTTTGCCAATATTATTGCCGTTATTGCCTTTATCATTGCCGTATTCAAGGCCGTTATTGCCTTTATTATTGCAGTTATCATTGCCGTTGTTATTGCAATTATTATTCTCGTAATTATTGCATTTATTGTTGACATTGATGTCGTTTATATTGCCGTTATTATTGCAGTTATTATTGCCTTTTTTGTCTTAATTATTGCCGTTATTATGGTCGTTATTGCCGTTATTATTGCAGTTATTATTGACGTTATTGCCTTTATTATTGCCGTTGTTATTGCCATTATTATTGCCGTTATTATTGCAGAGTTTATTGCCCCTATTATATTTATTATTACCGTTTTTATTGTCTTTATTTGTGCCGTTTTTAAGGCCGTTATTGCACTTATTATTGCCGTTATTATTGCGGATATTATTGACGCTATTGTAGTTATTAAGGCCCTTATTATTGCCGACATTATTACCGTTATTATTGCCTTTATTATTGTCATTATTAAGGCCGTTATTGCCGTAATTATAGCAGTTATTATTGCCGTTATTATTGGAGTTATTATTTACGTTATTATTGCCTTTATTTTTGCTGTTATTCATGTCGTTATTGCAGTTATTATTGATTTTATATTCTTTATTATTGCCGTCGTTATTGCCATTATTATTGTCGTTTTGATTGCAGTTATTATTGCCCTTATTATCGTTATTATTACCTTCATTATTTCCTTTACTATTGTCGTTATTAAGACAGTTATTGCAGTTATTATTGCCGTTATTATTGAAGTTATTATTGACGTTATTGTTTTTAATATTGCCGTCGATATTGCCTTTATTATCACCGTTCTTGTTGTCGTTGTTTTTGCCAATATTATTGCCTTTATTATTGTCGTATTCAAGGCTGATATGCCATTATTATTGCAGTATTCATTGCCGTAGTTATTGCTATTATTATTGCCGTAATTATTGCATTTATTATTGACATTAATGTCGTTTATATTGCCATTATTATTGCAGTTATTATTTCCTTTATTGTCTGAATTATTGCCGTTTTTATTCCGATTATTATTAGTGTTATTATTGCCTTTAGTATTACCATTTTTAAAGCCGTTATTGCCGTTATTATAACAGTTATTATTGACGATATTGTCTTTATTATTGCCATTATTACTAATACTATTATTGCCTTTATTATTGCAGAGATTATTGCCCTTATCATGGTTATTATGACCGTTTTTAATGTCTTTAATTTTGCCGTTAATAAGGCCGTTATTGCAGTTATTATTGCCGTTATTATTGAAGTTATTATTGACGTTATAGTCTTTAATTTTGCCGTCGATATTGCCATTATTATTACGCTTATTATTGCCGATATTATTGCTGTTGTTATTGCCATTATTATTGCCTTTATTGCCGTTATTATAACAGTTATTATTGACGGTATTGTCTTTATTATGGCCGTTTTTAACGCTATTATTATTGCCGTTATTATTGCAGAGATTATTGCCCTTATTATCGTTATTATTACCGTTTTTATTGCCTTTATTTTTGCCTTTATTAAGACCGTTATTGCAGTTATTATTGCCGTTATTATTGAAGTTATTATTGCCGTTATAGTCTTTAATATGGCCGTCGATATTGCCATTATTATTACCTTTATTATTGCCGTTATTATTGCCATTGTTATTGCCATTATTATTGCCTTTATTGCCTGTAATATCACAGTTATTATTGCCGTTTTTGTCTTTATTATTGTCGACGTTATTGCCATTATTATAGCCATTTTGATAGCAGTTATTATTGCCCTTATTGTCATTATTATTATCGTTATAATTGCCGTTTTTAAGGCCGTTATTACCGTTAATATTGCAGTAATTATAGACGTTATTGTCGTTATTAAGTCCGTTATTATTGCCATTATTATAGCAGTTATTATTCTTTTATTATTGCCTTCATTTTTGCCGTTATTCATGTCGTTATTGCAGTTATTATTGATTTTATATTTTTTATTATTGCCGTCGTTATTGCCATTATTATTGCCGTTTTTATTGCAGTTATTATTGCCCTTATTTTTACTGTTTATCAGGCCGTTATTGCAGTTATTATAGCCATTATAATTAACGTAATTATTACCTTTATAATTGGCATTATTAAGTTCGTAATTGCCGTTATTATTGCAAATATTATTGCACTTATTAACGTTGTTATTACCGTTATTATTGCTTTTATTATAGCCGTTATTATTCCTTTATTATTGCCGTTGCTAAGGCCGTTATTGCCGTAATTATTGCAGTTGCTATTGCCGAAATTGTGTATATTATTGCCGTTAAAATTGCAGTTATTATTGACGTAATTGTCTTAATTAAGGCCGTTAATGCCGTAATTTTAGCAGTTATTATTGCCGATATTTTCTTTATTATTACCGTTATTATTGCATCTATTATTGCCTTTATTTTCTTTAATTTTGCCGCTAATAATGCCGTTGTTATTGCCGTTATTATTGCCGTTATTATTGCGGATATTATTGACGTTATTGTCTTTAGTATTGTCTTTATAATTGCCGTTGCTTTTCCATTATTAAGGCAGTTATTGCCGTTATTATTGCCGTTAATATTGCGGTTATTATTGCCGTTATTGTCTTTATTATTGCCTTTATTGCATTTAATATCACAGTTATTATTGCCGTCTTTGTCTTTATTATGGTCTACGTTATTGCCATTATTATTGCTGTTTTAATCGCAGTTATTATTGCCCTTATTGTCGTTATTATTATCGTTATTATTGCCGTTATTAAGGCCGTTATTGCCGTTATTACTGGCCTTATTATTGCTATTATTAGTGTCTTTATTATTGCCATTATCATTGAAGATATTGCCGTTATTATTGCAACCATTATTGCAGTTATTATTGCCGTTATTGCCTTTATTATTACCGTTAAAATTGCCTTTACTTTTGCCGTTATTAATGCCGTTATTGCCTTTAATATTGCAGTTATTATTGCCGTTATGTAGGCCGATATTGCAGTTATTACTGGCCTTTTTATTGCCTTTATTATTGCCATTATTAAAGCCGTTATTGCCGTTATTATAACAGTTATTGTTGACGTTATTGTCTTTAATATTGCCGTTTTTATTCTGATTATTATTAGCGTTATTATTGCCATTATTATAGCAGTTATTATTCTGTTATTATTGCCTTCATTTTTGCCGTTATTGATGTCGTAATTGCAGTTATTACTGATTTTATATTCTTTATTATTGCCGTCGTTATTGCCATTATTATTGTCGTTTTTATTGTAGTTATTATTGCCGTTATTATTAAAGTTATTATTGACGTTATTATTGCCTTTATTTTTGCTGTTATTCATGAGGTTATTGCAGTTATTATTGATTTTATATTCTTTATTATTGGCGTCGTTATTGCCAATATTATTGTCGTTTTTATTACAGTTATTATTGCCCGTATTATCGTTAATATTACCTTCATTATTTCCTTTATTATTGCGTTATTAAGACCGTTATTTGAGTTATTATTGCCGTTATTATGGAAGTTATTATTGACGTTATTGTCTTTAATATTGCCGTCGATATTGTCTTTATTATTACCGTTCTTGTTGCCGTTGATTTTGACAATATTACTGCCTTTATTATTGTAGTATTCAAGTCCGATATTGCCGTTATTATTACACTATTCATTGCCGTAGTTATTGCAATTATTATTGCCGTAATTATTGCATTTATTATTGACATTAATGCTTTTTATATTGCCATTATTATTGCAGTTATTATTTCCTTTATTTACTTAATTATTCCCGTTTTTATTCCGATTATTATTAGTGTTATTATTGCCTTTATTATTACCATTTTTAAAGCAGTTATTGCCGTTATTATAACAGTTATTATTGACGATATTGTTTTTATTATTGCCATTATTATTGCCATTATTGAGGCCGTTATTGCCGTAATTATAGCAGTTATTATTACCGTTATTATTGGAGTTATTATTTACGTTATTATTGTCTTTATTTTTGCTGTTATTCATGTCGTTATTGCAGTTATTATTGATTTTATATTCTTTATTATTGCCGTCGTTATTGCCATTATTATTGTCGTTTTGATTGCAGTTATTATTGCTCTTATTATCGTTATTACTACCTTCATTATTTCCTTTATTATTGTCGTTATTAAGACAGTTATTGCAGTAATTATTGTTGTTATTATTGAAGTTATTATTGACGTTATTGTCTTTAATATTGCCGTCGATATTGCCTTTATTATTACCGTTCTTATTGCTGTTGTTTTTGCCAATATTATTGCCGTTATTGCCTTTATTATTGACGTATTCAAGGCCGTTATTGACGTTATTATTGCAGTTACCATTGCCGTTGTTATTGCTATTATTATTGCCGTAATTATTGCATTTATTTTTGACATTAATGCTTTTATATTGCCGTTATTATTGCAGTTATTATTGCATTTATTGTCTTAATTATTGCCGTTATTATGGTCGTTATTGCCGTTATTATTCAAGTTATTATTGACGTTATTGTCTTTAATTTTGCCGTCGATATTGCCATTATTTTCACGCTTATTATTGCTGTTATTATTGCTGTTGTTATTGCCATTATTAATGCCTTTATTGCTTTTAATATCACAGTTATTATTGCCGTTTTTGTCTTTATTATTGTCGACGTTATTGCCATTATTATTGCCGTTTTTTTGCAGTTATTATTGCACTTATTGTCGTTATTATCATCGTTATTATTGCCTTTATTAAGTCCGTTATTATTGCCATTATTATAGCAGTTATTATTGTCGTTATTATTGCCTTTATTTTTGCCGTTACTCATGTCGTTATTGCAGTTATTATTGATTTTATATTCTTTATTATTGCCGTCGTTATTGCCATTATTATTGACGTATTTATTGCAGTTATTATTGCCGTTATTGTCTTTATTATCGCGCTATCTATTGCCGTTGTTATTCCCATTTTTATTGACGCTATTGTCTTATTAATAATAATTATATAATTATATTAATTATTATTATTGTCTTTATAATTGCCATTGTTATTGCCATTATTAATGCAGTTATTGCAGTTATTATTACCGTTATTGTCTTTTTTATTGCCGTTGTTATTGCCATTATTATTGCCAATATTCTCTTTAGTATTGCCGTTATTATAACCGTTGATATTGCCTTTTTTATTCTCGTTATTGCTACATTATTAACGTTATTGTTGCCGTTATTATTGCAATTAATATTGGCGCTCTCATTGCTGTTGTTATTGCCATTATTAGTGCCGTTATTGCCTTTAATATTACCGTTATTATTGCACTTCTTATTGCTGTTATGTAGCCCGATATCACCGTTATTACTGGCCTTATTATTGCTATTATTATTGCCATTATAATTGATGATATTGCCGTTATTATTGCAAAAATTATTGCAGTTATTATTGCCGTTATTGCCTTTATTATTGCCATTATTAAAGCCGTTATTGCCGTTATTATAACAGTTATGGTTGACGTTATTGTCTATATTATTGCGTTGTTATTGCCATTATTATTGCCGTTATTATTGCAGAGATTATTGCCATATTATAGTTATTATTACCGTTTTTAATGTCTTTACTTTTACCGTTATTAAGGCCGCTATTGCAGTTATTATTGGCTTTATTATAGTGGATATTATTGACGTTATTGTCGTTATTATGTCCGATATTATTGCCGTAATTATTACCGTTATAATTGCCTTTATTATTGTTATTACTAAGGCCGTTATTGCCGTAGTTATAGCAGTTATTATTGCCGTTGTTATTTCCATTATTATTGCCTTTATTGTCTTTAATATCACAGTTATTATTGCCGTTTTTGTCTTTATTATTGTCGACGTTATTGCCATTATTATTGCCGTTTTTATTGCAGTTATTATTACCCTTATTATCGTTAATATTACCTTTATTATTTTCTTTTTTATTGCCGTTATTAATACCGTTGTTGCAGTTATTGTTGCCGTTATTATTGAAGTTATTATTGAAGTTATTTTCTTTAATACTGCCGTCGATATTGCCAGTATTATTACCTTTATTATTGCCGTTATTATTGCCGTTTTTATTGCAGTTATTATTGCCCTTATTGTCGTTATTATTATCGTTATTATTGCCGTTATTAAGACCGTTATTGCAGTTATTATTGCCGTTATTATAGAAGTTAACATTGACGTTATTGTCTGTAATATTGCCGTCGATATTGCCTTTATTATTACCGTTCTTATTGCAGTTGTTTTTGCCAATATTATTGCCGTTATGGCTTTTATTATTGCCGTATTCAAGCCCGTTATTGCCGTAATAATAGCAGTTATTATTGCCGTTATTATTGAAGTTATTATTAACGTTATTATTGCCATTATTAAGGCCGTTATTTTTGCTGATTTTATTGACGTTATAGTCGTTTTTAAGGCCGCTATTATTGCCATTATTATTACCGTTATTATTGCTTTTATTATTGCCATTATTAAGGCCGTTATTGCCGTAATTATAGCAGTTATTATTGCGGTTATTATTGAAGTTATTATTGACGATATTATTGCCTTTATTTTTCTGTTAGTCATGTTGTTATAGCAGTTATTATTGATTTTATATTCCTTATTATTGCCGTCGTTATTGCCATTATTATAGTCGTTATTATTGCAGATATTATTGCCATTATTATCGTTATTATTACCTTTATTATTTCCTCTATTATTGCCGTTATTAAGACCGTTATTGCAGTTATTATTGCCGTTATTATTGAAGTTATTATTGACGTTATTTTCTTTAATATTGCCGTCGATATTGCCATTATTACCTTTATTACTGCCGTTATTATTGCCGATTTTATTGCCATTATTATTGCCGTTAATATTGCAGAGATTATTTCCCCTTTTATAGTTATTATTACCGTCTCATTGTCTTTATTATTGCCGTTATTATTTCCTTTACTTTTGCTGTTATTCATGTCGTTATAGCAGTGATTATTGATTTTATTTTCTTTATTATTGCCGTCGTTATTGCCATTATTATTGTCGTTTTTATTGCAGTTATTATTGCCCTTATTATCGTTATTATTACCTTTATTATTTCCTTTATTATTGCCGTTATTAATACCGTTATTGCAGTTATTGTTGCCGTTATTATTGAAGTTATTATTGAAGTTATTTTCTTTAATATTGCCGTCGATATTGCCATTATTATTACCTTTATTATTGCCGTTATTATTGCCGTATAAATTGCTATTATTAATGCCTTTATTGCCTTTAATATCACAGATATTATTGCCTTTTATGTCTTTATTATTGAAGACATTATTGCCAATATTATTGCTGTTATGCCGTGTTACGTCACCCGACGTATGGACATATAAAATACATAAAGAATTCCTCGTGCCCGCTATATAGGGAGTCTTTTATTATTAGCACATGTAAGTCCTCGTGCCCGCTATATAGGGAGTCTTTTATTATTAGCACATGTTAGTCCTCGTGCCCGCTATATAGGGAGTCTTTTATTATAGTACAAATAATACGTAATTTAATAAAAACTCAATATAACTAACCATTTACTAACAATATTATATTTCACACGTTCGTGCCCGACATGAAGGGAGTCATCTTTACAATACTAACCACTATTATAATACACACCTATAACATAAGTTTCAAGGGAGATACCTTACGCTTAGATATTGTAAACAATACATATAGATATATTTGTAATTCTACAATGATGCGTCATACGCGGAAAAACACAAAGCGTCGCGCCAGACAAACAACAATGCGTCTTACGTAAAGGAAGCTCGTATACAAGTCATGATGTCACGCCGCAAAGGGAAGGCCGTAAACGACCGAGTACACATGGCCGCAAATGGAGAGTACGTGCTAAATAGTCGCCGAACGGTTACCACGTACGCCCAAGGGAAAACAACGCGGTCGCCGGGCACACACACACGCCGTACTACTCCACAAGTGGTCACCACGTGCGCCTTAGGGAGAGACACGGACCACCACGCAATGCCATAGACTCGCACACGGACCTGGACCCACACACAAGCGGTAATCCGATGGCTACGAGCCGACAACACCGAGACGCATCCTCACTACTACCAGTAAGCGCCTCGCACCGAAGCACACAAAGCCGTTGCACGCATCACTATAGACCATCCAGAAAGGACGAAAGAAAGAAAGACGGCAGCCAGTCACCATTTTCCAAGAACCGAGCCGCCACCAAAGCAACGAGCCGCCGCCGCCAAAGCCACAAGCCGCCGCCAAAGCCACAAGCTCGCCGCTGGGACTTGTATATAAGGAGCTGCAGAGCAGCACACGACGGTCATTCCCGACAACAGATTCCTACGGGTCATTTCGACGGTCATTCCGATAACTCTATACGGATTCCGGCATCAGATTTTCTACGATTCACTTCGACGGACGCTAGTTCCGACCAATAATCGCGAGAGAGTCTTTGTTTTACACTGTATCAATTCTATTCGTAGTATAATTTTAAATTTAGAATAAATAATTATTAGTAGTAGACGTCTGAGTTTCATTAGTCGGGACCCCGGTCACTACTCGTTCGCGACTCGTATTAGCTACGTGTTCCTGAACCGACGTGTGGTCGACAAGCTCTTCATATCTCTCTCCGCATTTTCCAACCTTTTATCCTAGAACTATCGGGGCGTACGAATCGCCCGGGTTCACTCTTTCCAAGTCATAGAACTATCGGGGCGTACGAATCGCCCGGGTTCATATTCCTAAATCATAGAACCATCGGGGCGTACGAATCGCCCGGGTTCATTCTTCATAGAACTAACGGAGCGTACGAATCGCTCGGGTTCAATCATCCTAGAAGGTCCCGTTGTATCCTAGAGAATACGTATGCCGAAAACACGTCGGGGCGGACACAAGCATCGTCTCCGGCGACTACTCGCGAACTATTATAACGGTACAAACCATCTGGCTAACTTGGGCATCGACCCGTCGGCCTGCAGACTTAGGATCATCGAGGACACCACACTCTGCCATCCCAGGCCCGATACTCAGCAGGACCTGAGGTCTCCATCTTGCAGAATTATTGAATATCGGCTCGTACCGATCGACTGCCCGGAGTGTACCTTCGTTGCCGGACAGCTACCACCAAGCGACCCTCGAACAGCTCGCTATTTAGAATTATATGGAAAGAAGCATTAAGGGTAAGTAAATCATCCTCTCATCAAAGACATAATTTATCGTTAAGCCCGTCCCGAGCCACGAACTACACGTAGTAGGTAACGGCCGAATTGGGCAAATATCCCATTGAAGCAGGAGCTCCTTGAAGGAAAGAACATAGTTCTTTTTTTTAAGGCCCGTGCCGAGTGGGACGTAACAACAAAATTGGTGACAGCGGTGGGATACTAACGATACATTATGTCAATTGAGAGGAGCGATCGCATTGAAACGCGCAGCATGACCACGCGTCAAACAGACGAAATAAGCCCCGACGAAAGGCGGCGTATAGCCAATACAATGGCTCAGTTAGATTCGCGGGTACGCGACATTTTCGAACGCGAACAAAGACTACGCGAACGCGAAGAAACTCTCCGTACCACATCCGAGGAAGCAAAATTGGGAGAAACAGATACTCTCGCGTTCCTAATGAGAGAAATCGTCGCGCTACGAACGGAAAATCAGCTTCACTTGCCTAATCATCAGGTTAGCGAAGCCCTAGCATCTATTCCACAGTACGACGGAAAAAATATGCCTTTTTCTTCTTACATTAGAGCATGCAAACGCGCACGTCAAATGATCCCCACCTATCCGGAGGAACTGTTTACTCTAGCCGCGATAAGGAAACTACAGGATTCCGCTTATGTCGCGATCGAGAGACACCATCCTAGAACAATGCTTGAATTAGGCAGCAGACTCAGGCAAACTTTGGGGACATACTACTCGTTAGATTTTTATAGGACTGAACTAAGAAACGTGCTTATGTCCGAAAATGAACCGATAATAGACTACATCGGTCGCGTACAAGACTTACACGAAAGTCTCCTTGACGAAGAAAGATTCTGGGGAGGGCTTACGGAAAGTAAAAAACAGGAAATAGACGAATTAGCTCTAAAAAGTTTTTGTTCGGGTCTACCATTAGATTATCACCCGTATCTAAACGACTTACGGTGCGGAGACCTAAGCGACGCATACGATAAGGCGATTCAGCTACATTCGTCTATACAACATGAATGGGACAGACGAGGTCTGGCGAGGCCGCGGCCACAATACAAAACTAAGGCCTATCAAGAAAGACCAATGGATTATTATTATTATGAATCAAAAAGAAATAGTAAACCCAGTACCCGGCCTACTAGACCTCCTCCGGACCCAGATGCATGTTCTTATTGCAAGAGGATTGGTCACACACAAGCACAATGTTATAGGAAATCGCGTGACCTGCAACGCCGGTCACAGACACAAGTTCATGGGCCTTACACTCCACCTCCCGAGAACTCCCGTCAATCCTCTCC
Organism: Dolichovespula saxonica; assembly: GCA_911387935.1. Taxonomy (NCBI): domain Eukaryota; kingdom Metazoa; phylum Arthropoda; class Insecta; order Hymenoptera; family Vespidae; genus Dolichovespula; species Dolichovespula saxonica. The sequence continues at coordinate 3,313,828 of CAJVQX010000003.1, read as the reverse complement.
ATTCTCTCACTACTCTCCTTCCTCGTCACGAGATCAAAGGTATATAAAAAAATGCTCGTATTGTAAAAACATCGGCCATACGATAGAGGAATGCCGGAAGAAAAAGTGGAGGGAAGCCCAGTCGGGAAACGAACCGACGTCTCTGGGGAAAAGCGCATCCGCAGAGACCGCGTCAGCGCGCCCAGTACGGACAATAAGAAGAGAAGCAGCCACTCGCGTCTACTTCTTCCAATTGAAAGAAGAATCTACCTCTCCGTCTATCGTCCTTTCTTCCGACGATTTAGTCAAGGAAACAGAATTTTTAATCGACACGGGTTCGGAACTTAACATATTAAAAATAACAATGGCAAATGGAGACATATTATGTGACGAAAACGACAAGGTCAGACTGATCGGTATCACCGACAAAACTGTTACCACGTACGGTTCGGTGACCGTACACATTCACGGATATCCGGTTAAATTCCAACTGGTCCCGAATTCCTTTCCTATCCCTTACAACGGTATTTTGGGTTGCAACTTTTTACAAAAAACGGCTAAAATTGACTACGAAAAAGAAACTATAGAATGGCACGGAATAGTTATGCCATTTGTTCAATCAAAGGAGATAACTATTCCGTGGCGAACGAGTAAACGGATCCTTCCGATAGCAGGGACCAGCTCGAGTGACGACGAAATATTCTCGTCGCTCACTAAGAGACGTCGCACGCAAGAAATATCAAAACCCGAGACCGCACTTGAAACGGAAATACCTAACATAAACATAAACATAAACGATACAGACGAAACGAACGACGACGAACTGGATCTATCACGCTACGAAAGTAATATTATAGAAATAAAAGACAGAATAACAATGCACAAAGGACACATAGCATTTTTTGTGACAAAAACCGGAACTCCTATCGACAAAGGAGCTAAAGAACTTGCCGACAATAAAAGACTACCAAACATTACCGACGTAACGCTTGGTAGAGTAAAGATTACAAAACGGGACAATAGATACCTCATCGCGTTACCCGTCCAGGAGAGAACATCCGTCTCTATTCAACTAGAAATTCTAGATGAAGTATTACATTCTCTTTTGGACGCGGCAATTGAATTGAATTTAGAGACAATAGCTATTTCAAGGGACAATATAGCAGACGTACCATGGATAAACATTAAACGCAAGATAAGTTCGATCTTCGCGGGTCACAAAACAAAAATTATTATATTAAAACATGAAATCATAATACCCAGGGAGATCGAACGCGTCCAAATTATCCATGACAATCATGCTACTCCAATGGGAGGTCACAAAGGAGTCACTAAGACATATTGGCGTATAAAACAACGGTACTACTGGCCTAACCTTAAAACAGATATACAAAACTTTGTCCAAAACTGCCGCAGCTGTCAGACCAAGAAACTTGTTCGACAAAAAACCAGACAACCGATGACCCTTACCGACACACCAGGAAGGGCCTTCGACAAAATTTCGATGGATATAGTAGGACCGATGCCTACTAGTAAACTAGGCAATAATTACATTTTAACAATACAAGATCTCCTTACCAAATATTCTATAGCGGTACCACTACAACAAGCTTCTTCGGTCGAAATAGCTGACGCATTTATAAAAAATTTAATATGTAAATACGGCAGCCCGAAAGGGATACTAACTGATCAAGGCACTGCTTTCTTATCAGAATTGATGAAAGTAGTGGCCAAGAAATTTAGAATAGAAACATACCAAACCACCGCTTATCGACCGCAATCCAACGGATCAATAGAACGCTCACACCACGTGTTAGCAGAATTTTTGAAACACTTTATAAAGGATAATTCTGAATGGGACGATTGGGTCGATATAGCGATGTTTTCCTATAATACAAGTATACATGAAGGTACACAATACACTCCACACGAATTAATCTTTGGCCAGTTAGCGAAAACTCCGAACGATAGCACACTTAACGACTTAAAGGACGAAACTTACGCATCGTACTTGGCTGAATTGACGGAACAGTTACAGAAATCGCAGGAGGCCGCCAAAGAGAACCTCGAACGCGCGAAAATAAAATCTAAAAATTATTACGATAAAAAACAGAGGGTGGTGAACTTCTCAATGGGCGACTCCGTGTACCTCCTAAAGGGAAAAATCAAAGGCAAGTTAGACAGCCAGTACGAAGGACCGTATAAGATCATACAAATTTTAAATAATAACAATGTAAAAATAGAAACGCCAAAAGGCCTCTCTGTCGTTCATACGGACAGATTAAAATTAAATAAAGTTAGAAAATAAGTCAAAACCTTCGTCCAGGACTCTATAAAACCGACTAACGGTTGACACGGCACAGCATGAAGCCACAGTAGATCTAAGAGTCTAGGACGACGGTCGTTAAGGTGTCTCCTCTTTATTTTATTTTTATTATTATAACATAAGTCACCGCAGTCCGAGCAAAGCGTCATATTTTCTGTAAAGAAAACAAGCATCAAAACCAAAGAAGAATCTTCAACCAACAAGCCAAGAACTATACGTGTCTGAATACCATCCAATAAATGCCATCCAGTGTAAAGAAAGGACCGATAGGACCATCTATCACTGCGAAGTGTACTCGCACGTCTCAATAGTGCACAATGGCCAACACGAATACATTCATCCGCTCACCCAACGCCTATGCGAACAAGGAATAGTCTCCAGAAGCCTATCTCTGGGTCCCAACAGCCTCATAATGGGACGAAAAAGGAACAGCACGCACCTACACAGCTTGACCATAAGTGGGTTCGTCAGTACAGGCGGAGCCTGCAAGGGCTCGCAATATAGCAATCTATACGGTACCTGGAACGACGCCGTAACACAGGCCAACGACTTTTGGGGAGCGTTTGTGACATTCGGATCAGCAAGCGCCGGAGTCATAAAAACGATACTCATGATCCTCCGATCAATAAAATATGTAACAGACACCGTCATCCACGGCTATGCATAACACTTACGGTTGAAGTATTCATCTAATGGGAGCCATTGGGGTTCGCCTACGCATCTTTTGCTTCACCTTGCCAAGTCAACAAAGGAAGAAAAAGCGGAGAACGACCAAAACCCGCCAGAAGATGCTGAAACAATAGAGCTACCTACGACAAAACCAAAGGACGCCACCACCACCCTACCCTTCGAATAGCAGATACTTGCAAGAGGAGCCGACATTCAAAATGCACGTATAACTACGTACATTTTTTTATAAGGAGGGAGGTGTTACGTCACCCGACGTATGGACATATAAAATACATAAAGAATTCCTCGTGCCCGCTATATAGGGAGTCTTTTATTATTAGCACATGTAAGTCCTCGTGCCCGCTATATAGGGAGTCTTTTATTATAGTACAAATAATACGTAATTTAATAAAAACTCAATATAACTAACCATTTACTAACAATATTATATTTCACACGTTCGTGCCCGACATGAAGGGAGTCATCTTTACAATACTAACCACTATTATAATACACACCTATAACATAAGTTTCAAGGGAGATACCTTACGCTTAAATATTGTAAACAATACATATACATATATTTGTAATTCTACAATGATGCGTCATACGCGGAAAAACACAAAGCGTCGCGCCAGACAAACAACAATGCGTCTTACGTAAAGGAAGCTCGTATACAAGTCATGATGTCACGCCGCAAAGGGAAGGCCGTAAACGACCGAGTACACATGGCCGCAAATGGAGAGTACGTGCTAAATAGTCGCCGAACGGTTACCACGTACGCCCAAGGGAAAACAACGCGGTCGCCGGGCACTGTTACGTCCCACTCGGCACGGGCCTTAAAAAAAAGAACTATGCTCTTTCCTTCAAGGAGCTCCTGCTTCAATGGGATATTTGCCCAATTCGGCCGTTACCTACTACGCGTAGTTCGTGGCACGGGACGGGCTTAACGATAGATTATGTCTTTGATAAGGATGATTCACTTACCTTTAATGCTTCTCTCCGTACAATTCTAAATAGCGAGCTGTTCGCGGGTCGCTCGGTGGCAGCTGTCCGGCAACGAAGGTACACTCCGGGCAGTTGATCGGTACGAGCCGATATTCAGTAACTCTGCAAGATGGAGACCTCAGGTCCTGCTGAGTATCGGGCCTGGGATGGCAGAGTGTGGTGTCCTCGATGATCCTAGGTCTACAGGCCGACGGGTCGATGCCCAAGTTAGCCAGATGGTTTGTACCGCTATAATAGTTCGCGAGTAGACGCCGGAGACTATGTTTGCGTCCGCCCCGACGTGTTTTCGGCATACGTATTCTATAGGATGCAACGGGACCTTTTAGGATGATTGAACCCGAGCGCTTCGTACGCTCCGATAGTTCTATGAAGAATGAACCCGGGCGATTCGTACGCCCCGATAGTTCTATGATTTAGGAGTATGAACCCGGGCGATTCGTACGCCCCGATAGTTCTAAGACTTGGAAAGAGTGAACCCGGGCGATTCGTACGCCCCGATAGTTCTAGGATAAAAGGTTGGAAAATGCGGAGAGAGATGAAGAGCTTGTCGACCACACGTCGGTTCAGGAACACGTAGATAATACGAGTCGCGAATGAGTAGTGACCGGGGTCCCGACTAATGAAACACAGACTTCTACTAATTCTAATTTATTCTAAGTTTAAATTATAATATGAATAGAATTGATACAGCGTAAAAGACTCTCCCGCGATTATTGTTCGAAACGTCCGTCGAGGTGATTCGTAGAAAATCTGTAGTCGAAAAAATCCGTCGTGTGCTGCTCTGCAGCTCCTTATATACTGAATCTTAGCGGCGGCGGCTCGTGGCGAAGCGGCGGCGGCTCGTAGCGAAGCGGCGGCGGCTCGTAGCGAAGCGGCGGCGGCTTGGCTCTAAGAGGATGGTGATTGGCTGCCGTCTTCCCTTCTCTCGTCCTTGTTGGCGGTGGTGGGGTAGCGTGCGATGGTCCTGTGCGCGTTGAGCTGAAGCGCGTACTAGCGGTGGTAGGGATGAGCGTCTTGGCGTTACTTTGCTTGGCGTCAGCTGAATTCCGCGTGTGTGTGTTGGCCTAGGCCCGTGTGTGTGTTAGCTGTGCCATGTATCTTGTAACTTCGGAATTCTGAGTCCGTTCTGTAGACGCGCGTGATGACCACTTGTGGAGAGGTGCCGTAAGTGCCTGGCGGCCGCGTGCTTTCCCTAAGGCGCACGTGGTGGCCATGTGTGGGCGGAGGACAGGCCTGTCGACGTTTACTTTCAGTCTCTTGTTAGGACTTTTGGTGACTTAAAGGCGCTTGTTAGGACTTCGCGTATATTATAAATGTGTGCGTTAAATACGTATCAATTATTATGTATCTATTATTTATAGCTAATTATTATATATGCATGTTCTAATCGTAAGGTGTTCCCCAGTGTAAATATAATATTTGTTAGTGTTGTAAAAGTTACTCCCTTCATGTCGGGCACGAATGTGTAAATTATAATATTGTTAATAAATGATATCAACTATACTATGAGTAATACATGATTTAATAAGCTGACTCCCTATATAGCGGGCACGAGGAAATTACACGTGATAATAAAAGACTCCCTATATAGCGGGCACGAGGAGTATCTCTTTATATATTTTATAAGTCCGTACGTCGGGTGACGTAACACTTCCCCCCTTATAATAAAATGTACGTAGTTATACGTGCATTTTGAAGGCTGATTCTTCTTGTAAGTACTTACTAATTGAAGGGAAAGTGTTTACGGCTTCTTTCTGTCCTGTCGTAGGTGGTTCTATCGCGTCAGCATCTTCTGGCGGTTTTTGTTCGCTCTCCACCTTCTCTTCCGTTGGTGACTTAGCGAGGTGGAGCAAAAGGTGTGTAAGTGAGCCCCAAAGTGCTCCTACTAGATGAATACTCCAACCATAGATGCTATGTAGTGCATAGCCGTGGATGACGGTGTCTGCTACATATTTTATCAATCGGAGGATCATGAGTATCGCTATGACTCCGGCGCTTGCTGATCCGAATGTCACGAACGCTCCCCATAGTCGTTGGCCTGTGCTGGTCGCTATTTTGTCTAATGCTTCTTCGTCCATAAGGTTGTATAGCGAGATCTGTCCCTTTGGTATGTGTTGTCCGCTGACTCCACGTAGTAGTGTGTTCAAAACAGCGGGTTTTTCCGCAGGTTCCATGATATGCGAACGTAGTTTATTTAGATCTTCGTTGGAGTAGATTCCGCTCGTTGCCAAATGTTGCGGGCTGATGTATTTCCATTGTGGTTTTGTTAATGGCTGAATCGTCGGCGGTGGTACGCTTTCAACGAGTTTCGGTGTTATTCTGTACCATGATCCATGTAGTAGGTACATTGCTGGTAGTAGCTCGTTGCAATCCGCCATTGCTGCTTCTTGTGTGATGATATGGGTTTTTGGTGTTAGGAAGCAAGACTGATTGCGGTAAGTTATTGGTAGGCTTTTGTAGCAGTTTTCCGTAGAGCGTACTTTTATTTCCACCGGTGTACATTTAATCAAGTGTATTACTTCTCCCGCTATCACTGCCATATAACCTGGTTCTTTCATGAAGGAATATGCGGTTTCATCAGGAGACAAGTTTGCTAAGGATAAAGCGTTCTTCAAAATTTGTCTCTCGAGCGCACATTTCTGGCGGGTTATGTCTATATATAAATCAGTAAGTTGTGTTTTTAAATGGCGTTCGACGTATATGAATTTAGAATTTATATATGCGAAGATGTCTAAATTTTCTACAGGGGTTTTTGTCTTAGCTTTGAAGATTCTTCCAGGAGAGGTTTCCAATATGAAAAGTTTCGGATGTTCGGTACGGATGATCGTATATCCGCACAGTGTAAATTCTTCTGTTTTTGTAAGTGCGAAGGTGACGTCCTTGGACGTGACTGTGTATAGGACTGGTCCTGTTACTGGTCCTTTAGTTGTGAGTTTTGTTGCGAGGCCTTCGTACAAAACGTCGTATTCATTGAATCCGCAACTATCCGAAGGTAGAGTTTCCCAAAAGTTTTCGGCTCCACCTTCGTCTTGACAATTTTCGGCTGTGTAAGCGCAGATGGTACCCGATTGCAGATGTATCTGGTCTGCTTTGATGGAGGCGGCTGCATAGTAGTCTTTCAAGGTGACTTCTACCGAGGCCTGTACAACGACGTCGTCCCAGGTACCATAGGGGTCGCTATATTGCGAGCCCTTGCAGGCTCCGTCTGTACCGACGGATCCACTTATGGTCAGGCTGTGAAGGTGCGTGCTGTTTCTCTTAAGTCCCGTTATGAGGCTGTTGGGGCCCAGAGATAGGCTTCCGGTGACTTGCGCTTGTTCGCATAGGCGTTGGGTGAGCGGATGAATGTATTCGCGTCGGCCATTGTGTACGATTGAAACGTGCGAGTACATTCCGCAGTGATAGATGGTCCTATCGATCCTCACTTTACATTGTATTACATTTATTGGGTGGTATTCAGACACTTGTAGTAATTGAATGTATAGTTCTTGGCTTGTTGGTTGGAGATTCGGCGTCTCGCATTCAGAGACGTCCAGCAACGAGAATGTAGTCACGTTGAGTGAGGAACCGGCACAGTCGTATCCGGTTAGGCTCTGCGTAGTTCCTACTATTGTAAGTAGTATAACGAATGATAATTTCTTCATTATGATTCGAGGTTTCTTCTTTAGCTTCGATGCTTTTGCTTCTTTATGGACAATTGACGCTCTGCTCGGACTGGAGTGACTTATATTATAATGAAAATGGAGGGGAGACACCTTATCGACCGTCGTCCCGGACTCTGAGAACTACTGTGGCGCCATGCTGCGCCGTGGCAACCGTTAGTCGGTAAGGTAGAGTCCTAGACGTAGGCTTTAACTTATTTTCTAGCCTTGTTTAATTTGAGTCTGTCCGTATGAACGACAGAGAGGCCTTTTGGCGTTTCTATTTTTACATTGCTATTATTAAGAATTTGTACAATTTTATATGGTCCCTCGTACTGGCTGTCTAACTTGCCTTTGATTTTTCCCTTTAGGAGGTACACGGAGTCGCCCGTCGAGAAGCTCACCACCCTCTGTTTTTTATCGTAATAATTTTTAGATTTTATTTTCGCGCGTTCGAGGTTCTCTTTGGCGGCCTCCTGCGATTTCTGTAATTGTTCCGTCAATTCAGCCAAGTACGATGCGTAAGTTTCGTCTTTTAAGTCGTTAAGTGTGCTATCGTTCGGAGTTTTCGCTAACTGGCCAAAGATTAATTCGTGTGGAGTGTATTGTGTACCTTCATGTATACTTGTATTATAAGAAAACATCGCTATATCGACCCAATCGTCCCATTCAGAATTATCCTTTATAAAGTGTTTCAAAAATTCTGCTAACACGTGGTGTGAGCGTTCTATTGATCCGTTGGATTGCGGTCGATAAGCGGTGGTTTGGTATGTTTCTATTCTAAATTTCTTGGCCACTGCTTTCATCAATTCTGATAAGAAAGCAGTACCTTGATCAGTTAGTATCCCTTTCGGGCTGCCGTATTTACATATTAAATTTTTTATAAATGCATCAGCTACTTCAACCGAAGAAGCTTGTTGTAGTGGTACCGCTATAGAATATTTGGTAAGGAGATCTTGTATTGTTAGGATATAATTATTGCCTTGTTTACTGGTAGGCATCGGTCCTACTATATCCATCGAAACTTTGTCGAAGGCCCTTCCCGGCGTGTCGGTAAGGGTCATCGGTTGTCTGGTTTTTTGTCGAACAAGCTTCTTGGTCTGGCAGCTGCGGCAGTTTTGGATAAAGTTTTGTATATCGGGTTTAAGGTTAGGCCAGTAGTACCGTTGTTTTATACGCCAATATGTCTTAGTGACTCCTTTGTGACCTCCCACAGGAGTAGCGTGATTGTCATGGATAATTTGGACGCGTTCGATCTCCCTGGGTATTATGATTTCATGCTTTAGTATAATAATTTTAGTTTCGTGGCCCGCGAAGATCGAACTTATCTTGCGTTTAATGTTTATCCATGATACGTCTGCAATATTATCCCTTGAAATAGCTATTGTCTTTAAGTTTAATTCAATTGCCGCGTCCAAAAGAGAATGTAATACTTCGTCTAAAATTTCTAATTGAATAGAGACGGATGTTCTCTCCTGGACGGGTAACGCGATGAGGTATCTATTGTCCCGTTTTGTAATCTTTACTCTACCAAGCGTTACGTCGGTAATGTTTGGTAGTCTTTTATTGTCGGCAAGTTCTTTGGCTCCTTTGTCAATAGGGGTTCCGGTCTTTGTTACAAAAAATGCTATGTGTCCTTTGTGCATTGTTATCCTGTCTTTTATTTCTATAATATTACCTTCGTAACGTGATAGATCCAGTTCGTCGTCGTTCGTTTCGTCTGTATCGTTCGTCTGTTCGTTTATGTTTATGTTTATGTTAGGTGTTTCCGTTTCAAGTGCGGTCTCGGGTTTTGAAATTTCTTGCGTGCGACGTCTCTTAGCGAGCGACGAGAATATTTCGTCGTCACTCGAGCTGGTCCCTGCTATCGGAAGGATCTGTTTACTCACCTCGATAGGGTTACGCGATAGCGCGTCGGCATTGACGTTTCGTTTACCGGCTTTATAAACAATATCGTATTCATACTCGGCGAGTTTGAGTCGCCATCTGATAAGCCGAGACGTCGGGTCTTTCACAGAATTTAACCACACTAACGGACGGTGGTCGGTGATTAAACTGAATTTACAACCGTATAGATAAGGTCGGAAGTAATTAACGGCGTATATAATTGCAAGCAGCTCTTTCTCTATTGTCGAATAATTTTGTTCCGCTTGATTTAAGATTCTTGACGTGTAAGCTATGGGCAGATCTTTACCGACTTCTCCCTGACTGAGAATTCCCCCGATCGCGTAATTTGATGCGTCGGTAGTTACTAGGAAAGGTTTGGTAAAATCAGGGAATTGCAAGAGCGGTTGTTCACACAAAAGGCTTGTTAAAGTTTTGAATGCCTTGTTTTGAGCGTCCTCCCACTTAAACGGTACGTCTTTCTTTAAGAGATTCGTCAGCGGTTTACTTGTACCTGAGAAATTTGGTATGAAGCGTCGATAATAGCCTGCCAGTCCCAGGAATTGTTTTATGTTCTTTGCATTCTTTGGCGTCGGGAAGTTCTTGACTGCCTCTATTTTTCCTGGGTCTGGTTTCACTCCATCCGCGCTAATGATATGTCCGAGATATACAACCTCCTTCCTGAGAAGATTGCATTTCTCGGGCTGTAGTTTTAGATTGGCGTCACGGAGACGCGCACATAATTTCCGGTATTTCAAAAGATGCTCTCGTAGCGAGCTGGAGTATATGACTATGTCGTCTAGGTAAACGAATAATTCATTACCTTGCAATCCGGTCAGGACATTGTTCATCAAGCGTTGGAAGGTGGAAGGAGCGTTTTTGAGACCAAAGGGCATACGTTTAAATTCATAATGCCCGAATGGCGTGGAGAAAGCCGTTTTCGGCGCGTCTTCTTTATCCATGCCGATTTGATGGAAGCCCGATGCGAGATCGAACGTACTAAAATATTTCGCGCTTCCTAGTTGATCTAATATTTCCGTTATGTTCGGCAGTGGATAACTGTCTTTAATAGTTTTTTCGTTTAACATCCGGTAGTCGATGACTAATCTCCATCTTTTATTCCCTTTTGCGTCCGGTTTCTTCGGAACTATCCATAGTGGAGAATTATACGGGGACGTAGATGGTTTGATCACGTTGTTTTCTAGAAGTTCTCCTATCTGTTTGTTTATCTCTTCCTTATGAATGGGCGGGAAGCGATACTGTCGGACATTTACTGGAATAGAGTCCACTGTCTCTATCTTGTGTGTTACGGTGTCTGAGTACGTCAATCTGTCGCCCGGTAAATGGAATAAATCTATAGATTCTCTTATCATATCTTTTGCTACGGTTTTCTCTTCGTCGTTCAGTTCGTCCAAATTAATATTCTGTAGGGCTAGTGCGTAACGTTCGTCTGTCTTGTTTATGTGTTTGCAGGATTTGGAAGGGGTAATGTGAATAGGGAGGACGGTATGTTGGGTCTCGGTTTCCTGTTCGAGTTTCGGAGAATTGTTTATTAGACTGCTTATGTCATCGTCTCTCGATTCGAGTCGAGGCACTTGAGACGTAATCTCCTCTGAATGCGATAAGAGTTCGGTTTTATTTATCTCGAACTCTTCTAGTGTTACAGACGGAGGTTTTATGTTGACGTCCGTATCGTTGGTGTTAATTATTTTGATATATGCTTCGCCGTGGTTATTTGACACCACTGCTTCTCCGGCATAAATTCCTTCTCCGAAATTCAAACGCGGCAAATATCCTGTTGCTAAATCGCTATTCTTTATCTTTATTTTACAGACATTGCTCGTTCGCCCCGGAATGGTTATCTCCTTTGATTGAACAAAGGGCATAACTATTCCGTGCCACTCTATAGACTCTCTTTCATAATCGATCTTGGCTGTTTTTTGAAAGAAGTCGGAACCCAAAATACCGTCGTAGGGGATAGGAAAGGAATTTGGTACTAATTGAAATTTAAGCGGATATCCGTGAATTCGTATGGTTACCGAACCGTACGTGGTAACGGTTTCGTCGGTTATACCGCTCAGTCTGACTTTGTCGTTTTCGTCGCATATTATATCCCCGTTTGCCATTTTTATTTTTAATATGTTGAGTTCCGAACCCGTATCAACTAGGAACTCCGTCTCTTTAGCTAGGTCGTCAGAGGAAAGGACGATAGATGGGGAGGTAGCTTCTTCCTTTAGTTGGAGGACGTAGACACGATTGGCTTCTCTTCTTTTGTTATCGTTCTCACTGGGCGCCCTGGCGCGGTCTCTGCGGATGCGCCTTTCCTCAGAGACGTTGGTTCGTTTCCCGACTGAGATTCTCTCCATCTTTTCTTCCGGCATTCTTCTATCGTATGGCCGATGTTCTTACAATACGAGCATTCCTTCTTATGCTTCTGGTCTCGTGACGAGGAAGGAGAGTAGTGAGAGGATGGAGAGGATTGACGGGAGATCTCGGGAGGTGGAGTATAAGGCCCATGAACTTGTGTCTGTGACCGGCGTTGCTGGTCACGCGATTTCTTGTAACATTGGGTTTGTGTATGACCAATTCTCTTACAATACGAACACGAATCTGGGTCTGGAGGAGTTCTAGTAGGCCGGATATTTGGTCTATTGTTTCTTTTAGATTCAAAGTAATAATAATCCATAGGTTTTTCTTGGTATGTTTTCGCCTTATATTGTGGTCGCGGCCTTACTAATCCTCTTCTATCCCATTCGTGTTGTATTGATGAGTGTAATTGGATTGCTTTGTCATATGCATCGCCTAAGTCTCGGCAACGTAACGCGTTTAAGTAGGGATGGTAATCCATCGGTAACCCAGAACAAAAGCTTTTTAATGCCAATTCATCTATTTCTCGTTTCTTGCTATCCGTAATTTCTCCCCAAAACCTTTCTTCATCGAGAAGACCCTCGTATAAATCCTGTACACGGCCAATGTAATCGATAATCTGTTCGTTCTCCGACATGAGTACGTTTCTTAATTCTGTCCGGTAATAATCTAAAGAATGGTATGTGCCCAATGTCTGTCGGAGTCGACTATACAACTCGAACATCGTTTTCGGATTATGTCTATCTATAGCAATGTGTGCCGAATCTTGGAGCTTCCGTATCGCGGCTTGAGTAAACAAATCTTCCGGGTACGCGGGGATCATTTGTCGCGCGCGTTTACAAGCTCTAATAAATGAGGATAGAGGCATATTTTTCCCATCGTATCGTGGTATAGACGCGAAAGCCTCATTAATTTGATGATTAGGAAAGTGATGTTGGCTCTCCGTCCTGAGCGCCAAAATCTCCCTCATCAAGAACGTGAGAGGGTCTGCCTCTTCTGATTTTGCAGCGTTAAGACGCTGCGCATGATCGCGAAGTTCTTGTTCGCGTTCTCGAATGACGCGTTCGCGTTCAAGGAGGGCCCGTTCGGCCGCGTCTAATTTAGTCATTCGTAGTCGTACTTCATCGATCATAACTTCATCAGGTTGACGCGCAGCCATGCTGCGTGTTTCAATACGTTCGCTCCTTTCAGTAGACATAATGTATCGTTTCTATCCCACCGCTGTCACCAATTTTATGTTACGTCCCACTCGGCACGGGCCTTAAAAAAAAGAACTATGCTCTTTCCTTCAAGGAGCTCCTGCTTCAATGGGATATTTGCCCAATTCGGCCGTTACCTACTACGCGTAGTTCGTGGCACGGGACGGGCTTAACGATAGATTATGTCTTTGATAAGGATGATTCACTTACCTTTAATGCTTCTCTCCGTACAATTCTAAATAGCGAGCTGTTCGCGGGTCGCTCGGTGGCAGCTGTCCGGCAACGAAGGTACACTCCGGGCAGTTGATCGGTACGAGCCGATATTCAGTAACTCTGCAAGATGGAGACCTCAGGTCCTGCTGAGTATCGGGCCTGGGATGGCAGAGTGTGGTGTCCTCGATGATCCTAGGTCTACAGGCCGACGGGTCGATGCCCAAGTTAGCCAGATGGTTTGTACCGCTATAATAGTTCGCGAGTAGACGCCGGAGACTATGTTTGCGTCCGCCCCGACGTGTTTTCGGCATACGTATTCTATAGGATGCAACGGGACCTTTTAGGATGATTGAACCCGAGCGATTCGTACGCTCCGATAGTTCTATGAAGAATGAACCCGGGCGATTCGTACGCCCCGATAGTTCTATGATTTAGGAGTATGAACCCGGGCGATTCGTACGCCCCGATAGTTCTAAGACTTGGAAAGAGTGAACCCGGGCGATTCGTACGCCCCGATAGTTCTAGGATAAAAGGTTGGAAAATGCGGAGAGAGATGAAGAGCTTGTCGACCACACGTCGGTTCAGGAACACGTAGATAATACGAGTCGCGAATGAGTAGTGACCGGGGTCCCGACTAATGAAACACAGACTTCTACTAATTCTAATTTATTCTAAGTTTAAATTATAATATGAATAGAATTGATACAGCGTAAAAGACTCTCCCGCGATTATTGTTCGAAACGTCCGTCGAGGTGATTCGTAGAAAATCTGTAGTCGAAAAAATCCGTCGTGTGCTGCTCTGCAGCTCCTTATATACTGAATCTTAGCGGCGGCGGCTCGTGGCGAAGCGGCGGCGGCTCGTAGCGAAGCGGCGGCGGCTCGTAGCGAAGCGGCGGCGGCTTGGCTCTAAGAGGATGGTGATTGGCTGCCGTCTTCCCTTCTCTCGTCCTTGTTGGCGGTGGTGGGGTAGCGTGCGATGGTCCTGTGCGCGTTGAGCTGAAGCGCGTACTAGCGGTGGTAGGGATGAGCGTCTTGGCGTTACTTTGCTTGGCGTCAGCTGAATTCCGCGTGTGTGTGTTGGCCTAGGCCCGTGTGTGTGTTAGCTGTGCCATGTATCTTGTAACTTCGGAATTCTGAGTCCGTTCTGTAGACGCGCGTGATGACCACTTGTGGAGAGGTGCCGTAAGTGCCTGGCGGCCGCGTGCTTTCCCTAAGGCGCACGTGGTGGCCATGTGTGGGCGGAGGACAGGCCTGTCGACGTTTACTTTCAGTCTCTTGTTAGGACTTTTGGTGACTTAAAGGCGCTTGTTAGGACTTCGCGTATATTATAAATGTGTGCGTTAAATACGTATCAATTATTATGTATCTATTATTTATAGCTAATTATTATATATGCATGTTCTAATCGTAAGGTGTTCCCCAGTGTAAATATAATATTTGTTAGTGTTGTAAAAGTTACTCCCTTCATGTCGGGCACGAATGTGTAAATTATAATATTGTTAATAAATGATATCAACTATACTATGAGTAATACATGATTTAATAAGCTGACTCCCTATATAGCGGGCACGAGGAAATTACACGTGATAATAAAAGACTCCCTATATAGCGGGCACGAGGAGTATCTCTTTATATATTTTATAAGTCCGTACGTCGGGTGACGTAACAGCACACACACACGCCGTACTACTCCACAAGTGGTCACCACGTGAGCCTTAGGGAGAGACACGGACCACCACGCAATGCCATAGACTCGCACACGGACCTGGACCCACACACAAGCGGTAATCCGATGGCTACGAGCCGACAACACCGAGACGCATCCTCACTACTACCAGTAAGCGCCTCGCACCAAAGCACACAAAGCCGTTGCACGCATCACTATAGACCATCCAGGAAGGACGAAAGAAAGAAAGACGGCAGCCAGTCACCATCTTCCAAGAACCGAGCCGCCGCCAAAGCAACAAACCGCCACCGCCAAAGCCACAAGCCGCCGCCAAAGCCACAAGCCGCCGCCGCTGGGACTTGTATATAAGGAGCTGCAGAGCAGCACACGGTGGTTTTTCCGGCATCAGATTTTCTACGATTCACTTCGACGGACGCTAGTTCCGACCAATAATCGCGAGAGAGTCTTTGTTTTACACTGTATCAATTCTATTCGTAGTATAATTTTAAATTTAGAATAAATAATTATTAGTAGTAGACGTCTGAGTTTCATTAGTCGGGACCCCGGTCACTACTCGTTCGCGACTCGTATTAGCTACGTGTTCCTGAACCGACGTGTGGTCGACAAGCTCTTCATATCTCTCTCCGCATTTTCCAACCTTTTATCCTAGAACTATCGGGGCGTACGAATCGCCCGGGTTCACTCTTTCCAAGTCATAGAACTATCGGGGCGTACGAATCGCCCGGGTTCATATTCCTAAATCATAGAACCATCGGGGCGTACGAATCGCCCGGGTTCATTCTTCATAGAACTATCAGAGCGTACGAATCGCTCGGGTTCAAACATCCTAGAAGGTCCCGTTGTATCCTAGAGAATACGTATGCCGAAAACACGTCGGGGCGGACACAAGCATCGTCTCCGGCGACTACTCGCGAACTATTATAACGGTACAAACCATCTGGCTAACTTGGGCATCGACCCGTCGGCCTGCAGACTTAGGATCATCGAGGACACCACACTCTGCCATCCCAGGCCCGATACTCAGCAGGACCTGAGGTCTTCATCTTGCAGAATTATTGAATATCGGCTCGTACCGATCGACTGCCCGGAGTGTACCTTCGTTGCCGGACAGCTACCACCAAGCGACCCTCGAACAGCTCGCTATTTAGAATTATATGGAAAGAAGCATTAAGGGTAAGTAAATCATCCTCTCGTCAAAGACATAATTTATCGTTAAGCCCGTCCCGAGCCACGAACTACACGTAGTAGGTAACGGCCGAATTGGGCAAATATCCCATTGAAGCAGGAGCTCCTTGAAGGAAAGAACATAGTTCTTTTTTTTAAGGCCCGTGCCGAGTGGGACGTAACACAGCGGTTTACTTGTACCTGAGAAGTTTGGTATGAAGCGTCGATAATAACCTGCCAGTCCCAGGAATTGTTTTATGTTCTTTGCATTCTTTGGCGTCGGGAAGTTCTTGACTGCCTCTATTTTTCCTGGGTCTGGTTTCACTCCATCCGCGCTAATGATATGTCCGAGATATACAACCTCCTTCCTGAGAAGATTGCATTTCTCGGGCTGTAGTTTTAGATTGGCGTCACGGAGACGCGCACATAATTTTCGGTATTTCAAAAGATGCTCTCGTAGCGAGCTGGAGTATATGACTATGTCGTCTAGGTAAACGAATAATTCATTACCTTGCAATCCGGTCAGGACATTGTTCATCAAGCGTTGGAAGGTGGAAGGAGCGTTTTTGAGACCAAAGGGCATACGTTTAAATTCATAATGCCCGAATGGCGTGGAGAAAGCCGTTTTCGGCGCGTCTTCTTTATCCATGCCGATTTGATGGAAGCCCGATGCGAGATCGAACGTACTAAAATATTTCGCGCTTCCTAGTTGATCTAATATTTCCGTTATGTTCGGCAGTGGATAACTGTCTTTAATAGTTTTTTCGTTTAACATCCGGTAGTCGATGACTAATCTCCATCTTTTATTCCCTTTTGCGTCCGGTTTCTTCGGAACTATCCATAGTGGAGAATTATACGGGGACGTAGATGATTTGATCACGTTGTTTTCTAGAAGTTCTCCTATCTGTTTGTTTATCTCTTCCTTATGAATGGGCGGGAAGCGGTACTGTCGGACATTCACTGGAATAGAGTCCACTGTCTCTATCTTGTGTGTTACGGTGTCGGAGTACGTCAGTCTGTCGCCCGGTAAATGAAATAAATCTATGGATTCTCTGATCATATCTTTTGCTACGGATTTCTCTTCGTCGTTCAGTTCGTCCAAATTAATATTCTGTAGGGCTAGTGCGTAACGTTCGTCTGTCTTGTTTATGTGTTTGCAGGATTTGGAAGGGGTAATGTGAGTAGGGAGGACGGTATGTTGGGTCTCGGTTTCCTGTTCGAGTTTCGGAGAATTGTTTATTAGACTGCTTATGTCATCGTCTTTCGATTCGAGTCGAGGCACTTGAGACGTGATTTCCTCTGAATGCGATAAGAGTTCGGTATTTTTTATCTCGAACTCTTCTAGTGTTACAGACGGAGGTTTTATGTTGACGTCCGTATCGTTGGTGTTAATTATTTTGATATATGCTTCGCCGTGGTTATTTGACACCACTGCTTCTCCGGCATAAATTCCTTCTCCGAAATTCAAACGCGGCAAATATCCCGTTTCTAAATCGCTATTTCTTATCTTTATTTTACAGACATTGCTCGTTCGCCCCGGAATGGTTATCTCCTTTGATTGAACAAAGGGCATAACTATTCCGTGCCACTCTATAGACTCTCTTTCATAATCAATTTTGGCTGTTTTTTGAAAGAAGTCGGAACCCAAAATACCGTCGTAGGGGATAGGAAAGGAATTTGGTACTAATTGGAATTTAAGCGGATATCCGTGAATTCGTATGGTTACCGAACCGTACGTGGTAACGGTTTCGTCGGTGATACCGCTCAGTCTGACTTTGTCGTTTTCGTTGCATATTATATCCCCGTTTGCCATTTTTATTTTTAATATGTTGAGTTCCGAACCCGTATCAACTAGGAACTCCGTCTCTTTAGCTAGGTCGTCAGAGGAAAGGACGATAGATGGGGAGGTAGCTTCTTCCTTTAGTTGGAGGACGTAGACACGATTGGCTTCTCTTCTTTTGTTATCGTTCTCACCGGGCGCCCTGGCGCGGTCTCTGCGGATGCGCCTTTCCTCAGAGACGTTGGTTCGTTTCCCGACTGAGATTCTCTCCATCTTTTCTTTCGGCATTCTTCTATTGTATGACCGATATTTTTGCAATACGAGCATTCTTTCTTATGCTTTTGGTCTCGTGGTGAGGAAGGAGAGTAGTGAGAGGATGGAGAGGATTGACGGGAATTTCCGGGAGGTGGAGTATAAGGCCCATGAACTTGTGTCTGTGACCGGCGTTGCTGGTCACGCGATTTCTTGTAACATTGGGTTTGTGTATGACCAATTCTCTTACAATACGAACACGAATCTGGGTCTGGAGGAGTTCTAGTAGGTCGGATATTTGGTCTATTGTTTCTTTTAGATTCAAAGTAATAATAATCCATAGGTTTTTCTTGGTATGTTTTTGCCTTATATTGTGGTCGCGGCCTTACTAATCCTCTTCTATCCAATTCGTGTTGTATTGACGAGTGTAATTGGATTGCTTTGTCATATGCATCGCCTAAGTCTCGGCAACGTAACGCGTTTAAGTAGGGATGGTAATCCATCGGTAACCCAGAACAAAAGCTTTTTAATGCCAATTCATCTATTTCTCGTTTCTTGCTATCCGTGATTTCTCCCCAAAACCTTTCTTCATCGAGAAGACCCTCGTATAAATCCTGTACACGGCCAATGTAATCGATAATCTGTTCGTTCTCCGACATGAGTACGTTTCTTAATTCTGTCCGGTAATAATCTAAAGAATGGTATGTGCCCAATGTCTGTCGGAGTCGACTATACAACTCGTACATCGTTTTCGGATTATGTCTATCTATCGCAATGTGTGCCGAATCTTGGAGCTTCCGTATCGCGGCTTGAGTAAACAAATCTTCCGGGTACGCGGGAATCATTTGTCGCGCGCGTTTACAAGCTCTAATAAATGAGGATAGAGGCATATTTTTCCCATCGTATCGTGGTATAGACGCGAAAGCCTCATTAATTTGATGATTAGGAAGGTGATGTTGGCTCTCCGTCCTGAGCGCCAAAATCTCCCTCATCAAGAACGTGAGAGGGTCTGCCTCTTCTGATTTTGCAGCGTTAAGACGCTGCGCGTGATCGCGAAGTTCTTGTTCGCGTTCTCGAATGACGCGTTCGCGTTCAAGGAGGGCCCGTTCGGCCGCGTCTAATTTAGTCATTCGTAGTCGTACTTCATCGATCATAACTTCATCAGGTTGACGCGCAGCCATGCTGCGTGTTTCAATACGTTCGCTCCTTTCAGTAGACATAATGTATCGTTTCTATCCCACCGCTGTCACCAATTTTATGTTACGTCCCACTCGGCACGGGCCTTAAAAAAAAGAACTATGCTCTTTCCTTCAAGGAGCTCCTGCTTCAATGGGATATTTGCCCAATTCGGCCGTTACCTACTACGCGTAGTTCGTGGCACGGGACGGGCTTAACGATAGATTATGTCTTTGATAAGGATGATTCACTTACCTTTAATGCTTTTCTCCGTACAATTCTAAATAGCGAGCTGTTCGCGGGTCGCTTGGTGGTAGCTGTCCGGCAACGAAGGTACACTCCGGGCAGTTGATCGGTACGAGCCGATATTCAGTAATTCTGCAAGATGGAGACCTCAGGTCCTGCTGAGTATCGGGCCTGGGATGGCAGAGTGTGGTGTCCTCGATGATCCTAGGTCTGCAGGCCGACTGGTCGATGCCCAAGTTAGCCAGATGGTTTGTACCGCTATAATAGTTCGCGAGTAGACGCCGGAGACTATGTTTACGTCCGCCCCGACGTGTTTTCGGCATAAGTATTCTCTAGGATGCAAAGGGACCTTTTAGGATGATTGAACCCGAGCGATTCGTACGCTCCGATAGTTCTGTGAAGAATGAACCCGGGCGATTCGTACGCCCCGATAGTTCTAAGACTTGGAAAGAGTGAACCCGGGCGATTCGTACGCCCCGATAGTTCTAGGATAAAAGGTTGGAAAATGCGGAGAGAGATGAAGAGCTTGTCGACCACACGTCGGTTCAGGAACACGTAGATAATACGAGTCGCGAATGAGTAGTGACCGGGGTCCCGACTAATGAAACACAGACTTCTACTAATTCTAATTTATTCTAAGTTTAAATTATAATATGAATAGAATTGATACAGCGTAAAAGACTCTCCCGCGATTATTGTTCGAAACGTCCGTCGAAGTGATTCGTAGAAAATCTGTAGTCGAAAAAATCCGTCGTGTGCTGCTCTGCAGCTCCTTATATACTGAATCTTAGCGGCGGCGGCTCGTGGCGAAGCGGCGGCGGCTCGTAGCGAAGCGGCGGCGGCTTGGCTCTAAGAGGATGGTGATTGGCTGCCGTCTTCCCTTCTCTCGTCCTTGTTGGCGGTGGTGGGGTAGCGTTCGATGGTCCTGCGCGCGTTGAGATGAAGCGCGTACTAGCGGTGGTAGGGATGAGCGTCTTGGCGTTATTTTGCTTGGTGTCAGCTGAATTCCGCGTGTGTGTGTTGGCCTAGGCCCGTGTGTGCGTTAGCTGTGCCATGTATCTTGTAACTTCGGAATTCTGAGTCCGTTCTGTAGACGCGCGTGATGACCACCTGTGGAGAGGTGCCGTAAGTGCCCTGACGGCCGCGTGCTTTCCCTAAGGCGCACGTGGTGGCCATGTGTGGGCGGAGGACAGACTACTTGATGGTGACGGCTTTCACTCTCTCCTCTGGTTCGAAAGGTTTCGTGTAGGAAGTATCCGAATGACCGCGTGGTTTCCCTAAGGACCACGTGAAGGCCATGTATGGATGAAGGACCGGCTAGTCGGCGTTTACTTTCAGTCTCTTGTTAGGACTTTTGGTGACTTAAAGGCGCTTGTTAGGACTTCGCGTATATTATAAATGTGTGTGTTAAATACGTATCAATTATTATGTATCTATTATTTATAGCTAATTATTATATATGCATGTTCTAATCGTAAGGTGTTCCCCAGTGTAAATATAATATTTGTTAGTGTTGTAAAAGTTACTCCCTTCATGTCGGGCACGAATGTGTAAATTATAATATTGTTAATAAATGATATCAACTATACTATGAGTAATACATGATTTAATAAGCTGACTCCCTATATAGCGGGCACGAGGAAATTACACGTGATAATAAAAGACTCCCTATATAGCGGGCACGAGGAATATCTCTTTATATATTTTATAAGTCCGTACGTCGGGTGACGTAACACTATAACATTGTGCTTGAGTGTGACCGATCCTCTTGCAATAAGAACATGCATCTGGGTCCGGAGGAGGTCTAGTAAGCCGGGTACTGGGTTTACTATTTCTTTTTGATTCATAATAATAATAATCCATTGGTCTTTCTTGATAGGCCTTAGTTTTGTATTGTGGCCGCGGCCTCGCCAGACCTCGTCTGTCCCATTCATGTTGTATAGACGAATGTAGCTGAATCGCCTTATCGTATGCGTCGCTTAGGTCTCCGCACCGTAAGTCGTTTAGATACGGGTGATAATCTAATGGTAGACCCGAACAAAAACTTTTTAGAGCTAATTCGTCTATTTCCTGTTTTTTACTTTCCGTAAGCCCTCCCCAGAACCTTTCTTCGTCAAGGAGACTTTCGTGTAAGTCTTGTACGCGACCGATGTAATCTATTATCGGTTCATTTTCGGACATAAGCACGTTTCTTAGTTCAGTCCTATAAAAATCTAACGAGTAGTATGTCCCCAAAGTTTGCCTGAGTCTGCTGCCTAATTCAAGCATTGTTCTAGGATGGTGTCTCTCGATCGCGACATAAGCGGAATCCTGTAGTTTCCTTATCGCGGCTAGAGTAAACAGTTCCTCCGGATAGGTGGGAATCATTTGACGTGCGCGTTTGCATGCTCTAATGTAAGAAGATAAAGGCATATTTTTTCCGTCGTACCGTGGAATAGATGCTAGAGCTTCGCTAACCTGATGATTAGGCAAGTGAAGCTGATTCTCCGTTCGTAGCGCAACGATTTCTCTCATTAGGAACGCGAGAGTATCTGTTTCTCCTAATTTTGCTTCCTCGGATGTGGTACGGAGAGTTTCTTCGCGTTCGCGTAGTCTTTGTTCGCGTTCGAAAAGGTCGCGTTCCCGCGAATCTAACTGAGCCATTGTATTGGCTATACGCCGCCTTTCGTCGGGGCTTATTTCGTCTGTTTGACGCGTGGTCATGCTGCGCGTTTCAATGCGATCGCTCCTCTCAATTGACATAATGTATCGTTAGTATCCCACCGCTGTCACCAATTTTGTTGTTACGTCCCACTCGGCACGGGCCTTAAAAAAAAGAACTATGTTCTTTCCTTCAAGGAGCTCCTGCTTCAATGGGATATTTGCCCAATTCGGCCGTTACCTACTACGTGTAGTTCGTGGCTCGGGACGGGCTTAACGATAAATTATGTCTTTGATGAGAGGATGATTTACTTACCCTTAATGCTTCTTTCCATATAATTCTAAATAGCGAGCTGTTCGAGGGTCGCTTGGTGGTAGCTGTCCGGCAACGAAGGTACACTCCGGGCAGTCGATCGGTACGAGCCGATATTCAATAATTCTGCAAGATGGAGACCTCAGGTCCTGCTGAGTATCGGGCCTGGGATGGCAGAGTGTGGTGTCCTCGATGATCCTAAGTCTGCAGGCCGACGGGTCGATGCCCAAGTTAGCCAGATGGTTTGTACCGTTATAATAGTTCGCGAGTAGTCGCCGGAGACGATGCTTGTGTCCGCCCCGACGTGTTTTCGGCATACGTATTCTCTAGGATACAACGGGACCTTCTAGGATGATTGAACCCGAGCGATTCGTACGCTCTGATAGTTCTATGAAGAATGAACCCGGGCGATTCGTACGCCCCGATAGTTCTAGGATAAAAGGTTGGAAAATGCGGAGAGAGATATGAAGAGCTTGTCGACCACACGTCGGTTCAGGAACACGTAGCTAATACGAGTCGCGAACGAGTAGTGACCGGGGTCCCGACTAATGAAACTCAGACGTCTACTACTAATAATTATTTATTCTAAATTTAAAATTATACTACGAATAGAATTGATACAGTGTAAAACAAAGACTCTCTCGCGATTATTGGTCGGAACTAGCGTCCGTCGAAGTGAATCGTAGAAAATCTGATGCCGGAATCCGTATAGAGTTATCGGAATGACCGTCGAAATGACCCGTAGGAATCTGTTGTCGGGAATGACCGTCGTGTGCTGCTCTGCAGCTCCTTATATACAAGTCCCAGCGGCGAGCTTGTGGCTTTGGCGGCGGCTTGTGGCTTTGGCGGCGGCGGCTCGTTGCTTTGGTGGCGGCTCGGTTCTTGGAAAATGGTGACTGGCTGCCGTCTTTCTTTCTTTCGTCCTTTCTGGATGGTCTATAGTGATGCGTGCAACGGCTTTGTGTGCTTCGGTGCGAGGCGCTTACTGGTAGTAGTGAGGATGCGTCTCGGTGTTGTCGGCTCGTAGCCATCGGATTACCGCTTGTGTGTGGGTCCAGGTCCGTGTGCGAGTCTATGGCATTGCGTGGTGGTCCGTGTCTCTCCCTAAGGCGCACGTGGTGACCACTTGTGGAGTAGTACGGCGTGTGTGTGTGCCCGGCGACCGCGTTGTTTTCCCTTGGGCGTACGTGGTAACCGTTCGGCGACTATTTAGCACGTACTCTCCATTTGCGGCCATGTGTACTCGGTCGTTTACGGCCTTCCCTTTGCGGCGTGACATCATGACTTGTATACGAGCTTCCTTTACGTAAGACGCATTTTTGTTTGTCTGGCGCGACGCTTTGTGTTTTTCCGCGTATGACGCATCATTGTAGAATTACAAATATATGTATATGTATTGTTTACAATATCTAAGCGTAAATATATATATATCGTATCTATCGTATCTCCCTTGAAACTTATGTTATAGGTGTGTATTATAATAGTGGTTAGTATTGTAAAGATGACTCCCTTCATGTCGGGCACGAACGTGTGAAATATAATATTGTTAGTAAATGGTTAGTTATATTGAGTTTTTATTAAATTACGTATTATTTGTACTATAATAAAAGACTCCCTATATAGCGGGCACGAGGACTTACATGTGCTAATAATAAAAGACTCCCTATATAGCGGGCACGAGGACTTCTTTATGTATTTTATATGTCCATACGTCGGGTGACGTAACACTCCCTATATAGCGGGCACGAGGAAATTACACGTGATAATAAAAGACTCCCTATATAGCGGGCACGAGGAATATCTCTTTATATATTTTATAAGTCCGTACGTCGGGTGACGTAACACGGTATTGCCTTTATTATTACCGATATTATTGCCCTCTATATTGCTGTTATGTAGAGCGATATTGCCGTTATTACTGGACTTATTATTGTTATTATTACTGTCTTTATTATTGCCATTATCATTGAAGATATTGCCGTTATTATTGCAACCATTATTGCAGATATTATTGCCGTTATTGCCTTTATTATTACCGTTATAATTCCATTTATTATTGACGTTATTAATGCCGTTATTGCCGTTAATATTGCAGTTATTCTTGCCGTTATGTATGCCTATATTACAGTTATTACTGGCCTTTTTATTGCCTTTATTATTGCCGTTATTGCCGTTATTATAACAGTTATTATTGACGATATTGTCTTTAATATTACCGTTATTAAGGCCGATATTGCAGTTAATATTGCCTTTATTATTGCATTTATTATTGACGTTATTGTCTTTTTTTTATTGTCCTTGTTATTGCTATTATTATGGCCGTTATTATTGAGGATATTAATTCCCTTATTATCTTTATTATTACAGTATTATTGCCTTTATTATTGCCATTATTAAGGCCGTTATTGCAGTTATTATTGACTTTATATTCTTTATTATTGCCGTCGTTATTTTCATTATTATTGTCGTTTTTAATGCAGTTATTATTGCCCTTATTATCGTTATTATTACCATTATTATTTCCTTTGTTATTGTCGTTATTAAGACCGTTATTGCAGTTATTATTGCCGTTATTATTGCCGTTATTATTGTAGTTATTATTGACGTTATATTATTTAATTTTGCCGTCGATATTGCCATTATTATCACGCTTATTATTGCCGTTATTATTGCTGTTGTTATTGCCATTATTATTGCCTTTATTGCCTTTAATATCACAGTTATTATTGCCGTTTTTGTCTTTATTATTGTCGACGTTATTGCCATTATTATTGCCGTTTTTTTGCAGTTATTATTGCACTTATTGTCGTTATTATCATCGTTATTATTGCCGTTACTAAGGCCGTTATTGCAGTTATTATTACTGTTATTATTCCGGATATTATTGACGTTATTGTCGTTATTATGGCCGTTATTATTGCCATTATTATTGCCGTTATTATTGCAGTTATTATTGCCCTTATTGTCGTTATTATTATCGTTATTATTACCTTTATTAAGGCCGTTATTCTCAATAGAATTACCGTTATTATAACCGTTGATATTGCCTTTTTTATTCTCGTTATTGCTACATTATTAACGTTATTTTTGCTGTTATTATTGCAATTATTATTGGCGCTCCCATTGCCATTGTTATTGCCATTATTATTGCCGTTATTTCCTTTATTATTACCGTTATTATTGCCCTTATTATTGCTGTTATGTAGCCCGATATTGCCGTTAGTACTGGCCATATTATTGCTATTATTATTATTTTTATTATTGCCATAATTATTGCCGTTATTCTCTCTAGTATGGCCGTTATTATAACCGTTGATATTGACTCTTTTATTCTCGTTATTGCTACATTATTAACGTTATTGTTGCCGTTATTATTGCAATAATTATTGGCGCTCTCATTGCCGTTGTTATTACCATTATTATTGCCATTATTATCGAAGATATTGCCGTTATTATTGTCCTTATTATTGCTGTTATGTAGCCCGATATTGCCGATATTACTGGCCTTATTATTGCTCTTATTATTGTCTTTATTATTGTCATTATTATTGAAGATATTGCTGTTGTTGTAGCAACCATTATTGCAGTTATTATTGCCGTTATCGCCTTTGTTATTACCGTTATTATTGCCATAATTATTGCCGTTATTGCCTTTATTATTGCCGTTATTAATACCGTTATTGCCGTTATTTTTGCACAGATTATTGCCCTTATTGTCGTTATTATTATTGTTATTATTACCTTTACTAAGGCCGTTATTGCCGTTAATATTGCAGTAATTATTGACGTTATTGTAGTTATTAAATCCGTTATTATTGCCATTATTATAGCAGTTATTATTGCCGATATTGTCTTTATTATTGCTGTTGTTATTGCCATTATTATTGCCGTTATTCTCTTTGGTATTGCCATTATTATCACCGTTGAAATTGCCTTTTTTATTCTCGTTATTGCTACATTATTAACGTAATTGTTGCCGTTATTATTGCAATTACTATTGGCGCTCTCTTTGCGGTTGTTATTGCCATTATTATTGCCGTTATTGCCTTTATTATTACCGTTATTATTGCCCTTATTATTGCTGTTATGTAGCCCGATATTGCCGTTAGTACTGGCCATATTATTGCTATTATTATTATTTTTATTATTGCCATAATTATTGCCGTTATTCTCTCTGGTATGGCCGTTATTATAACCGTTGATATTGACTCTTTTATTCTCGTTATTGCAACATTATTAACGTTATTGTTGCCGTTATTATTGCAATAATTATTGGCGCTCTCATTGCCGTTGTTATTACCATTATTATTGCCATTATTATTGAAGATATTGCCGTTATTATTGCCCTTATTATTGCTGTTATGTAGCCCGATATTGCCGTTAGTACTGGCCATATTATTGCTATTATTATTATTTTTATTATTGCCATAATTATTGCCGTTATTCTCTCTGGTATGGCCGTTATTATAACCGTTGATATTGACTCTTTTATTCTCGTTATTGCAACATTATTAACGTTATTGTTGCCGTTATTATTGCAATAATTATTGGCGCTCTCATTGCCGTTGTTATTACCATTATTATTGCCATTATTATTGAAGATATTGCCGTTATTATTGTCCTTATTATTGCTGTTATGTAGCCCGATATTGCCGATATTACTGGCCTTATTATTGCTCTTATTATTGTCTTTATTATTGTCATTATTATTGAAGATATTGCTGTTATTGTAGCAACCATTATTGCAGTTATTATTGCCGTTATCGCCTTTGTTATTACCGTTATTATTGCCATAATTATTGCCGTTATTGCCTTTATTATTGCCGTTATTAATACCGTTATTGCCGTTATTTTTGCAGAGATTATTGCCCTTATTGTCGTTATTATTATTGTTATTATTACCTTTACTAAGGCCGTTATTGCCGTTAATATTGCAGTAATTATTGACGTTATTGTAGTTATTAAATCCGTTATTATTGCCATTATTATAGCAGTTATTATTGCCGTTATTGTCTTTATTATTGCTGTTGTTATTGCCATTATTATTGCCGTTATTCTCTTTGGTATTGCCATTATTATCACCGTTGAAATTGCCTTTTTTATTCTCGTTATTGCTACATTATTAACGTAATTGTTGCCGTTATTATTGCAATTACTATTGGCGCTCTCTTTGCCGTTGTTATTGCCATTATTATTGCCGTTATTGCCTTTATTATTACCGTTATTATTGCCCTTATTATTGCTGTTATGTAGCCCGATATTGCCGTTAGTACTGGCCATATTATTGCTATTATTATTATTTTTATTATTGCCATAATTATTGCCGTTATTTCCTTTATTATTACCGTTATAATTGCATTTATTATTGACGTTATTAATGCCGTTATTGCCGTTAATATTGCAGTTATTATTGCCGTTATGTAGGCCGATTTTGCAGTTATTACTGTCCTTTTTATTGCCTTTATTATTGCCATTATTAAAGCCGTTATTGCCGTTATTATAACAGTTATGGTTGACGTTATTGTCTATATTATTGCGTTGTTATTGCCATTATTATTGCCGTTTTTATTGCAGTTATTATTGCCCTTATTATCGTTATTATTACCTTTATTATTTTCTTTATTATTGCCGTTATTAAGTCCGTTATTGCAGTTATTATTGCCGTTATTATTGAAGTTATTATTGACGTTATTGTCTTTTATATTACCGTCGATATTGCCTATATTATTACCGTTCTTATTGCCGTTGTTTTTGCCAATATTATTGCCGTTATTGCCTTTATTTTGCCGTATTCAAGGCCGTTATTGCCTTTATTATTGCAGTTATCATTGCCGTTGTTATTGCAAATATTATTGTCGTAATTATTGCATTTATTGTTGACATTGATGTCGTTTATATTGCCGTTTTAATTGCACTTACTATCGCCCTTATTATTGCAGATATTATTGATTTTATTGACGTTAAAATTGCCTTTATTATTGCCATAATTATTAGTGTTATTATTGCCTTTATTATTGCCATTATTAATGCCGTTATTGCCATTATTATTGCAGTTATTTTTACTGTTATTGTCTTTATTATTGTCTATATTATTGCCGTTGTTATTGCCATTATTATTGCCGTTATTATTGCAGAGATTATTGACCCTATTATAGTTGTTATTACCGTTTTTATTGTCTTTATTTTTGCCGTTATTAAGGCCGTTATTGCAGATATTATTGCCGTTATTATTGCGGATATTATGGACGTTATTGCCGTAATTATAGCAGTTATTATTGCCGTTCTTGTCTTTATTATTGCGGTTACTATTGCCGTTGTTATTCCCATTATTATTGACGCTATTTTCTTTAGTATTGTCTTTATGATTGTCTTTGTTATTGCCATTATTAAGGCACTTATTGCCGTTATTATTGCCATTATTTTTGCCGTTATTGTCTTAATTATTGCCGTTGTTATTGCCATTATTATTGCCATTATTCTCTTTAGTATTGCCGTTATTATAACCGTTGATATTGCCTTTTTTATTCTCGTTATTGCTACATTATTAATGTTATTGTTGTCGTTATTATTGCAATTAATATTGGCGCTCCCATTGCTGTAGTTATTGCCATTATTATTGCCGTTATTGCCTTTAACATTACCGTTATTATTGCACTTATTATTGCTGTTATGAAGCCCGATATTGCCGTTATTACTGGCCTTATTATTGCTATTATTATTGTCTTTATTATTGCCATTATTATTGAAGATATTGCCGTTATTATTGCAACCATTATTGCAGTTATTATTGCCGTTATTGCCTTTATTATTACCGTTAATATTGCCATAATTATTGCCGTTATTGCCTTTATTATTATCGTTATAATTGCCTTTATTATTGCAGTTATTAATAACGTTATTGCAGCTAATATTGCATATATTATTGCCGTTATGTAGGCCGATATTGAAGTTATTACTGGCTATTTTATTGCCTTTATTATTGCCTTTATTAAGGCCGTTTTTGCCGTAATTATTGCAGTTGCTATTGCCAATATTGTGTATATTATTGCCGTTATAATTACAGTTATTATTGCCCTTATTATCGTTATTATTACCTTTATTATTTTCTTTATTATTGCCGTTATTAAGACCTTTATTGCAGTTATTATAGAAGTTATTGTCTTTTATATTACCGTCGATATTGCCTTTATTATTACCGTCCTTATTGCCGTTGTTTTTGCCAATATTATAGCCGTTATTGCCTTTATTTTGCCGTATTCAAAGCCGTTATTGCCTTTATTATTGCAGTTATCATTACCGTTGTTATTGCAAATATTATTGTCGTAATTATTGCATTTATTGTTGACATTGATGTCGTTTATTTTGCCGTTATTATTGCACTTACTATTGCCCTTATATTGCAGATATTATTGACTTTATTGACGTTAAAATTGCCTTTATTATTGCCATAATTATTAGTGTTATTATTGCCTTTATTATTGCTATTATTAATGCCGTTATTGCCATTATTATTGCAGTTATTATTGCAGAGATTATTGACCCTATTATAGTTGTTATTACCGTTTTTATTGTCTTTACTTTTGCCGTTATTAAGGCCGTTATTGCAGATATTATTGCCGTTATTATTGCGGATATTATGGACGTTATTGCCGTAATTATAGTAGTTATTATTACCGTTCTTGTCTTTATTATTGCGGTTACTATTGCCGTTGTTATTCCCATTATTATTGGCGCTATTGTCTTTGGTATTGTCTTTATAATTGCCGTTATTATTGCCATTATTATTGCAGTTATTGCCGTTATTATTGCCATTATTCTCTTTAGTATTGCCGTTATTATAACCGTTGATATTGCCTTTTTTATTCTCGTTATTGCTACATTATTAACGTTATTGTTGCCGTTATTATTGCAATTAATATTGGCGCTCTCATTGCTGTAGTTATTGCCATTATTATTGCCGTTATTGCCTTTAACATTACCATTATTATTGCAATTATTTTTGCTGTTATGTAGCCCGATATTGCCGTTATTACTGGCCTTATTATTGCTATTATTATTGTCTTTATTATTGCCATTATTATTGAAGATATTGCCGTTATTATTGCAACCATTATTGCAGTTATTATTGCCGTTATTGCCTTTATTATTACCGTTAATATTACCATAATTATTGCCGTTATTGCCTTTATTATTATCGTTATAATTGCCTTTATTATTGCAGTTATTAATAACGATATTGCCGTTAATATTGCAGTTATTATTGCCGTTATGTAGGCCGATATTGAAGTTATTGCTGGCTATTTTTTTACCTTTATTATTGCCATTATTAAGGCCGTTGTTACGTCACCCGACGTATGGACATATAAAATACATAAAGAATTCCTCGTGCCCGCTATATAGGGAGTCTTTTATTATTAGCACATGTAAGTCCTCGTGCCCGCTATATAGGGAGTCTTTTATTATAGTACAAATAATACGTAATTTAATAAAAACTCAATATAACTAACCATTTAATAACAATATTATATTTCACACGTTCGTGCCCGACATGAAGGGAGTCATCTTTACAATACTAACCACTATTATAATACACACCTATAACATAAGTTTCAAGGGAGATACCTTACGCTTAGATATTGTAAACAATACATATACATATATTTGTAATTCTACAATGATGCGTCATACGCGGAAAAACACAAAGCGTCGCGCCAGACAAACAACAATGCGTCTTACGTAAAGGAAGCTCGTATACAAGTCATGATGTCACGCCGCAAAGGGAAGGCCGTAAACGACCGAGTACACATGGCCGCAAATGGAGAGTACGTGCTAAATAGTCGCCGAACGGTTACCACGTACGCCCAAGGGAAAACAACGCGGTCGCCGGGCACACACACACGCCGTACTACTCCACAAGTGGTCACCACGTGCGCCTTAGGGAGAGACACGGACCACCACGCAATGCCATAGACTCGCACACGGACCTGGACCCACACACAAGCGGTAATCCAATGGCTACGAGCCGACAACACCGAGACGCATCCTCACTACTACCAGTAAGCGCCTCGCACCGAAGCACACAAAGCCGTTGCACGCATCACTATAGACCATCCAGAAAGGACGAAAGAAAGAAAGACGGCAGCCAGTCACCATTTTCCAAGAACCGAGCCGCCACCAAAGCAACGAGCCGCCGCCGCCAAAGCCACAAGCCGCCGCCAAAGCCACAAGCTCGCCGCTGGGACTTGTATATAAGGAGCTGCAGAGCAGCACACGACGGTTATTCCGGCATCAGATTTTCTACGATTCACTTCGACGGACGCTAGTTCCGACCAATAATCGCGAGAGAGTCTTTTTTACACTGTATCAATTCTATTCGTAGTATAATTTTAAATTTAGAATAAATAATTATTAGTAGTAGACGTCTGAGTTTCATTAGTCGGGACCCCGGTCACTACTCGTTCGCGACTCGTATTAGCTACGTGTTCCTGAACCGACGTGTGGTCGACAAGCTCTTCATATCTCTCTCCGCATTTTCCAACCTATTATCATAGAACTATCGGGGCGTACGAATCGCCCGGGTTCACTCTTTCCAAGTCTTAGAACTATCGGGGCGTACGAATCGCCCGGGTTCATATTCCTAAATCATAGAACCATCGGGGCGTACGAATCGCCCGGGTTCATTCTTCATAGAACTAACGGAGCGTACGAATCGCTCGGGTTCAATCATCCTAGAAGGTCCCGTTGTATCCTAGAGAATACGTATGCCGAAAACACGTCGGGGCGGACACAAGCATCGTCTCCGGCGACTACTCGCGAACTATTATAACGGTACAAACCATCTGGCTAACTTGGGCATCGACCCGTCGACCTGCAGACTTAGGATCATCGAGGACACCACACTCTGCCATCCCAGGCCCGATACTCAGCAGGACCTGAGGTCTTCATCTTGCAGAGTTATTGAATATCGGCTCGTACCGATCGACTGCCCGGAGTGTACCTTCGTTGCCGGACAGCTACCACCAAGCGACCCTCGAACAGCTCGCTATCTAGAATTATATGGAAAGAAGCATTAAGGGTAAGTAAATCATCCTCTCGTCAAAGACATAATTTATCGTTAAGCCCGTCCCGAGCCACGAACTACACGTAGTAGGTAACGGCCGAATTGGGCAAATATCCCATTGAAGCAGGAGCTCCTTGAAGGAAAGAACATAGTTCTTTTTTTTAAGGCCCGTGCCGAGTGGGACGTAACAATATATTCTCGCCGCTCGTTAAGAGACGTAATGTGCAAAAGACATCGAAAACCGAAACCGCACTCGAAACAAAAACACTTAACTTAAACACAAAAGTACAGACGATCGACACAGACGAAACGAACGACGACGAACTGGATCTATCACGTTACGAAAGTAATATTATAGAAATAAAAGACAGAATAACAATGCACAAAGGACACATAGCATTTTTTGTGACAAAGACCGGAACTCCTATTGACAAAGGAGCCAAAGAACTTGCCGACAATAAAAGACTACCAAACATTACCGACGTAACGCTTGGTAGAGTAAAAAATTACAAAACAAGACAACCGATACCTCATCGCGTTACCCGTCCAGGAGAGAACATCTCTCTCTATTCAATTAGAAATCTTAGAGGTAGTAATACATTCTCTTTTGGACGCGGCAATCGAACTAAATTTAAAAAAAAAAAAAAAAAAAAAAACTATAGCTATTTGTAGGAATAATATCGCAGACGAAACTTACACATCGTACTTGGCTGAACTAACAGAACAATTACAGAAATCGCAGAAGGCCGCCAAAGAGAACCTCAAACGCGCAAAAATAAAGTCCAATAGTTATTACGACAGAAAACAAAAAGTAGTGAGCTTCTCGACGGGCGACTCCGTGTACCTCCTAAAGGGAAAAATCAAAGGCAAGTTAGACAGCCAGTACGAAGGACCGTATAAAATCATACAAATTTTAAATAATAACAATGTAAAAATAGAAACGCCAAAAGGCCTCTCTGTCGTTCATACGGACAGATTAAAATTAAATAAAGTTAGAAAATAAGTCAAAACCTACGTCCAGGACTCTATAAAACCGACTAACGGTTGACACGGCACAGCATGAAGCCACAGTAGATCTAAGAGTCTAGGACGACGGTCGTTAAGGTGTCTCCTCTTTATTTTATTTTTATTATTATAACATAAGTCACCGCAGTCCGAGCAAAGCGTCATATTTTCCGTAAAGAAAACAAGCATCAAAACCAAAGAAGAATCTTCAACCAACAAGCCAAGAACTATACGTGTCTGAATACCATCCAATAAATGCCATCCAGTGTAAAGAAAGGACCGATAGGACCATCTATCACTGCGAAGTGTACTCGCACGTCTCAATAGTGCACAATGGCCAACACGAATACATTCATCCGCTCACCCAACGCCTATGCGAAGAAGGAATAGTCTCCAGAAGCCTATCTCTGGGTCCCAACAGCCTCATAATGGGACGAAAAAGGAACAGCACGCACCTACACAGCTTGACCATAAGTGGGTTCGTCAGTACAGGCGGAGCCTGCAAGGGCTCGCAATATAGCAATCTATACGGTACCTGGAACGACGTCGTAACACAGGCCAACGACTTTTGGGGAGCGTTTGTGACATTCGGATCAGCAAGCACCGGAGTCATAAAAACGATACTCATGATCTTCCGATCAATAAAATATGTAACAGACACCATCATCCACGGCTATGCATAACACTTACGGTTGAAGTATTCATCTAATGGGAGCCATTGGGGTTCGCCTATGCATCTTTTGTTTCACCTTGCCAAGTCAACAAAGGAAGAAAAAGCGGAGAATGACCAAAACCCGCCAGAAGATGCTGAAACAATAGAGCTACCTACGACAAAACCAAAGGACGCCACCACCACCCTACCCTTCGAATAGCAGATACCTGCAAGAGGAGCCGACATTCAAAATGCACGTATAACTACGTACATTTTTTTATAAGGAGGGAGGTGTTACGTCACCCGACGTATGGACATATAAAATACATAAAGAAGTCCTCGTGCCCGCTATATAGGGAGTCTTTTATTATTAGCACATGTAAGTCCTCGTGCCCGCTATATAGGGAGTCTTTTATTATTAGCACATGTAAGTCCTCGTGCCCGCTATATAGGGAGTCTTTTATTATTAGCACATGTAAGTCCTCGTGCCCGCTATATAGGGAGTCTTTTATTATAGTACAAATAATACGTAATTTAATAAAAACTCAATATAACTAACCATTTACTAACAATATT
The DNA here is from genome assembly GCA_911387935.1 of Dolichovespula saxonica. Taxonomy (NCBI): domain Eukaryota; kingdom Metazoa; phylum Arthropoda; class Insecta; order Hymenoptera; family Vespidae; genus Dolichovespula; species Dolichovespula saxonica. The sequence goes on along the minus strand of CAJVQX010000003.1, from coordinate 3,278,991 downwards.
ATATTTCACACGTTCGTGCCCGACATGAAGGGAGTCATCTTTACAATACTAACCACTATTATAATACACACCTATAACATAAGTTTCAAGGGAGATACCTTACGCTTAAATATTGTAAACAATACATATACATATATTTGTAATTCTACAATGAATGCGTCACACGCGGAAAAACACAAAGCGTCGCGCCAGACAAACAACAATGCGTCTTACGTAAAGGAAGCTCGTATACAAGTCATGATGTCACGCCGCAAAGGGAAGGCCGTAAACGACCGAGTACACATGGCCGCAAATGGAGAGTACGTGCTAAATAGTCGCCGAACGGTTACCACGTACGCCAAGGGAAAACAACGCGGTCGCCGGGCACACACACACGCCGTATTACTCCACAAGTGGTCACCACGTGCGCCTTAGGGAGAGACACGGACCACCACACAATGCCATAGACTCGCACACGGACCTGGACCCACACACACGCGGTAATCCGATGGCTACGAGCCGACAACACCGAGACGCATCCTCACTACTACCAGTAAGCGCCTCGCACCGAAGCACACAAAGCCGTTACACGCATCACTATAGACCATCCAGGAAGGACGAAAGAAAGAAAGACGGCAGCCAGTCACCATCTTCCAAGAACCGAGCCGCCGCCAAAGCAACAAACCGCCACCGCCAAAGCCACAAGCCGCCGCCAAAGCCACAAGCCGCCGCCGCTGGGACTTGTATATAAGGAGCTGCAGAGCAGCACACGATGGTTTTTCCGGCATCAGATTTTCTACGATTCACTTCGACGGACGCTAGTTCCGACCAATAATCGCGAGAGAGTCTTTGTTTTACACTGTATCAATTCTATTCGTAGTATAATTTTAAATTTAGAATAAATAATTATTAGTAGTAGACGTCTGAGTTTCATTAGTCGGGACCCCGGTCACTACTCGTTCGCGACTCGTATTAGCTACGTGTTCCTGAACCGACGTGTGGTCGACAAGCTCTTCATATCTCTCTCCGCATTTTCCAACCTTTTATCCTAGAACTATCGGGGCGTACGAATCGCCCGGGTTCACTCTTTCCAAGTCATAGAACTATCGGGGCGTACGAATCGCCCGGGTTCATATTCCTAAATCATAGAACCATCGGGGCGTACGAATCGCCCGGGTTCATTCTTCATAGAACTAACGGAGCGTACGAATCGCTCGGGTTCAATCATCCTAGAAGGTCCCGTTGTATCCTAGAGAATACGTATGCCGAAAACACGTCGGGGCGGACACAAGCATCGTCTCCGGCGACTACTCGCGAACTATTATAACGGTACAAACCATCTGGCTAACTTGGGCATCGACCCGTCGGCCTGCAGACTTAGGATCATCGAGGACACCACACTCTGCCATCCCAGGCCCGATACTCAGCAGGACCTGAGGTCTCCATCTTGCAGAATTATTGAATATCGGCTCGTACCGATCGACTGCCCGGAGTGTACCTTCGTTGCCGGACAGCTACCACCAAGCGACCCTCGAACAGCTCGCTATTTAGAATTATATGGAAAGAAGCATTAAGGGTAAGTAAATCATCCTCTCATCAAAGACATAATTTATCGTTAAGCCCGTCCCGAGCCACGAACTACACGTAGTAGGTAACGGCCGAATTGGGCAAATATCCCATTGAAGCAGGAGCTCCTTGAAGGAAAGAACATAGTTCTTTTTTTTAAGGCCCGTGCCGAGTGGTACGTAACACACAGCTAACACACACACGGGCCTAGGCCAACACACACACGCGGAATTCAGCTGACGCCAAGCAAAGTAACGCCAAGACGCTCATCCCTACCACCGCTAGTACGCGCTTCAGCTCAACGCGCGCAGGATCATCGCACGCTACCCCACCAACGCCAACAAGGACGAGAGAAGGGAAGACGGCAGCCAATCACCATCCTCTTAGAGCCAAGCCGCCGCCGCTTCGCTACGAGCCGCCGCCGCTTCGCCACGAGCCGCCGCCGCTAAGATTCAGTATATAAGGAGCTGCAGAGCAGCACACGACGGATTTTTTCGACTACAGATTTTCTACGAATCACTTCGACGGACGTTTCGAACAATAATCGCGGAAGAGTCTTTTACGCTGTATCAATTCTATTCATATTATAATTTAAACTTAGAATAAATTAGAATTAGTAGAAGTCTGTGTTTCATTAGTCGGGACCCCGGTCACTACTCATTCGCGACTCGTATTATCTACGTGTTCCTGAACCGACGTGTGGTCGACAAGCTCTTCATCTCTCTCCGCATTTTCCAACCTTTTATCCTAGAACTATCGGGGCGTACGAATCGCCCGGGTTCACTCTTTCCAAGTCTTAGAACTATCGGGGCGTACGAATCGCCCGGGTTCATTCTTCATAGAACTATCGGAGCGTACGAATCGCTCGGGTTCAATCATCCTAAAAGGTCCCGTTGCATCCTATAGAATACGTATGCCGAAAACACGTCGGGGCGGACGCAAACATAGTCTCCGGCGTCTACTCGCGAACTATTATAGCGGTACAAACCATCTGGCTAACTTGGGCATCGACCCGTCGGCCTGCAGACCTAGGATCATCGAGGACACCACACTCTGCCATCCCAGGTCCGATACTCAGCAGGACCTGAGGTCTCCATCTTGCAGAGTTACTGAATATCGGCTCGTACCGATCAACTGTCCGGAGTGTACCTTCGTTGCCGGACAGCTGCCACCGAACGACCCGCGAACAGCTCGCTATTTAGAATTGTACGGAGAGAAGCATTAAAGATAAGTGAATCATCCTTATCAAAGACATAATCTATCGTTAAGCCCGTCCCGTGCCACGAACTACGCGTAGTAGGTAACGGCCGAATTGGGCAAATATCCCATTGAAGCAGGAGCTCCTTGAAGGAAAGAGCATAGTTCTTTTTTTAAGGCCCGTGCCGAGTGGGACGTAACACAATTATAACGGTGTTAATAAAGGCAATAACGGCAATAATTATGGCAATAATAATGGTAATAATAAAGGCAATAACGGCAATATTAACTGCAATAATGTTTGCAATAATAAGGGCAATATCTTCAATAATAATGGCAATAAAAAAGACAATAATAATAGCAATAATAAGGCCAGTAATAACGGCAATATCGGGCTACATAACAGCAATAATAAGGGCAATAATAACGGTAATAATAAAGGCAATAACGGCAATAATAATGGCAATAACAACGGCAATGAGAGCGCCAATAATAATTGCAATAATAACGGCAACAATAACGTTAATCATGTAGCAATAACGAGAATAAAAAAGGCAATATCAACGGTTATAATAACGGCAATACTAAAGAGAATAACGGCAATAATAATGGCAATAACAACGGCAATAATAAAGAATATAAACTCAATAATAAATGCAATAACGACATGATTAATAGCAAAAATAAAGGCAATAACAACGGCAATAATAATGACAATAATATCAAAAATAACTGCAATAATAACGGTAATAATAACGGCCTTAATAAAGACAATAACGTCAATAATAACTGTAATTATAACGGCAATAATATACACAATATCGGCAATAGCAACTGCAATAATTACGGCAAAAACGGCCTTAATAATGGCAATAATAAAGGCAAAAAAATAGCCAGTAATAACTTCAATATCGGTCTACATAACGGCAATAATAACTGTAATAATAAAGGCAATTATAACGATAATAATAAAGGCAATAACGGCAATAATTATGGCAATATTAATGGTAATAATAAAGGCAATAACGGCAATAATAACTGCAATATTGGTTGCAATAATAACGGCAATATCTTCAATAATAATGGCAATAATAAAGACAATAATAATAGCAATAATAAGGCCAGTAATAACGGCAATATCGGGCTTCATAACAGCAATAATAAGTGCAATAATAACGGTAATGTTAAAGGCAATAACGGCAATAATAATGGCAATAACTACAGTAATGAGAGCGCCAATATTAATTGCAATAATAACGACAACAATAACGTTAATAATGTAGCAATAACGAGAATAAAAAAAGCAATATCAACGGTTATAATAACGGCAATACTAAAGAGAATAATGGCAATAATAATGGCAATAACAACGGCAATAATAAAGACAATAACGTCAATAATATCTGTTATAATAACGGCACTAACGGCTTTAATAATGGCAATAATAAAGACAATAAAAAGGCCAGTAATAACTTCAACATCGGCCTACATAACGGCAATAATAACCGCAATATTAACGGCAATAACGGCATTAATAACGTCAATAATAAATGCAATTATAACGGTAATAATAAAGGCAATAACGGCAATAATTATGGCAATAATAAAAATAATAATAATAGCAATAATATGGCCAGTAATAACGGCAATATCGGGCTACATAACAGCAATAATAAGGGCAATAATAACGGTAATAATAAAGGCAATAACGGCAATATTAATGGCAATAACAACGGCAATGAGAGCGCCAATAATAATTGCAATAAAAACGGCAACAATAATGTTAATCATGTAGCAATAACGAGAATAAAAAAGCAATATCAACGGTTATAATAGCGGCAATACTAAAGAGAATAACGACAATAATAATGGCAATAACGACGGCAATAATAAAGAATATAAAATTAATAATAACTGCAATAACGACATGAATAACGGCAAAACTGAAGGCAATAATAAAAGAATAATAACTGCTATAATAATGGCAATAATAACGGACTTAATAACGACAATAACGTCTATAATTACTGCAATATTAACGGTAATAACGGCCTTAAAAACGGCAATTATAACGATAATAATAAAGACAATAAGTGCAATAATAACTGCTATCAAAACGGCTATAATAATGGCAATAACGTCGACAATAATAAAGACAAAAACGGCAATAACAACTGTGATATTACAGGCAATAAAGGCAACAATAATGGCAATAACAATGGCAATAATAACGGCAATAATAAAGGTAATAATAATGGCAATATCGACGGCCATATTAAAGACTACAACGGCAATAATAACTTCAATAATAACGGCAATAATAACTGCAATAACGGTCTTAATAACGGCAAAAATAAAGGCAATAAAAACGGTAATAATAACGATAATAAGGGCAATAATCTCTGCAATAATAACGGCAATAATAATAGCGTTAAAAACGGCCATAATAAAGACAATACCGTCAATAATAACTGTTATAATAACGGCAATAACGGCTTTAATAATGTTAATAATAAAGGCAATAATAACGGTAATAATAACGGCATAAATATCGGACATAATAACGACAATAACGTCAATAATATTCGCAATAATAACGGCAATAATAACTGCAATAACGGCCTCAATAACGGCAGAAATAAAGACAATAAAAACGGTAATAATAACGATAATAAGGGCAATAACGACGGCAACAATAAAGAATATAAAATCAATAATAACTGAAATAACGTCATGAATAACAGCAAAAATAAAGGCAATAATAACGGCAATAATAAAGAAAATAACGGCAATAATAACTGCTATAATTAACGCAATAACGACCTTAATAATGGTAATAATAACGGCAATAATAACGGTAATAATAATGGCAATAATAAAGGCCTTAGAAACGACAATAACGTCAATAATATCCGCAATGATAACGGCAAAATAACTGCAATAACGGCCTTATTAATGGCAATAATAAAGGCAATAATAACGGTAATAATAATGGCTATAATAACGGTAATAATAACGGCAAAAATAACGGACATAATAACGACAATAACGTCAATAATATCCGCAATAATAACACCAATAATAACTGCAATAACGGCCTTAATAACGGCAAAAGTAAAGACAATGAAACGGTAATAATAACTATAAGAGGGGCAATAATCTCTGCAATATTAACGGCAATAATAATGGCAATAACGACGGCAATAATAAAGAATATAAACTCAATAATAAATGCAATAACGCATTAATAACAGCAAAAATAAAGGCAATAATAACGGCCTTAATAAAAACAATAACGTCAATAATATTCGCAATAAAAACGGCAATAATAACTGCAATAACGGCCTTAATAACGGCAATATTAAAGACATTAAAAACGGTAATAATAACCATAATAAGGGCAATAATCTCTGCAATAATAAAGGCTATAATAATAGCAGTAATAATGGCAATAATAAAGACAATATCGTCAATAATAACTGTTATAATAACGGCAATAACGGCTTTAAAAATGGTAATACTAAAGGCAATAATAACACTAATAATAATCGAAATAAAAACGGCAATAATTAAGACAATACGGAAATAATAACTGCAATAATTATGGCAATATAAACGACATTAATGTCAATAATAAATGCAATAATTACGGCAATAATAATTGCAATAACTACGGCAATGAATACTGCAATAATAACGGCAATATCGGCCTTGAATACGACAATAATAAAGGCAATAATATTGGCAAAAACAACGGCAACAAGAACGGTAATAATAAAGGCAATATCGACGGCAATATCAAAGACAATAACGTCAATAATAACATCAATAATAACGGCAATAATAACTGCAATAACTGTCTTAATAACGACAATAATAAAGGAAATAATAAAGGTAATAATAACGATAATAAGGGCAATAATAACTGCAATCAAAACGACAATAACAATGGCAATAACGACGGCAATAATAAAGAATATAAAATCAATAATAACTGCAATAACGACATGAATAACAGCAAAAATAAAGGCAATAATAACGTAAATAATAACTCCAATAATAACGGCAATAATAACTGCTATACTTACGGCAATAACAGCCTTAATAATGGCAATAATAAAGGCAATAATAACGGTAATAATAATGGCAATGATAACGGCCTTAATAACGACAATAACGTCAATAATATCCGCAATAATAACGGCAATAATAACTGCAATAACGGCCTTAATAACGGCAAAAATAAAGACAATAAAAACTGTAATAATAACGATAATAAGGGCAATAATCTCTGCAATAATAACGGCAATAATAAAGACAATAACGTCAATAATAACTGTTATAATAACGGCAGTAACGGCTTTAATATTGGCGAAACAACGGCATTAAGAACGGTAATAATAAAGGCAATTATAACTGTAATAATAAGAGAAATATCGGCAAAAATTATGGCAATAATAACGATAATAATAAAGGCGTTATCGGCAATAATAACTGCAATAATGATTGCAATAATAATGGCAATAACAACGGCAATTATAAAGACAATACTAAAGACAATAGCGTCAATAATAATGGGAATAACAACGGCAATAGTAAGCGCAATAATGAAGACTATAACGGCAATAATAACTGCAATAATAATAGCAATAATAACGGCAATAACTGCCTTAATAATGGCAATAACAACGGCAATGAATACTGCAATAATAACGGCAATATCGGCCTTGAATACGACAATAATAAAGGCAATAATATTGGCAAAAACAACGGCAACAAGAACGGTAATAATGAAGGCAATATCGACGGCAATATCAAAGACAATAACGTCAATAATAACATCAATAATAACGGCAATAATAACTGCAATAACGGTCTTAATAACGACAATAATAAAGGAAATAATAAAGGTAATAATAACGATAATAAGGGCAATAATAACTGCAATCAAAACGACAATAATAATGGCAATAACGACGGCAATAATAAAGAATATAAAATCAATATTAACTGCAATAACGACATGAATAACAGCAAAAATAAAGGCAATAATAACGTAAATAATAACTCCAATAATAACGGCAATAATAACTGCTATACTTACGGCAATAACAGCCTTAATAATGGCAATAATAAAGGCAATAATAACGGTAATAATAATGGCAATGATAAGGGCCTTAATAACTACAATAACGTCAATAATATCCGCAATAATAACGGCAATAATAACTGCAATAACGGCCTTAATAACGGCAAAAATAAAGACAATAAAAACGGTAATAATAACGATAATAAGGGCAATAATCTCTGCAATAATAACGGCAATAATAATGGCAATAACAACGGCAATAATATAGACAATAATAAAGACAATAACAGTAAAAATAACTGCAATAATAATGCCAATAACGGCATTAATAATGGCAATAATAAAGGCAATAATAACACTAATAATTATGGCAATAATAAAGGCAATTTTAACGTCAATAAAGTCAATAATATCTGCAATAATAAGGGCGATAGTAAGTGCAATAAAAACGGCAATATAAACGACATCAATGTCAACAATAAATGCAATAATTACGACAATAATATTTGCAATAACAACGGCAATGATAACTGCAATAATAAAGGCAATAACGGCTTTGAATACGGCAAAATAAAGGCAATAACGGCTATAATATTGGCAAAAACAACGGCAATAAGAACGGTAATAATAAAGGCAATTATAACGGTAATAATAAGAGAAATAACGGCAAAAATTATGGCAATAATAACGGTAATAATAAAGGCGTTATCGGCAATAATAACTGCAATAATGATTGCAATAATAACGGCAATATCTTCAATAATAATGGCAATAATAATGGTAATAACAACGGCAATGAGAGCGCCAATAATAATTGCAATAATAACGACAATAATAACGTTAATAATGTAGCAATAACTAGAATAAAAAAGGCAATATCAACGGTTATAATAACGGCAATACTAAAGAGAATAACGGCAATAATAATAAATATAACAACGGCAATAATAAAGACAATAACGGCAATAATAACTGCTATAATTACGGCAATAACGGCCTTAATAATGACAATAATAAAGGCAATAATAACGGTAATAATATCGGCAATAATAAGGGCCTTAATAACTACAATAACGTCAATAATATCCGCAATAATAACGGCAATAATAACTGCAATAACGGCCTTAATAACGGCAAAAGTAAAGACAATGAAACGGTAATAATAACTATAAGAGGGGCAATAATCTCTGCAATATTAACGGCAATAATAATGGCAATAACGACGGCAATAATAAAGAATATAAACTCGATAATAAATGCAATAACGCATTAATAACAGCAAAAATAAAGGCAATAATAACGGCCTTAATAAAAACAATAACGTCAATAATATCCGCAATAAAAACGGCAATAATAACTGCAATAACGGTGTTACGTCCCACTCGGCACGGGCCTTAAAAAAAAGAACTATGCTCTTTCCTTCAAGGAGCTCCTGCTTCAATGGGATATTTGCCCAATTCGGCCGTTACCTACTACGCGTAGTTCGTGGCACGGGACGGGCTTAACGATAGATTATGTCTTTGATAAGGATGATTCACTTACCTTTAATGCTTCTCTCCGTACAATTCTAAATAGCGAGCTGTTCGCGGGTCGCTTGGTGGCAGCTGTCCGGCAACGAAGGTACACTCCGGACAGTTGATCGGTACGAGCCGATATTCAGTAACTCTGCAAGATGGAGACCTCAGGTCCTGCTGAGTATCGGACCTGGGATGGCAGAGTGTGGTGTCCTCGATGATCCTAGGTCTGCAGGCCGACGGGTCGATGCCCAAGTTAGCCAGATGGTTTGTACCGCTATAATAGTTCGCGAGTAGACGCCGGAGACTATGTTTGCGTCCGCCCCGACGTGTTTTCGGCATACGTATTCTATAGGATGCAACGGGACCTTTTAGGATGATTGAACCCGAGCGATTCGTACGCTCCGATAGTTCTATGAAGAATGAACCCGGGCGATTCGTACGCCCCGATAGTTCTATGATTTAGGAGTATGAACCCGGGCGATTCGTACGCCCCGATAGTTCTAAGACTTGTGTTACGTCACCCGACGTATGGACATATAAAATACATAAAGAATTCCTCGTGCCCGCTATATAGGGAGTCTTTTATTATTAGCACATGTAAGTCCTCGTGCCCGCTATATAGGGAGTCTTTTATTATTGTACAAATAATACGTAATTTAATAAAAACTCAATATAACTAACCATTTACTAACAATATTATATTTCACACGTTCGTGCCCGACATGAAGGGAGTCATCTTTACAATACTAACCACTATTATAATACACACCTATAACATAAGTTTCAAGGGAGATACCTTACGCTTAGATATTGTAAACAATACATATACATATATTTGTAATTCTACAATGATGCGTCATACGCGGAAAAACACAAAGCGTCGCGCCAGACAAACAACAATGCGTCTTACGTAAAGGAAGCTCGTATACAAGTCATGATGTCACGCCGCAAAGGGAAGGCCGTAAACGACCGAGTACACATGGCCGCAAATGGAGAGTACGTGCTAAATAGTCGCCGAACGGTTACCACGTACGCCCAAGGGAAAACAACGCGGTCGCCGGGCACACACACACGCCGTACTACTCCACAAGTGGTCACCACGTGCGCCTTAGGGAGAGACACGGACCACCACGCAATGCCATAGACTCGCACACGGACCTGGACCCACACACAAGCGGTAATCCGATGGCTACGAGCCGACAACACCGAGACGCATCCTCACTACTACCAGTAAGCGCCTCGCACCGAAGCACACAAAGCCGTTGCACGCATCACTATAGACCATCCAGAAAGGACGAAAGAAAGAAAGACGGCAGCCAGTCACCATCTTCCAAGAACCGAGCCGCCACCAAAGCAACGAGCCGCCGCCGCCAAAGCCACAAGCTCGCCGCTGGGACTTGTATATAAGGAGCTGCAGAGCAGCACACGACGGTCATTCCCGACAACAGATTCCTACGGGTCATTTCGACGGTCATTCCGATAACTCTATACGGATTCCGGCATCAGATTTTCTACGATTCACTTCGACGGACGCTAGTTCCAACCAATAATCGCGAGAGAGTCTTTGTTTTACACTGTATCAATTCTATTCGTAGTATAATTTTAAATTTAGAATAAATAATTATTAGTAGTAGACGTCTGAGTTTCATTAGTCGGGACCCCGGTCACTACTCGTTCGCGACTCGTATTAGCTACGTGTTCCTGAACCGACGTGTGGTCGACAAGCTCTTCATATCTCTCTCCGCATTTTCCAACCTTTTATCCTAGAACTATCGGGGCGTACGAATCGCCCGGGTTCACTCTTTCCAAGTCATAGAACTATCGGGGCGTACGAATCGCCCGGGTTCATATTCCTAAATCATAGAACCATCGGGGCGTACGAATCGCCCGGGTTCATTCTTCATAGAACTATCAGAGCGTACGAATCGCTCGGGTTCAATCATCCTAGAAGGTCCCGTTGTATCCTAGAGAATACGTATGCCGAAAACACGTCGGGGCGGACACAAGCATCGTCTCCGGCGACTACTCGCGAACTATTATAACGGTACAAACCATCTGGCTAACTTGGGCATCGACCCGTCGGCCTGCAGACTTAGGATCATCGAGGACACCACACTCTGCCATCCCAGGCCCGATACTCAGCAGGACCTGAGGTCTCCATCTTGCAGAATTATTGAATATCGGCTCGTACCGATCGACTGCCCGGAGTGTACCTTCGTTGCCGGACAGCTACCACCAAGCGACCCTCGAACAGCTCGCTATTTAGAATTATATGGAAGGATGCATTAAGGGTAAGTAAATCATCCTCTCGTCAAAGACATAATTTATCGTTAAGCCCGTCCCGAGCCACGAACTACACGTAGTAGGTAACGGCCGAATTGGGCAAATATCCCATTGAAGCAGGAGCTCCTTGAAGGAAAGAACATAGTTCTTTTTTTTAAGGCCCGTGCCGAGTGGGACGTAACAACAAAATTGGTGACAGCGGTGGGATACTAACGATACATTATGTCAATTGAGAGGAGCGATCGCATTGAAACGCGCAGCATGACCACGCGTCAAACAGACGAAATAAGCCCCGACGAAAGGCGGCGTATAGCCAATACAATGGCTCAGTTAGATTCGCGGGAACGCGACCTTTTCGAACGCGAACAAAGACTACGCGAATGCGAAGAAACTCTCCGTACCACATCCGAGGAAGCAAAATTGGGAGAAACAGATACTCTCGCGTTCCTAATGAGAGAAATCGTCGCGCTACGAACGGAAAATCAGCTTCACTTGCCTAATCATCAGGTTAGCGAAGCCCTAGCATCTATTCCACAGTACGACGGAAAAAATATGCCTTTATCTTCTTACATTAGAGCATGCAAACGCGCACGTCAAATGATCCCCACCTATCCGGAGGAACTGTTTACTCTAGCCGCGATAAGGAAACTACAGGATTCCGCTTATGTCGCGATCGAGAGACACCATCCTAGAACAATGCTTGAATTAGGCAGCAGACTCAGGCAAACTTTGGGGACATACTACTCGTTAGATTTTTATAGGACTGAACTAAGAAACGTGCTTATGTCCGAAAATGAACCGATAATAGACTACATCGGTCGCGTACAAGACTTACACGAAAGTCTCCTTGACGAAGAAAGGTTCTGGGGAGGGCTTACGGAAAGTAAAAAACAGGAAATAGACGAATTAGCTCTAAAAAGTTTTTGTTCGGGTCTACCATTAGATTATCACCCGTATCTAAACGACTTACGGTGCGGAGACCTAAGCGACGCATACGATAAGGCGATTCAGCTACATTCGTTTATACAACATGAATGGGACAGACGAGGTCGGGCGAGGCCGCGGCCACAATACAAAACTAAGGCCTATCAAGAAAGACCAATGGATTATTATTATTATGAATCAAAAAGAAATAGTAAACCCAGTACCCGGCCTACTAGACCTCCTCCGGACCCAGATGCATGTTCTTATTGCAAGAGGATCGGTCACACACAAGCACAATGTTATAGGAAATCGCGTGACCTGCAACGCCGGTCACAGACACAAGTTCAAGAACCTTACACTCCACCTCCCGAGAACTCCTGTCAATCCTCTCCATCCTCTCACTACTCCCCTCCCTCGTCACGAGACCAAAGGTATATAAAGAAATGCTCGTATTGTAAGCACATCGGACATACGATAGAGGAATGCCGGAAGAAAAAGTGGAGGGAAACCCAGTCGGGAAACGAACTGACGTCTCTGGGGAAGGGCGCACCCGCAGAGACCGCGTCAGCGCGCCCAGTACGAACAATAAAGGAAGAGAAGCCACTCGCGTCTACTTCTTCCAATTAAAGGAAGAATGCACCTCTCCGTCTATCGTCCTTTCTTCCGACGATTTAGCCAAGGAAACAGAATTTTTAATCGACACGGGTTCGGAACTAAACATATTAAAAATAACAATGGCAAATGGAGACATATTATGTGACGAAAGCGACAAGGTCAGACTGATCGGTATCACCGACAAAACTGTTACCACGTACGGTTCGGTGACCGTACACATTCACGGATACCCGGTTAAATTCCAACTGGTACCAAATTCCTTTCCTATCCCCTACGACGGTATTTTGGGTTCCGACTTCTTTCATAAAACAGCCAAAATCGATTATGAGAGAGAATCTATAAAGTGGCACGGAATAGTTATGCCCTTTGTTCAATCAAAGGAGATAACTATTCCGGGGCGAACGAGCAATGTCTGTAAAATAAAAATAAAGAATAACGAATTCGAGCAGGAAACCGAGACCCAACATACCGTCCTCCCTACTCACATTACCCATTCCAAATCCTGCAAATACACAAAAAAGACAGACGAACGTTACGTACTAGCCCTACAGAACATTAACTTGGACGAACTGAACGATGAAGAGAAATCCGTAGCAAAAGATATGATCAGAGAATCCATAGATTTATTTCACTTACCGGGCGACAGACTGACGTACTCCGACACCGTAACACACAAAATAGAGACAGTGGACTCTATTCCAGTAAATGTCCGACAGTACCGCTTCCCGCCCATCCATAAGGAGGAGATAAACAAACAGATAGGAGAACTTCTAGAAAACAATGTAATCAAATCATCTACGTCTCCGTATAATTCTCCACTATGGATAGTTCCGAAGAAACCGGACGCAAAAGGGAATAAAAGATGGAGATTAGTCATCGACTACCGGATATTAAACGAAAAAACTATTAAAGACAGTTATCCACTGCCGAACATAACAGAAATATTAGATCAATTAGGAAGCGCGAAATATTTTAGTACGTTCGATCTCGCATCAGGTTTCCATCAGATCGGCATGGACAAAGAAGACGCGCCGAAAACGGCTTTCTCCACGCCATTCGGGCATTACGAATTTAAACGTATGCCCTTTGGTCTCAAAAACGCTCCTTCCACCTTCCAACGCTTGATGAACAATGTCCTGACCGGATTGCAAGGTAATGGATTATTCGTTTACCTAGATGACATAGTCATATACTCCAGCTCGCTACAAGAGCACCTTTTGAAATACCGAAATTTATGTGCGCGTCTCCGTGACGCCAATCTAAAATTACAACCCGAGAAATGCAATCTTCTCAGGAAGGAGGTTGTATATCTCGGGCATATCATTAGCGCGGATGGAGTGAAACCAGACCCAGGAAAAATAGAAGCAGTCAAGAACTTCCCGACGCCAAAGAATGCAAAGAACATAAAACAATTCCTGGGACTGGCAGGTTATTATCGACGCTTCATACCAAACTTCTCAGGTACAAGTAAACCGCTGACAAACCTCTTAAAGAAAGACGTACCATTTAAGTGGGAGGACGCTCAAAACAAGGCATTCAAAACTTTAACAAGCCTTTTGTGTGAGCAACCGCTTTTGCAATTCCCTGATTTTACCAAGCCTTTCCTAGTAACTACCGACGCATCAAATTACGCGATCGGGGGAATTCTCAGTCAGGGAGAAATCGGTAAAGATCTGCCCATAGCCTACACGTCAAGAATCTTAAATCAAGCGGAACAAAATTATTCAACAATAGAGAAAGAGCTGCTTGCCATTATATACGCTGTTAATTACTTCCGACCTTATCTATACGGTCGTAAATTCAGTTTAATCACTGACCACCGTCCGTTAGTGTGGTTAAATTCTGTGAAAGACCCGACGTCTCGGCTTATTAGATGGCGACTCAAACTCGCCGAGTATGAATACGATATTGTCTACAAAGCCGGAAAACGAAACGTCAATGCCGACGCGCTATCGCGTAACCCTATAGAGTTGAGTAAACAGATCCTTCCGATAGCAGGGACCAGCTCGAGTGACGACGAAATATTCTCGTCGCTCACTAAGAGACGTCGCACGCAAGAAATATCAAAACCCGAGACCGCACTTGAAACGGAAATACCTAACATAAACATAAACATAAACGATACAGACGAAACGAACGACGACGAACTGAATCTATCACGCTACGAAAGTAATATTATAGAAATAAAAGACAGAATAACAATGCACAAAGGACACATAGCATTTTTTGTGACAAAAACCGGAACTCCTATCGACAAAGGAGCTAAAGAACTTGCCGACAATAAAAGACTACTGTTACGTCCCACTCGGCACGGGCCTTAAAAAAAAGAACTATGCTCTTTCCTTCAAGGAGCTCCTGCTTCAATGGGATATTTGCCCAATTCGGCCGTTACCTACTACGCGTAGTTCGTGGCACGGGACGGGCTTAACGATAGATTATGTCTTTGATAAGGATGATTCACTTACCTTTAATGCTTCTCTCCGTACAATTCTAAATAGCGAGCTGTTCGCGGGTCGCTTGGTGGTAGCTGTCCGGCAACGAAGGTACACTCCGGGCAGTTGATCAGTACGAGCCGATATTCAGAAATTCTGCAAGATGGAGACCTCAGGTCCTGCTGAGTATCGGGCCTGGGATGGCAGAGTGTGGTGTCCTCGATGATCCTAGGTCTGCAGGCCGACGGGTCGATGCCCAAGTTTGCCAGATGGTTTGTACCGCTATAATAGTTCGCGAGTAGACGCCGGAGACTATGTTTACGTCCGCCCCGACGTGTTTTCGGCATAGGTATTCTCTAGGATGCAATGGGACCTTTTAGGATGATTGAACCCGAGCGATTCGTACGCTCCGATAGTTCTGTGAAGAATGAACTCGGGCGATTCGTACGCCCCGATAGTTCTATGATTTAGGAGTATGAACCCGGGCGATTCGTACGCCCCGATAGTTCTAAGACTTGGAAAGAGTGAACCCGGGCGATTCGTACGCCCCGATAGTTCTAGGATAAAAGGTTGGAAAATGCGGAGAGAGATGAAGAGCTTGTCGACCACACGTCGGTTCAGGAACACGTAGATAATACGAGTCGCGAATGAGTAGTGACCGGGGTCCCGACTAATGAAACACAGACTTCTACTAATTCTAATTTATTCTAAGTTTAAATTATAATATGAATAGAATTGATACAGCGTAAAAGACTCTCCCGCTATTATTGTTCGAAACGTCCGTCGAAGTGATTCGTAGAAAATCTGTAGTCGAAAAAATCCGTCGTGTGCTGCTCTGCAGCTCCTTATATACTGAATCTTAGCGGCGGCGGCTCGTGGCGAAGCGGCGGCGGCTCGTAGCGAAGCGGCGGCGGCTTGGCTCTAAGAGGATGGTGATTGGCTGCCGTCTTCCCTTCTCTCGTCCTTGTTGGCGGTGGTGGGGTAGCGTGCGATGGTCCTGCGCGCGTTGAGCTGAAGCGCGTACTAGCGGTGGTAGGGATGAGCGTCTTGGCGTTACTTTGCTTGGCGTCAGCTGAATTCCGCGTGTGTGTGTTGGCCTAGGCCCGTGTGTGCGTTAGCTGTGCCATGTATCTTGTAACTTCGGAATTCTGAGTCCGTTCTGTAGACGCGCGTGATGACCACTTGTGGAGAGGTTCCGTAAGTGCCTGGCGGCCGCGTGCTTTCCCTAAGGCGCACGTGGTGGCCATGTGTGGGCGGAGGACAGGCCTGTCGACGTTTACTTTCAGTCTCTTGTTAGGACTTTTGGTGACTTAAAGGCGCTTGTTAGGACTTCGCGTATATTATAAATGTGTGCGTTAAATACGTATCAATTATTATGTATCTATTATTTATAGCTAATTATTATATATGCATGTTCTAATCGTAAGGTGTTCCCCAGTGTAAATATAATATTTGTTAGTGTTGTAAAAGTTACTCCCTTCATGTCGGGCACGAATGTGTAAATTATAATATTGTTAATAAATGATATCAACTATACTATGAGTAATACATGATTTAATAAGCTGACTCCCTATATAGCGGGCACGAGGAAATTACACGTGATAATAAAAGACTCCCTATATAGCGTGCACGAGGAAATTACACGTGATAATAAAAGACTCCCTATATAGCGGGCACGAGGAATATCTCTTTATATATTTTATAAGTCCGTACGTCGGGTGACGTAACACTTCCCCCCTTATAATAAAATGTACGTAGTTATACGTGCATTTTGAAGGCTGATTCTTCTTGTAAGTACTTACTAATTGAAGGGAAAGTGTTTACGGCTTCTTTCTGTCCTGTCGTAGGTGGTTCTATCGCGTCAGCATCTTCTGGCGGTTTTTGTTCGCTCTCCACCTTCTCTTCCGTTGGTGACTTAGCGAGGTGGAGCAAAAGGTGTGTAAGTGAGCCCCAAAGTGCTCCTACTAAATGAATACTCCAACCATAGATGCTATGTAGTGCATAGCCGTGGATGACGGTGTCTGCTACATATTTTATCAATCGGAGGATCATGAGTATCGCTATGACTCCGGCGCTTGCTGATCCGAATGTCACGAACGCTCCCCATAGTCGTTGGCCTGTGCTGGTCGCTATTTTGTCTAATGCTTCTTCGTCCATAAGGTTGTATAGCGAGATCTGTCCTTTTGGTATGTGTTGTCCGCTGACTCCACGTAATAGTGTGTTCAAAACAGCGGGTTTTTCCGCAGGTTCCATGATATGCGAACGTAGTTTATTTAGATCTTCGTTGGAGTAGATTCCGCTCGTTGCCAAATGTTGCGGGCTGATGTATTTCCATTGTGGTTTTGTTAATGGCTGAATCGTCGGCGGTGGTACGCTTTCAACGAGTTTCGGTGTTATTCTGTACCATGATCCATGTAGTAGGTACATTGCTGGTAGTAGCTCGTTGCAATCCGCCATTGCTGCTTCTTGTGTGATGATATGGGTTTTTGGTGTTAGGAAGCAAGACTGATTGCGGTAAGTTATTGGTAGGCTTTTGTAGCAGTTTTCCGTAGAGCGTACTTTTATTTCCACCGGTGTACATCTAATCAAGTGTATTACTTCTCCCGCTATCACTGCCATATAACCTGGTTCTTTCATGAAGGAATATGCGGTTTCGTCAGGAGACAAGTTTGCTAAGGATAAAGCGTTCTTCAAAATTTGTCTCTCGAGCGCACATTTCTGGCGGGTTATGTCTATATATAAATCAGTAAGTTGTGTTTTTAAATGGCGTTCGACGTATATGAATTTAGAATTTATATATGCGAAGATGTCTAAATTTTCTACAGGGGTTTTTGTCTTAGCTTTGAAGATTCTTCCAGGAGAGGTTTCCAATATGAAAAGTTTCGGATGTTCGGTACGGATGATCGTATATCCGCACAGTGTAAATTCTTCTGTTTTTGTAAGTGCGAAGGTGACATCCTTGGACGTAACTGTGTATAGGACTGGTCCTTTTACTGGTCCTTTAGTTGTGAGTTTTGTTGCGAGGCCTTCGTACAAAACGTCGTATTCATTGAGTCCGCAACTATCCGAAGGTAGAGTTTCCCAAAAGTTTTCGGCTCCTCCTTCGTCTTGACAATTTTCGGCTGTGTAAGCGCAGATGGTACCCGATTGCAGATGTATCTGGTCTGCTTTGATGGAGGCGGCTGCATAGTAGTCTTTCAAGGTGACTTCTACCGAGGCCTGTACAACGACGTCGTCCCAGGTACCATATGGGTCGCTATATTGCGAGCCCTTGCAGGCTCCGTCTGTACCGACGGATCCACTTATGGTCAGGCTGTGAAGGTGCGTGCTGTTTCTCTTAAGTCCCGTTATGAGGCTGTTGGGGCCCAGAGATAGGCTTCCGGTGACTTGCGCTTGTTCGCATAGGCGTTGGGTGAGCGGATGAATGTATTCGCGTCGGCCATTGTGTACGATTGAAACGTGCGAGTACATTCCGCAGTGATAGATGGTCCTATCGATCCTCACTTTACATTGTATTACATTTATTGGGTGGTATTCAGACACTTGTAGTAATTGAATGTATAGTTCTTGGCTTGTTGGTTGGAGATTCGGCGT
Source organism: Dolichovespula saxonica (assembly GCA_911387935.1). Classification (NCBI taxonomy): domain Eukaryota; kingdom Metazoa; phylum Arthropoda; class Insecta; order Hymenoptera; family Vespidae; genus Dolichovespula; species Dolichovespula saxonica. The sequence goes on along the minus strand of CAJVQX010000003.1, from coordinate 3,259,795 downwards.
CTCGCATTCAGAGACGTCCAGCAACGAGAATGTAGTCACGTTGAGTGAGGAACCGGCACAGTCGTATCCGGTTAGGCTCTGCGTAGTTCCTACTATTGTAAGTAGTATAACGAATGATAATTTCTTCATTATGATTCGAGGTTTCTTCTTTAGCTTCGATGCTTTTGCTTCTTTATGGACAATTGACGCTCTGCTCGGACTGGAGTGGCTTATATTATAATGAAAATGGAGGGGAGACACCTTATCGACCGTCGTCCCGGACTCTGAGAACTACTGTGGCGCCATGCTGCGCCGTGGCAACCGTTAGTCGGTAAGGTTGAGTCCTAGACGTAGGCTTTAACTTATTTTCTAGCCTTATTTAATTTGAGTCTGTCCGTATGAACGACAGAGAGGCCTTTTGGCGTTTCTATTTTTACATTGCTATTATTAAGAATTTGTACAATTTTATATGGTCCCTCGTACTGGCTGTCTAACTTGCCTTTGATTTTTCCCTTTAGGAGGTACACGGAGTCGCCCGTCGAGAAGCTCACCACCCTCTGTTTTTTATCGTAATAATTTTTAGATTTTATTTTCGCGCGTTCGAGGTTCTCTTTGGCGGCCTCCTGCGATTTCTGTAATTGTTCCGTCAATTCAGCCAAGTACGATGCGTAAGTTTCGTCTTTTAAGTCGTTAAGTGTGCTATCGTTCGGAGTTTTCGCTAACTGGCCAAAGATTAATTCGTGTGGAGTGTATTGTGTACCTTCATGTATACTTGTATTATAAGAAAACATCGCTATATCGACCCAATCGTCCCATTCAGAATTATCCTTTATAAAGTGTTTCAAAAATTCTGCTAACACGTGGTGTGAGCGTTCTATTGATCCGTTGGATTGCGGTCGATAAGCGGTGGTTTGGTATGTTTCTATTCTAAATTTCTTGGCCACTGCTTTCATCAATTCTGATAAGAAAGCAGTACCTTGATCAGTTAGTATCCCTTTCGGGCTGCCGTATTTACATATTAAATTTTTTATAAATTCATCAGCTATTTCGACCGAAGAAGCTTGTTGTAGTGGTACCGCTATAGAATATTTGGTAAGGAGATCTTGTATTGTTAGGATATAATTATTGCCTTGTTTACTGGTAGGCATCGGTCCTACTATATCCATCGAAACTTTGTCGAAGGCCCTTCCCGGCGTGTCGGTAAGGGTCATCGGTTGTCTGGTTTTTTGTCGAACAAGCTTCTTGGTCTGGCAGCTGCGGCAGTTTTGGATAAAGTTTTGTATATCGGGTTTAAGGTTAGGCCAGTAGTACCGTTGTTTTATACGCCAATATGTCTTAGTGACTCCTTTGTGACCTCCCACAGGAGTAGCGTGATTGTCATGGATAATTTGGACGCGTTCGATCTCCCTGGGTATTATGATTTCATGCTTTAGTATAATAATTTTAGTTTCGTGGCCCGCGAAGATCGAACTTATCTTGCGTTTAATGTTTATCCATGATACGTCTGCAATATTATCCCTTGAAATAGCTATTGTCTTTAAGTTTAATTCAATTGCCGCGTCCAAAAGAGAATGTAATACTTCGTCTAAAATTTCTAATTGAATAGAGACGGATGTTCTCTCCTGGACGGGTAACGCGATGAGGTATCTATTGTCCCGTTTTGTAATCTTTACTCTACCAAGCGTTACGTCGGTAATGTTTGGTAGTCTTTTATTGTCGGCAAGTTCTTTGGCTCCTTTGTCAATAGGGGTTCCGGTCTTTGTTACAAAAAATGCTATGTGTCCTTTGTGCATTGTTATCCTGTCTTTTATTTCTATAATATTACCTTCGTAACGTGATAGATCCAGTTCGTCGTCGTTCGTTTCGTCTGTATCGTTCGTCTGTTCGTTTATGTTTATGTTTATGTTAGGTGTTTCCGTTTCAAGTGCGGTCTCGGGTTTTGATATTTCTTGCGTGCGACGTCTCTTAGCGAGCGACGAGAATATTTCGTCGTCACTCGAGCTGGTCCCTGCTATCGGAAGGATCTGTTTACTCACCTCGATAGGGTTACGCGATAGCGCGTCGGCATTGACGTTTCGTTTACCGGCTTTATAAACAATATCGTATTCATACTCGGCGAGTTTGAGTCGCCATCTGATAAGCCGAGACGTCGGGTCTTTCACAGAATTTAACCACACTAACGGACGGTGGTCGGTGATTAAACTGAATTTACGACCGTATAGATAAGGTCGGAAGTAATTAACGGCGTATATAATGGCAAGCAGCTCTTTCTCTATTGTCGAATAATTTTGTTCCGCTTGATTTAAGATTCTTGACGTGTAAGCTATGGGCAGATCTTTACCGACTTCTCCCTGACTGAGAATTCCCCCGATCGCGTAATTTGATGCGTCGGTAGTTACTAGGAAAGGTTTGGTAAAATCAGGGAATTGCAAGAGCGGTTGTTCACACAAAAGGCTTGTTAAAGTTTTGAATGCCTTGTTTTGAGCGTCCTCCCACTTAAACGGTACGTCTTTCTTTAAGAGATTCGTCAGCGGTTTACTTGTACCTGAGAAATTTGGTATGAAGCGTCGATAATAGCCTGCCAGTCCCAGGAATTGTTTTATGTTCTTTGCATTCTTTGGCGTCGGGAAGTTCTTGACTGCCTCTATTTTTCCTGGGTCTGGTTTCACTCCATCCGCGCTAATGATATGTCCGAGATATACAACCTCCTTCCTGAGAAGATTGCATTTCTCGGGCTGTAGTTTTAGATTGGCGTCACGGAGACGCGCACATAATTTTCGGTATTTCAAACGATGCTCTCGTAGCGAGCTGGAGTATATGACTATGTCGTCTAGGTAAACGAATAATTCATTACCTTGCAATCCGGTCAGGACATTGTTCATCAAGCGTTGGAAGGTGGAAGGAGCGTTTTTGAGACCAAAGGGCATACGTTTAAATTCATAATGCCCGAATGGCGTGGAGAAAGCCGTTTTCGGCGCGTCTTCTTTATCCATGCCGATTTGATGGAAGCCCGATGCGAGATCGAACGTACTAAAATATTTCGCGCTTCCTAGTTGATCTAATATTTCCGTTATGTTCGGCAGTGGATAACTGTCTTTAATAGTTTTTTCGTTTAACATCCGGTAGTCGATGACTAATCTCCATCTTTTATTCCCTTTTGCGTCCGGTTTCTTCGGAACTATCCATAGTGGAGAATTATACGGGGACGTAGATGATTTGATCACGTTGTTTTCTAGAAGTTCTCCTATCTGTTTGTTTATCTCTTCCTTATGAATGGGCGGGAAGCGGTACTGTCGGACATTCACTGGAATAGAGTCCACTGTCTCTATCTTGTGTGTTACGGTGTCGGAGTACGTCAGTCTGTCGCCCGGTAAATGAAATAAATCTATGGATTCTCTGATCATATCTTTTGCTACGGATTTCTCTTCGTCGTTCAGTTCGTCCAAATTAATATTCTGTAGGGCTAGTGCGTAACGTTCGTCTGTCTTGTTTATGTGTTTGCAGGATTTGGAAGGGGTAATGTGAGTAGGGAGGACGGTATGTTGGGTCTCGGTTTCCTGTTCGAGTTTCGGAGAATTGTTTATTAGACTGCTTATGTCATCGTCTTTCGATTCGAGTCGAGGCACTTGAGACGTGATTTCCTCTGAATGCGATAAGAGTTCGGTATTATTTATCTCGAACTCTTCTAGTGTTACAGACGGAGGTTTTAAGTTGACGTCCGTATCGTTGGTGTTAATTATTTTGATATATGCTTCGCCGTGGTTATTTGACACCACTGCTTCTCCGGCATAAATTCCTTCTCTGAAATTCAAACGCGGCAAATATCCCGTTTCTAAATCGCTATTTCTTATCTTTATTTTACAGACATTGCTCGTTCGCCCCGGAATGGTTATCTCCTTTGATTGAACAAAGGGCATAACTATTCCGTGCCACTCTATAGACTCTCTTTCATAATCAATTTTGGCTGTTTTTTGAAAGAAGTCGGAACCCAAAATACCGTCGTAGGGGATAGGAAAGGAATTTGGTACTAATTGGAATTTAAGCGGATATCCGTGAATTCGTATGGTTACCGAACCGTACGTGGTAACGGTTTCGTCGGTGATACCGCTCAGTCTGACTTTGTCGTTTTCGTTGCATATTATATCCCCGTTTGCCATTTTTATTTTTAATATGTTGAGTTCCGAACCCGTATCAACTAGGAACTCCGTCTCTTTAGCTAGGTCGTCAGAGGAAAGGACGATAGATGGGGAGGTAGCTTCTTCCTTTAGTTGGAGGACGTAGACACGATTGGCTTCTCTTCTTTTGTTATCGTTCTCACCGGGCGCCCTGGCGCGGTCTCTGCGGATGCGCCTTTCCTCAGAGACGTTGGTTCGTTTCCCGACTGAGATTCTCTCCATCTTTTCTTTCGGCATTCTTCTATTGTATGACCGATATTTTTGCAATACGAGCATTCTTTCTTATGCTTTTGGTCTCGTGGTGAGGAAGGAGAGTAGTGAGAGGATGGAGAGGATTGACGGGAATTTCCGGGAGGTGGAGTATAAGGCCCATGAACTTGTGTCTGTGACCGGCGTTGCTGGTCACGCGATTTCTTGTAACATTGGGTTTGTGTATGACCAATTCTCTTACAATACGAACACGAATCTGGGTCTGGAGGAGTTCTAGTAGGTCGGATATTTGGTCTATTGTTTCTTTTAGATTCAAAGTAATAATAATCCATAGGTTTTTCTTGGTATGTTTTTGCCTTATATTGTGGTCGCGGCCTTACTAATCCTCTTCTATCCCATTCGTGTTGTATTGACGAGTGTAATTGGATTGCTTTGTCATATGCATCGCCTAAGTCTCGGCAACGTAACGCGTTTAAGTAGGGATGGTAATCCATCGGTAACCCAGAACAAAAGCTTTTTAATGCCAATTCATCTATTTCTCGTTTCTTGCTATCCGTGATTTCTCCCCAAAACCTTTCTTCATCGAGAAGACCCTCGTATAAATCCTGTACACGGCCAATGTAATCGATAATCTGTTCGTTCTCCGACATGAGTACGTTTCTTAATTCTGTCCGGTAATAATCTAAAGAATGGTATGTGCCCAATGTCTGTCGGAGTCGACTATACAACTCGAACATCGTTTTCGGATTATGTCTATCTATCGCAATGTGTGCCGAATCTTGGAGCTTCCGTATCGCGGCTTGAGTAAACAAATCTTCCGGGTACGCGGGAATCATTTGTCGCGCGCGTTTACAAGCTCTAATAAATGAGGATAGAGGCATATTTTTCCCATCGTATCGTGGTATAGACGCGAAAGCCTCATTAATTTGATGATTAGGAAGGTGATGTTGGCTCTCCGTCCTGAGCGCCAAAATCTCCCTCATCAAGAACGTGAGAGGGTCTGCCTCTTCTGATTTTGCAGCGTTAAGACGCTGCGCGTGATCGCGAAGTTCTTGTTCGCGTTCTCGAATGACGCGTTCGCGTTCAAGGAGGGCCCGTTCGGCCGCGTCTAATTTAGTCATTCGTAGTCGTACTTCATCGATCATAACTTCATCAGGTTGACGCGCAGCCATGCTGCGTGTTTCAATACGTTCGCTCCTTTCAGTAGACATAATGTATCGTTTCTATCCCACCGCTGTCACCAATTTTATGTTACGTCCCACTCGGCACGGGCCTTAAAAAAAAGAACTATGCTCTTTCCTTCAAGGAGCTCCTGCTTCAATGGGATATTTGCCCAATTCGGCCGTTACCTACTACGCGTAGTTCGTGGCACGGGACGGGCTTAACGATAGATTATGTCTTTGATAAGGATGATTCACTTACCTTTAATGCTTCTCTCCGTACAATTCTAAATAGCGAGCTGTTCGCGGGTCGCTTGGTGGTAGCTGTCCGGCAACGAAGGTACACTCCGGGCAGTTGATCAGTACGAGCCGATATTCAGAAATTCTGCAAGATGGAGACCTCAGGTCCTGCTGAGTATCGGGCCTGGGATGGCAGAGTGTGGTGTCCTCGATGATCCTAGGTCTGCAGGCCGACGGGTCGATGCCCAAGTTAGCCAGATGGTTTGTACCGCTATAATAGTTCGCGAGTAGACGCCGGAGACTATGTTTACGTCCGCCCCGACGTGTTTTCGGCATAGGTATTCTCTAGGATGCAATGGGACCTTTTAGGATGATTGAACCCGAGCGATTCGTACGCTCCGATAGTTCTGTGAAGAATGAACTCGGGCGATTCGTACGCCCCGATAGTTCTATGATTTAGGAGTATGAACCCGGGCGATTCGTACGCCCCGATAGTTCTAAGACTTGGAAAGAGTGAACCCGGGCGATTCGTACGCCCCGATAGTTCTAGGATAAAAGGTTGGAAAATGCGGAGAGAGATGAAGAGCTTGTCGACCACACGTCGGTTCAGGAACACGTAGATAATACGAGTCGCGAATGAGTAGTGACCGGGGTCCCGACTAATGAAACACAGACTTCTACTAATTCTAATTTATTCTAAGTTTAAATTATAATATGAATAGAATTGATACAGCGTAAAAGACTCTCCCGCTATTATTGTTCGAAACGTCCGTCGAAGTGATTCGTAGAAAATCTGTAGTCGAAAAAATCCGTCGTGTGCTGCTCTGCAGCTCCTTATATACTGAATCTTAGCGGCGGCGGCTCGTGGCGAAGCGGCGGCGGCTCGTAGCGAAGCGGCGGCGGCTTGGCTCTAAGAGGATGGTGATTGGCTGCCGTCTTCCCTTCTCTCGTCCTTGTTGGCGGTGGTGGGGTAGCGTGCGATGGTCCTGCGCGCGTTGAGCTGAAGCGCGTACTAGCGGTGGTAGGGATGAGCGTCTTGGCGTTACTTTGCTTGGCGTCAGCTGAATTCCGCGTGTGTGTGTTGGCCTAGGCCCGTGTGTGCGTTAGCTGTGCCATGTATCTTGTAACTTCGGAATTCTGAGTCCGTTCTGTAGACGCGCGTGATGACCACTTGTGGAGAGGTGCCGTAAGTGCCTGGCGGCCTCGTGCTTTCCCTAAGGCGCACGTGGTGGCCATGTGTGGGCGGAGGACAGGCCTGTCGACGTCGCCGGCTTTGTGCTCTTCTCCTCCGGTCCCAAGGTTTCAGGTAGAAGGTGCCCCTAGTGGCCGCGTAGTTTCCCTAAGGACCACGTGGTGACCATGTGTGGGCAGAGTACAGGCTACTTGATGGTGACGGCTTTCACTCTCTCCTCTGGTTCGAAAGGTTTCGTGTAGGAAGTATCCGAATGACCGCGTAGTTTCCCTAAGGACCACGTGAAGGCCATGTATGGATGAAGGACCGGCTAGTCGGCGTTTACTTTCAGTCTCTTGTTAGGACTTTTGGTGACTTAAAGGCGCTTGTTAGGACTTCGCGTATATTATAAATGTGTGTGTTAAATACGTATCAATTATTATGTATCTATTATTTATAGCTAATTATTATATATGCATGTTCTAATCGTAAGGTGTTCCCCAGTGTAAATATAATATTTGTTAGTGTTGTAAAAGTTACTCCCTTCATGTCGGGCACGAATGTGTAAATTATAATATTGTTAATAAATGATATCAACTATACTATGAGTAATACATGATTTAATAAAAGACTCCCTATATAGCGGGCACGAGGAATTACATGTGATAATAAAAGACTCCCTATATAGCGGGCACGAGGAATATCTCTTTATATATTTTATAAGTCCGTACGTCGGGTGACGTAACACTACCAAACATTACCGACGTAACGCTTGGTAGAGTAAAGATTACAAAACGGGACAATAGATACCTCATCGCGTTACCCGTCCAGGAGAGAACATCCGTCTCTATTCAATTAGAAATTCTGGATGAAGTATTACATTCTCTTTTGGACGCGGCAATTGAATTGAATTTAGAGACAATAGCTATTTCAAGGGACAATATAGCAGACGTACCATGGATAAACATTAAACGCAAGATAAGTTCGATCTTCGCGGGTCACAAAACAAAAATTGTTATATTAAAACATGAAATCATAATACCCAGGGAGATCGAACGCGTCCAAATTATCCATGACAATCATGCTACTCCAATGGGAGGTCACAAAGGAGTCACTAAGACATATTGGCGTATAAAACAACGGTACTACTGGCCTAACCTTAAAACAGATATACAAAACTTTGTCCAAAACTGCCGCAGCTGTCAGACCAAGAAACTTGTTCGACAAAAAACCAGACAACCGATGACCCTTACCGACACACCAGGAAGGGCCTTCGACAAAATTTCGATGGATATAGTAGGACCGATGCCTACTAGTAAACTAGGCAATAACTACATTTTAACAATACAAGATCTCCTTACCAAATATTCTATAGCGGTACCACTACAACAAGCTTCTTCGGTCGAAATAGCTGACGCATTTATAAAAAATTTAATATGTAAATACGGCAGCCCGAAAGGGATACTAACTGATCAAGGCACTGCTTTCTTATCAGAATTGATGAAAGCAGTGGCCAAGAAATTTAGAATAGAGACATACCAAACCACCGCTTATCGACCGCAATCCAACGGATCAATAGAACGCTCACACCACGTGTTAGCAGAATTTTTGAAACACTTTATAAAGGATAATTCTGAATGGGACGATTGGGTCGATATAGCGATGTTTTCTTATAATACAAGTATACATGAAGGTACACAATACACTCCACACGAATTAATCTTTGGCCAGTTAGCGAAAACTCCGAACGATAGCACACTTAACGACTTAAAGGACGAAACTTACGCATCGTACTTGGCTGAATTGACGGAACAGTTACAGAAATCGCAGGAGGCCGCCAAAGAGAACCTCGAACGCGCGAAAATAAAATCTAAAAATTATTACGATAAAAAACAGAGGGTGGTGAACTTCTCAATGGGCGACTCCGTGTACCTCCTAAAGGGAAAAATCAAAGGCAAGTTAGACAGCCAGTACGAAGGACCGTATAAGATCATACAAATTTTAAATAATAACAATGTAAAAATAGAAACGCCAAAAGGCCTCTCTGTCGTTCATACGGACAGATTAAAATTAAATAAAGTTAGAAAATAAGTCAAAACCTTCGTCCAGGACTCTATAAAACCGACTAACGGTTGACACGGCACAGCATGAAGCCACAGTAGATCTAAGAGTCTAGGACGACGGTCGTTAAGGTGTCTCCTCTTTATTTTATTTTTATTATTATAACATAAGTCACCGCAGTCCGAGCAAAGCGTCATATTTTCTGTAAAGAAAACAAGCGTCAAAACCAAAGAAGAATCTTCAACCAACAAGCCAAGAACTATACGTGTTTGAATACCATCCAATAAATGCCATCCAGTGTAAAGAAAGGACCGATAGGACCATCTATCACTGCGAAGTGTACTCGCACGTCTCAATAGTGCACAATGGCCAACACGAATACATTCATCCGCTCACCCAACGCCTATGCGAACAAGGAATAGTCTCCAGAAGCCTATCTCTGGGTCCCAACAGCCTCATAATGGGACGAAAAAGGAACAGCACGCACCTACACAGCTTGACCATAAGTGGGTTCGTCAGTACAGGCGGAGCCTGCAAGGGCTCGCAATATAGCAATCTATACGGTACCTGGAACGACGTCGTAACACAGGCCAACGACTTTTGGGGAGCGTTTGTGACATTCGGATCAGCAAGCACCGGAGTCACAAAAACGATACTCATGATCCTCCGATCAATAAAATATGTAACAGACACCATCATCCACGGCTATGCATAACACTTACGGTTGAAGTATTCATCTAATGGGAGCCATTGGGGTTCGCCTATGCATCTTTTGTTTCACCTTGCCAAGTCAACAAAGGAAGAAAAAGCGGAGAACGACCAAAACCCGCCAGAAGATGCTGAAACAATAGAGCTACCTACGACAAAACCAAAGGACGCCACCACCACCCTACCCTTCGAATAGCAGATACTTGCAAGAGGAGCCAACATTCAAAATGCACGTATAACTACGTACATTTTTTTATAAGGAGGGAGGTGTTACGTCACCCGACGTATGGACATATAAAATACATAAAGAATTCCTCGTGCCCGCTATATAGGGAGTCTTTTATTATTAGCACATGTAAGTCCTCGTGCCCGCTATATAGGGAGTCTTTTATTATTAGCACATGTAAGTCCTCGTGCCCGCTATATAGGGAGTCTTTTATTATAGTACAAATAATACGTAATTTAATAAAACTCAATATAATTAACCATTTACTAACAATATTATATTTCACACATTCGTGCCCGACATGAAGGGAGTCATCTTTACAATACTAACCACTATTATAATACACACCTATAACATAAGTTTCAAGGGAGATACCTTACGCTTAGATATTGTAAACAATACATATACATATATTTGTAATTCTACAATGATGCGTCATACGCGGAAAAACACAAAGCGTCGCGCCAGACAAACAACAATGCGTCTTACGTAAAGGAAGCTCGTATACAAGTCATGATGTCACGCCGCAAAGGGAAGGCCGTAAACGACCGAGTACACATGGCCGCAAATGGAGAGTACGTGCTAAATAGTCGCCGAACGGTTACCACGTACGCCTTAGGGAAAACAACGCGGTCGCCGGGCACACACACACGCCGTACTACTCCACAAGTGGTCACCACGTGCGCCTTAGGGAGAGACACGGACCACCACACAATGCCATAGACTCGCACACGGACCTGGACCCACACACACGCGGTAATCCGATGGCTACGAGCCGACAACACCGAGACGCATCCTCACTACTACCAGTAAGCGCCTCGCACCGAAGCACACAAAGCCGTTGCACGCATCACTATAGACCATCCAGGAAGGACGAAAGAAAGAAAGACGGCAGCCAGTCACCATCTTCCAAGAACCGAGCCGCCGCCAAAGCAACGAACCGCCACCGCCAAAGCCACAAGCCGCCGCCAAAGCCACAAGCCGCCGCCGCTGGGACTTGTATATAAGGAGCTGCAGAGCAGCACACGACGGTCATTCCCGACAACAGATTCCTACGGGTCATTTCGACGGTCATTCCGATAACTCTATACGGATTCCGGCATCAGATTTTCTACGATTCACTTCGACGGACGCTAGTTCCAACCAATAATCGCGAGAGAGTCTTTGTTTTACACTGTATCAATTCTATTCGTAGTATAATTTTAAATTTAGAATAAATAATTATTAGTAGTAGACGTCTGAGTTTCATTAGTCGGGACCCCGGTCACTACTCGTTCGCGACTCGTATTAGCTACGTGTTCCTGAACCGACGTGTGGTCGACAAGCTCTTCATATCTCTCTCCGCATTTTCCAACCTTTTATCATAGAACTATCGGGGCGTACGAATCGCCCGGGTTCACTCTTTCCAAGTCATAGAACAATCGGGGCGTACGAATCGCCCGGGTTCATATTCCTAAATCATAGAACCATCGGGGCGTACGAATCGCCCGGGTTCATTCTTCATAGAACTATCGGAGCGTACGAATCGCTCGGGTTCAATCATCCTAGAAGGTCCCGTTGTATCCTAGAGAATACGTATGCCGAAAACACGTCGGGGCGGACACAAGCATCGTCTCCGGCGACTACTCGCGAACTATTATAACGGTACAAACCATCTGGCTAACTTGGGCATCGACCCGTCAGCCTGCAGACTTAGGATCATCGAGGACACCACACTCTGCCATCCCAGGCCCGATACTCAGCAGGACCTGAGGTCTTCATCTTGCAGAATTATTGAATATCGGCTCGTACCGATCGACTGCCCGGAGTGTACCTTCGTTGCCGGACAGCTACCACCAAGCGACCCTCGAACAGCTCGCTATTTAGAATTATATGGAAAGAAGCATTAAGGGTAAGTAAATCATCCTCTCGTCAAAGACATAATTTATCGTTAAGCCCGTCCCGAGCCACGAACTACACGTAGTAGGTAACGGCCGAATTGGGCAAATATCCCATTGAAGCAGGAGCTCCTTGAAGGAAAGAACATAGTTCTTTTTTTTTAAGGCCCGTGCCGAGTGGGACGTAACACCGTTATTATTGCCTCTATTATTGCCATAATTAAGGCCGTTATTGCCATTTTTATAGCAGTTATTATTGCTGTTATAGTCTTTATTATTTCCGTTGTTATTGCCATTATTATTGCCGTTATTATTGCAGAGGTTATTGCCCCTATTGTAGTTATTATTACCGTTTTTATTGTCTTTATTTTTGCTGTTATTCATGTCGTTATTGCAGTTATTATTGATTTTATATTCTTTAATATTGCCGTCGTTATTGCCATTATTATTGTCGTTTTTATTGCAGTTATTATTGCCCTTATTATCGTTATTATTACCTTTATTATTTCCTTTATTATTGCCGTTGTTAAGACCGTTATTGCAGTTATTATTGCCGTTGTTTTTGCCAATATTATTGCCGTTATTGACTTTATTATTGCCGTATTCAAGGCCGTTATTGCCGTTATTATTGCAGTTATTATTGACGTTTTTGTCTTTATTATTGTCGACGTTATTGCCATTAATATTGCCGTTTTTTTGCAGTTATTATTGCCATTATTGTCGTTATTATTATCGTTATTATTGCTGTTATTAAGGCTGTTATTGCCGTTAATATTGCAGCAATTATTGACGTTATTGTCGTTATTAAGTCCGTTATTATTGCCATTATTATTACCGTTATTATGGCCTCTATTATTGCCATAATTAAGGCCGTTATTGCCATTTTTATAGCAGTTATTATTGCTGTTCTAGTCTTTATTATTGCCGTTGTTATTGCCATTATTATTGCCGTTATTATTGCAGAGGTTATTGCCCCTATTGTAGTTATTATTACCGTTTTTATTGTCTTTATTTTTGCTGTTATTCATGTCGTTATTGCAGTTATTATTGATTTTATATTCTGTATTATTGCCGTCGTTATTGCCATAATTATTGTCGTTTTTATTGCATTAAATATTGCCCTTATTATCGTTATTATTACCTTTATTATTTCCTTTATTATTGCCGTTATTAAGACCGTTATTGCAGTTATTATTGCCGTTGTTTTTGCCAATATTATTGCCGTTATTGACTTTATTATTGCCGTATTCAAGGCCGTTATTGCCGTTATTATTGCAGTTATTTTTGATGTTATTGTCTTTATTATTGCCGTTGTTATTGCCTTTATTTTTGCTGTTATTCATGTCGTTATAGCAGTTATTATTGATTTTATATTCCTTATTATTGCCGTCGTTATTGCCACTATTATTGTTGTTTTTATTGCAGTTATTATTGCCCTTATTATCGTTGTTATTTCCTTTATTATTTTCTTTTTTATTGCCGTTATTAAGACCGTTATTGTCTTCAATATTGCAGTAATTATTGACGTTATTGTCGTTATTAAGTCCGTTATTATTGCTATTATTATTGGCGCTCTCATTGCCGTTGTATTTGCCATTATTTTTGCCGTTATTGCCTTTATTATTACCGTTAATATTGCCCTTATTATTGCTGTTATGTAGAACGATATTGCCGATATTACTGGCCTTATTATTTCTATTACTATTGTCTTTATTATTGCCATTATTATGGTCGTTATTGCCGTTATTATTGCAGTTATTATTGACGTTATTGTCTTTATTATTGCTGTTTTTATTCCGATTATTATTAGCGTTATTATAGCCTTTATTATTGCCACTATTAAAGCCGTTATTGCCGTTATTATAACAGTTATTATTGACGTTATTGTCTTTATTATTGCCGTTGTTATTGCTATTATTATTGCCGTTATTATTGCAGAGATTATTGCCCCTATTATAGTTATTATTACCGTTATTATTGCTATTATTATTGCCGTTATTATTCCTTATTATTGCCGTTGCTAAGGCCGTAATTGCCATAATTATTGCAGTTGCTATTGCCGATGTTGTGTATATTATTGCCGTTATTATTATAGTTTTTATTGACGTTATTGTCTTTATTAAGGCCGTTATTATTGCCGATATTATTGCAGTTATTTTTTATGTTATTGTCCTTATTATTGCCGTTGTTATTACCAATATATTTGCTGCTGTTCATGTCGTTATTGGAGTTAATATTGATTTTATATTCTTTATTATTGCCGTCGTTATTGCCATTATTATTGTCGTTTTTATTGCAGTTATTATTGCCCTTATTATCGTTATTATTACCTTTATTATTGCCGTTATTATGACCGTTATTGCAGTTATTATTGCCGTTAATATTGAAGTTATTATTGACGTTATTGTCTTTAATATTGCCGTCGATATTGCCTTTATTATTACCGTTCTTATTGCCGTTGTTTTTGCCAATATTATTGCCGTTATTGCCTTTATTATTGCCGTATTCAAGGCCGTTATTGCCGTTATTATTGCAGTTATCATTGCCGTTGTTATCGCAGTTATTATTATAGTAATTATTGCCTTTATTTTTGCTGTTAATCATGTCGTTAATGCAGTTATTATTGATTATATATTCTTTATTATTGCCGTCGTTATTGCCTTTATTATTGTCGTTTTTATTGCAGTTATTATTGCCATTATTATCGTCATTATTACCTTTATTATTTCCTTTATTATTGCCGTTATTAAGATCGTTATTGCAGTTGTTGTTGCCGTTACTATTGAAGTTATTATTGACGATATTATCTTTAATATTGCCGTCGAACTTGCCTTTATTATTACCGCTCTTATTGACGTTGTTTTTAGCAATATTATTGCCCTTATTGCCTTTATTAATGCCGTATTCAAGGCCGTTATTGCCATTATTATAGCAGTTATTATTCTTTTATTATTGCCTTCAGTTTTGCCGTTATTCATGTCGTTATTGCAGTTATTATTGATTTTATATTTTTTATTATTGCCGTCGTTATTGCCATTATTATTGCCGTTTTTATTGCAGTTATTATTGCCCTTATTTTTACTGTTAATCAGGCCGTTATTGCAGTTATTATAGCCATTATAATTAACGTAATTATTACCTTTATAATTGGCATTATTACGTTCGTCATTGCCGTTATTATTGCAAATATTATTGCACTTATTAACGATGTTATTACCGTTATTATTGCTTTTATTATTGCCGTTATTATTCCTTTATTATTGCCGTTGCTAAGGCCGTTATTGCCGTAATTATTGCAGTTGCTATTGCCGATATTGTGTATATTATTGCCGTTATTATTGCAGTTATTATTGCCGTTATTGCCTTTATTATTACCGTTATTATTGCCCTTATTATTGCTGTTATGTAGCCCTATATTGCCGTTATTACTGGTGTTACGTCCCACTCGGCACGGGCCTTAAAAAAAAGAACTATGCTCTTTCCTTCAAGGAGCTCCTGCTTCAATGGGATATTTGCCCAATTCGGCCGTTACCTACTACGCGTAGTTCGTGGCACGGGACGGGCTTAACGATAGATTATGTCTTTGATAAGGATGATTCACTTACCTTTAATGCTTCTCTCCGTACAATTCTAAATAGCGAGCTGTTCGCGGGTCGCTCGGTGGCAGCTGTCCGGCAACGAAGGTACACTCCGGGCAGTTGATCGGTACGAGACGATATTCAGTAACTCTGCAAGATGGAGACCTCAGGTCCTGCTGAGTATCGGGCCTGGGATGGCAGAGTGTGGTGTCCTCGATGATCCTAGGTCTGCAGGCCGACGGGTCGATGCCCAAGTTAGCCAGATGGTTTGTACCGCTATAATAGTTCGCTAGTAGACGCCGGAGACTATGTTTGCGTCCGCCCCGACGTGTTTTCGGCATACGTATTCTATAGGATGCAACGGGACCTTTTAGGATGATTGAACCCGAGCGATTCGTACGCTCCGATAGTTCTATGAAGAATGAACCCGGGCGATTCGTACGCCCCGATAGTTCTAAGACTTGGAAAGAGTGAACCCGGGCGATTCGTACGCCCCGATAGTTCTAGGATAAAAGGTTGGAAAATGCGGAGAGAGATGAAGAGCTTGTCGACCACACGTCGGTTCAGGAACACGTAAATAATACGAGTCGCGAATGAGTAGTGACCGGGGTCCCGACTAATGAAACACAGACTTCTACTAATTCTAATTTATTCTAAGTTTAAATTATAATATGAATAGAATTGATACAGCGTAAAAGACTCTCCCGCGAATATTGTTCGAAACGTCCGTCGAAGTGATTCGTAGAAAATCTGTAGTCGAAAAAAATCCGTCGT
This sequence comes from Dolichovespula saxonica, assembly GCA_911387935.1. Taxonomy (NCBI): domain Eukaryota; kingdom Metazoa; phylum Arthropoda; class Insecta; order Hymenoptera; family Vespidae; genus Dolichovespula; species Dolichovespula saxonica. The sequence goes on along the minus strand of CAJVQX010000003.1, from coordinate 3,243,636 downwards.
GTGCTGCTCTGCAGCTCCTTATATACTGAATCTTAGCGGCGGCGGCTCGTGGCGAAGCGGCGGCGGCTCGTAGCGAAGCGGCGGCGGCTTGGCTCTAAAAGGATGGTGATTGGCTGCCGTCTTCCCTTCTCTCGTCCTTGTTGGCGGTGGTGGGGTAGCGTGCGATGGTCCTGTGCGCGTTGAGCTGAAGCGCGTACTAGCGGTGGTAGGGATGAGCGTCTTGGCGTTACTTTGCTTGGCGTCAGCTGAATTCCGCGTGTGTGTGTTGGCCTAGGCCCGTGTGTGTGTTAGCTGTGCCATGTATCTTGTAACTTCGGAATTCTGAGTCCGTTCTGCAGACGCGCGTGATGACCACTTGTGGAGAGGTGCCGTAAGTGCCTGGTGGCCGCGTGCTTTCCCTAAGGCGCACGTGGTGGCCATGTGTGGGCGAAGGACCGGCTAGTCGGCGTTTACTTTCAGTCTCTTGTTAGGACTTTTGGTGACTTAAAGGCGCTTGTTAGGACTTCGCGTATATTATAAATGTGTGTGTTAAATACGTATCGATTATTATGTATCTATTATTTATAGCTAATTATTATATATGCATGTTCTAATCGTAAGGTGTTCCCCAGTGTAAATATAATATTTGTTAGTGTTGTAAAAGTTACTCCCTTCATGTCGGGCACGAATGTGTAAATTATAATATTGTTAATAAATGATATCAACTATACTATGAGTAATACATGATTTAATAAAAGACTCCCTATATAGCGGGCAAGAGGAATTACATGTGATAATAAAAGACTCCCTATATAGCGGGCACGAGGAATATCTCTTTATATATTTTATAAGTCCGTACGTCGGGTGACGTAACACTGGCCTTATTATTGCTATTATTATTGGCACTCTCATTGCCGTTATTATTGCCATTATTATTGCCGTTATTGCCTTTATTATTACCGTTATTATTGCCATAATTATTGCCGTTATTGCCTTTATTATTACCGTTATAATTGCCTTTATTATTGCTGTTATTAATGCCGTTATTGCAGTTATTATAGCCATTATTATTAACATTATTATTACCTTTATAATTGGCATTATAACGTACCTCATTGCCGTTATTATTGCCGAAATTATTGCACTTATTAACGTTATTATTACCGTTATTATTGCCGTTATGAAGACCGTTATTGCAGTTATTATTGCCGTTATAATAGAAGTTTTTATTAACGTTATTGTCTTTAATTTTGCCGTCGATATTGCCATTATTATTACGATTATTATTGCCGTTATCATTGCTGTTGCTATTGCCATTATTATTGCCTTTATTGCCTTTAATATCACAGTTATTATTGCCGATTTTGTCTTTATTATTGTTGACGTTATTGCCATTATTATTGCCGTTTTTTTGCAGTTATTATTGCCCTTATTATCGTTATTATTATCGTCATTATTGCCGTTATTAACGCCGTTATTGCAGTTATTATTGCCGTTATTATTGAAGTTATTATTCACGTTATTGTCTTTAATATTGCCGTCGATATTGCCATTATTATTACCTTTATTATTGCCTTTATTATTGCCATTATTAAGGCCGTTATTCTCTTTAGTATTACCGTTATTATAACCGTTGATATTGCCTTTTTTATTCTCGTTATTGCTACATGATTAACGTTATTGTTGCCGTTATTATTGCAATTATTATTGGCGCTCTCATTGCTGTTGTTTTTGCCATTATTATTGCCGTTATTGCCTTTATTATTACCGTTATTAATGCCCTTATTATTGCTGTTATGTAGCCCGATATTGCCGTTATTACTTGCCTTATTATTGCTATTATTATTGTCTTTATTATTGCCATTATTATTGAAGATATTGCCGTTATTATAGCAACCATTAATGCAGTTATTATTGCCGATGTCGCCTTTATTATTACCGTTATTGTTGTCATAATTATTGCCGTTATTGCCTTTATTATTATCGTTATAATTGCGTTTATTATTACCGTTATAATTGCCTCTATTATTGCTGTTATTAAAGCCGTTATTGCCGTTAATATTGCAGTTATTATTGCCGTTATGTAGCCCGATATTGCCGAAATTACTGGCCTTATTATTGTTATTATTACTGTCTTTATTATTTCCATTATCATTGAAGATATTGCCGTTATTATTACAAACATTATTGCAGTTATTATTGCCGTTATTGCCTTTATTATTGCCGTTATTAATGCCGTTATTTCCGTTAATATTGCAGTCATTATTGCCGTTATGTATGCCGATATTTCAGTTATTACTGGCCTTTTTATTCCCTTTATTATTGCCATTATTAAAGCCGTTATTGCCGTTATTATAACAGTTATTATTGACGTTATTGTCTTTATTATTGCCGTTGTTATTGCCATTATTAAAGCAGTTAATGCCGTTATTATTGCCATTATTATTGCCGTTATTATTGCATTTATTATTGGCGCTCTCATTGCCGTTTTTATTGCCACGATTATTGCCGTTATCATAACCGTCTATATTGCCTTTTTTATTGTCGTTATTGCTACATTATTAACGTCATTGTTTCCGTTATTATTGCAATTATTATTGGCGCTCACATTGCCGTTGATATTGCCATTATTATTGCCGTTATTGCCTTTATTATTACCGTTATTATTGCCCTTTTTATTGCTGTTATGTAGCCTGATATTGCCGTTATTATTGCCTGTATTATTGCGGATATTATTGACGTTATTGCCATAATTATAGCAGTTATTATTGTCGTTTTTGTCTTTATTATTGCCGATGTTATTGCCTTGATTTTTGCTGTTATTCAGGCCGTTATTGCAGTTATTATAGCCATTATTATTAACGATATTATTACCTTTATAATTGGCATTATTACGTACGTCTTTGCCGTTATTATTGCAGAGATTATTGCTCTAATTTTCTTTATTATTACGGTTAATATTCCCTTTACTATTGTCGTTATCAATTCCGATATTACGAATATTATTGACGTTAGTTTTGCAGTTATTATTGCCTTTATTGCCCTTATTATCGCCGATATATTTGCCATTACGGTCGCCGTAATTAAGGCCGGCATTGCCGTTATTATTGCAGTTATTTTTGATGTTATTGTCTTTATTATTGCCGTTGTTATTGCCTTTATGTTTGCTGTTATTCATGTCATTATTGCAGTTATTATTGATTTTATATTCTTTATTATTGCCGTCGTTATTGCCATTATTATTGTCGTTTTTATTGCAGTTATTATTGCCCTTATTATCGTTATTATTACCTTTATTATTTCCTTTATTATTGCCGTAATTAAGGCCGATATTGCAGTTATTATTGACGTTATTATTGGGGATATTATTGACAATATTGTCGTTATTAAGGCCATTATTATTGCAATTATTACTATCGTTATTATTTCCTTAATTATTGCCATTATTAAGGCCGTTATTGCCGTTATTATTGAAGTTACTATTGACGTTATTATTTGCCTTTATTGCCTTTAATATCACAGTTTTTATTGCCGTCTTTGTCTTTATTATTGTCGACGTTATTGCCATTATTATTGCCCCTTTTTTTCAGTTATTTTTGCCCTTATTGTCGTTATTATTATCGTTATTATTGCCGTAATTGTAGCAGTTATTATTGTCATTTTTGTCTTTATTATTGCCGTTATTATTGCCTTTATTTTTGTTGTTATTTAGGACGTTATTGCAGTTATTATAGCCATTATTATTAACGTTATTATTACCTTTATAATTGGCATTATTACGTACGTCATTGCCGTTATTATTGCATATATTATTGCACTTATTAACGTTATTATTACCGTTATCATTGCTTTTATTATTGCCGTTATTATTCCTTTATTAAAGCCGTTGCTGAGGCCGTTATTGCCGCAATTATTGCAGTTGCTATTGCCGATATTGCGTATAATATTGCCGTTATTATTGCAGTTATTATTAACGTGATTGTCTTTATTATTGCCGTTGTTATAGCCATTGTTATTGTCGTTTTTGTATTTTGTATTGCCGTTATTATTGCCGTTGTTATTGTCCTTATAATCCATATTATTACCGATATTATTACCGCTATCAAGGCCGTTATTGCCGTTATTATTGCCGTAGATATTGTCATTTTTATTGAAGTTATTGCCTTTATTATTACCGTTATTAAAGCCGTTATTATTGCAGTTAATATTGCCGTTATTATTGCCGACATTGTCTTTATTATTGCTGTTATTATCTCTATTGCCGATATTATTGTTATTATTACCGTTGTTCTTGCCTTCATTATAGCCGTTATAAAGGACTATATTGCTGAAATTATTGCCATTATTGTCTTCATCATTGCCTTTATCATTGCCATTATCATTTCCGTTATTATTACCGTTATTATTGCCTTTATTATTGCCGTAATTAATGCTGTTATTGCTGTTATTATTTCAGTTATTATTCTCGCTATTGTCTAAGTTATTGCCTTTGTTATTGACGTTGTTATTGCCATTTTTATTGCCGTTATTGCCGTTATTATTGCCATTATTATTCAGTTATTATTGCTGTTACTCTCTTTGTTATAGCAGTTGTTAGAGCCATTATTATTACCGTTAATATTGCCTTTATTATTACCATTATTTAGGCTGTTATTATTGCCGTTGAATTGCAATTATTATTGTCGTTATTGCCTTCATTATTACCGTTTTTATTGCATTTATTATTGCCCTTGTGTAGGCCTTTATTGCCGTTATTATTGCAATTATTATTGACGTTATTGTCTTTATTATTGTCTTTGTTATTGCCATTATTATGGCCGTTATTATTGAAGTTATTATTTCCCTTATTATCGATATTATTACCGTATTATTGCATTTATTATAGCCATTATTAAGGCCATCATTGCTGTTATTATTGCAGTTATTATTGATGATATTGTCTTTATTATTGACGTTGTTATCGCCATTATTGTTGCCGTTAATATTGCTGTTATTATTGACCTTACTATCGTAATTATTACTTTTATTTTTGCCTTTATTATTGCCGTTATTAAGGCCTTTATTGCAGTTATTATTGCCATTCATTAGCTGTTATTATTGACGTTATAATTCCAGTAATTTTTGACGTTATTGTCTTTATTATTGTCGTTATAAATGTCGTTATTGCAGTTATTATTGCAGGTATTATTGCCGTTATAGTCTTTATTATTGCCGTTATTATTGCATTTATTATTGCTGTTATTAAGGCTGTTATTGCAGTTATTATTGTCGTTGTGATTGCCATTATTATTGTTGTTATCATTGTAGTTATTATTGCAAATATTATCGTCATTATTACCGTTATTATTGCAGCTATTATTGCCTTTATTTTCTTTATTATTGCGCCTAATAATGCCGTTGTTATTGCAGTTATTTCTTAAATATTGCCGTTATTATTAGCCTTATGATTGCCATTATTATTGTCGTTATTATTGCATTATTATTGAAATTATTGCGGTTCTTATAGCCATTATTATTGAGTTATTATTATCGTTATTTTCTTGAATATTGCCGTTGATATTGCCAATATTATTGCCGTTATTTTAGTAGTTATTATTGCCATTATTATCGCTATTATTACCGGTATAATTACCTTTATTTTTGCAGATATTAAGGTCGTTATAGCAGTTATAATTGCAGTTATTATTGCCGTTTTTACTGCAGTTAAAATTGCTCTTACTTTCGTAATTATTACATTTATTATTGCCTTTTTTATTGCCGTTATTATTGCCTTTATTTTTGCTGTTATTCAGGCCGTTATTATAGTTACTATAGCCATTATTATTAACATTATTATTACCTTTATATTTGGCATTATTACGTACGTCATTGCCGTTATTATTGCAGATATTATTGCACTTATTAACGTTATTATTACCGTTAATATTGCTTTTATTATTGCCGTTATTATTCCTTTATTATTGCCGTTGCTAAGGCCGTTACTGCCGTAATTATTGCAGGTGGTATTGCCGATATTGTGTATATTATAGCCGTTATTATTGCAGTTATTATTGACGTTTTTGTCTTTATTATTGTCGACGTTATTGCCATTAATATTGCCGTTTTTTTGCAGTTATTATTGCCATTATTGTCGTTATTATTATCGTTATTATTGCCGTTCTTAAGGCTGTTATTGCCGTTAATATTGCAGCAATTACTGACGTTATTGTCGTTATTAAGTCCGTTATTATTGCCATTATTATTACCGTTATTATTGCCTCTATTATTGCCATAATTAAGGCCGTTATTGCCATTTTTATAGCAGTTATTATTGCTGTTATAGTCTTTATTATTGCCGTTGTTATTGCCATTATTATTGCCGTTATTATTGCAGAGGTTATTGCCCCTATTGTAGTTATTATTACCGTTTTTATTGTCTTTATTTTTGCTGTTATTCATGTCGTTATTGCAGTTCTTATTGATTTTATATTCTTTAATATTGCCGTCGTTATTGCCATTATTATTGTCGTTTTTATTGCAGATAGTATTGCCCTTATTATCGTTATTATTACCTTTATTATTTCCTTTATTATTGCCGTTGTTAAGACCGTTATTGCAGTTATTATTGCCGTTGTTTTTGCCAATATTATTGCCGTTATTGACTTTATTATTGCCGTATTCAAGGCCGTTATTGCCGTTATTATTGCAGTTATTATTGACGTTTTTGTCTTTATTATTGTCGACGTTATTGCCATTAATATTGCCGTTTTTTTGCAGTTATTATTGCCATTATTGTCGTTATTATTATCGTTATTATTGCCGTTCTTAAGGCTGTTATTGCCGTTAATATTGCAGCAATTACTGACGTTATTGTCGTTATTAAGTCCGTTATTATTGCCATTATTATTACCGTTATTATTGCCTCTATTATTGCCATAATTAAGGCCGTTATTGCCATTTTTATAGCAGTTATTATTGCTGTTATAGTCTTTATTATTGCCGTTGTTATTGCCATTATTATTGCCGTTATTATTGCAGAGGTTATTGCCCCTATTGTAGTTATTATTACCGTTTTTATTGTCTTTATTTTTGCTGTTATTCATGTCGTTATTGCAGTTCTTATTGATTTTATATTCTTTAATATTGCCGTCGTTATTGCCATTATTATTGTCGTTTTTATTGCAGATAGTATTGCCCTTATTATCGTTATTATTACCTTTATTATTTCCTTTATTATTGCCGTTGTTAAGACCGTTATTGCAGTTATTATTGCCGTTGTTTTTGCCAATATTATTGCCGTTATTGACTTTATTATTGCCGTATTCAAGGCCGTTATTGCCGTTATTATTGCAGTTATTTTTGATGTTATTGTCTTTATTATTGCCGTTGTTATTGCCTTTATTTTTGCTGTTATTCATGTCGTTATAGCAGTTATTATTGATTTTATATTCTTTCTTATTGCCGTCGTTATTGCCACTATTATTGTTGTTTTTATTGCAGTTATTATTGCCCTTATTATCGTTGTTATTTCCTTTATTATTTTCTTTTTTATTGCCGTTATTAAGACCGTTATTGTCGTCAATATTGCAGTAATTATTGACGTTATTGTCGTTATTAAGTCCGTTATTATTGCTATTATTATTGGCGCTCTCATTGCCGTTGTATTTGCCATTATTTTTGCCGTTATTGCCTTTATTATTACCGATATTATTGCACTTATTATTGCTGTTATGTAGAACGATATTGCCGATATTACTGGCCTTATTATTTCTATTACTATTGTCTTTATTATTGCCATTATTATGGTCGTTATTGCCGTTATTATTGCAGTTATTATTGACGTTATTGTCTTTATTATTGCTGTTTTTATTCTGATTATTATTAGCGTTATTATTGCCTTTATTATTGCCACTATTAAAGCCGTTATTGCCGTTATTATAACAGTTATTATTGACGTTATTGTCTTTATTATTGCCGTTGTTATTGCTATTATTATTGCCGTTATTATTGCAGAGATTATTGCCCCTATTATAGTTATTATTACCGTTATTATTGCTATTATTATTGCCGTTATTATTCCTTATTATTGCCTTTGCTAAGGCCGTAATTGCCATAATTATTTCAGTTGCTATTGCCGATATTGTGTATACTATTGCCGTTATTATTATAGTTATTAATGACGATATTGTCGTTATTAAGGCCGTTATTATTGCCGATATTATTGCAGTTATTTTTGATGTTATTGTCATTATTATTGCCGTTGTTATTACCAATATCTTTGCTGCTGTTCATGTCGTTATTGGAGTTATTATTGATTTTATATTCTTTATTATTGCCGTCGATATTGCCATTATTATTGCCGTTTTTATTGCGGTTATTATTGCCATTATTATCGTTATTATTACCTTTATTATTTCCTTTATTATTGCCGTTATTAAGACCGTTATTGCAGTTATTATTGCCGTTATTATTGAAGTTATTATTGACGTTATAGTCTTTAATTTTGCCGTCGATATTGCCTTTATTATTGCAGAGATTATTGCCGTTGTTTTTGCCAATATTATTGCCGTTATTGCCTTTATTATTGCCTTATTGAAGGCCGTTATTGCCGTTATTATTGCAGTTATCATTGCCGTTGTTATGCAGTTATTATTATAGTAATTATTGCCTTTATTTTTGCTGTTAAGCATGTCGTTAATGCAGTTATTATTGATTATATATTCTTCATTATTGCCGTCGTTATTGCCTTTATTATTGTCGTTTTTATTGCAGTTATTATTGCCATTATTATCGTCATTATTACCTTTATTATTTCCTTTATTATTGCCGTTATTAAGATCGTTATTGCAGTTGTTGTTGCCGTTACTATTGAAGTTATTATTGACGTTAATGTCTTTAATATTGCCGTCGAACTTGCCTTTATTATTACCGCTCTTATTGACGTTGTTTTTAGCAATATTATTGCCCTTATTGCCTTTATTAATGCCGTATTCAAGGCCGTTATTGCCGTTATTATTGCAGTTATCATTGCCGTTGTTATTGCAATTATTATTGCCGTAATTATTGCATTTATTATTGATATAGATGTTTATATTGCCGTTATTATTGCAGTTATTATTCACGTTATTGTCTTTGTTATTGCCGTTTTTATTCTGATTATTATTAGCGTTATTATTGCCTTTATTATTGCCATTATTAAAGCCGTTATTGCCGTAATTATTACAGGTATTATTGACGTTATTGTCTTTATTATTGCCGTTGTTATTGCTATTATTATTGCCGACATGATTGCAGAGTTTATTGCCCTTATTATCGTTATTATTACCGTTTAATTGTCTTTATTTTTGCCATTATTATGGGCGTTACGGCAGTTATTATTGCCGTTATTATTGCCGTAATTTTCTTTATTATTGCCGTTATAATTGTCTTTATTATTGCCATTATTAAGGCCGTTATTGCTTTAATTATAGCAGTTATTATTGCCGTTCTTATTGCCATTATTATTGCTGTTACGTCCCACTCGGCACGGGCCTTAAAAAAAAAGAACTATGTTCTTTCCTTCAAGGAGCTCCTGCTTCAATGGGATATTTGCCCAATTCGGCCGTTACCTACTACGTGTAGTTCGTGGCTCGGGACGGGCTTAACGATAAATTATGTCTTTGATGAGGATGATTTACTTACCCTTAATGCTTCTTTCCGTATAATTCTAAATAGCGAGCTGTTCGAGGGTCGCTTGGTGGTAGCTGTCCGGCAACGAAGGTACACTCCGGGCAGTCGATCGGTACGAGCCGATATTCAATAATTCTGCAAGATGGAGACCTCAGGTCCTGCTGAGTATCGGGCCTGGGATGGCAGAGTGTGGTGTCCTCGATGATCCTAAGTCTGCAGGCCGACGGGTCGATGCCCAAGTTAGCCAGATGGTTTGTACCGTTATAATAGTTCGCGAGTAGTCGCCGGAGACGATGCTTGTGTCCGCCCCGACGTGTTTTCGGCATACGTATTCTCTAGGATACAACGGGACCTTCTAGGATGTTTGAACCCGAGCGATTCGTACGCTCCGATAGTTCTATGAAGAATGAACCCGGGCGATTCGTACGCCCCGATGGTTCTATGATTTAGGAATATGAACCCGGGCGATTCGTACGCCCCGATAGTTCTATGACTTGGAAAGAGTGAACCCGGGCGATTCGTACGCCCCGATAGTTCTATGATAAAAGGTTGGAAAATGCGGAGAGAGATATGAAGAGCTTGTCGACCACACGTCGGTTCAGGAACACGTAGCTAATACGAGTCGCGAACGAGTAGTGACCGGGGTCCCGACTAATGAAACTCAGACGTCTACTACTAATAATTATTTATTCTAAATTTAAAATTATACTACGAATAGAATTGATACAGTGTAAAACAAAGACTCTCTCGCGATTATTGGTTGGAACTAGCGTCCGTCGAAGTGAATCGTAGAAAATCTGATGCCGGAATCCGTATAGAGTTATCGGAATGACCGTCGAAATGACCCGTAGGAATCTGTTGTCGGGAATGACCGTCGTGTGCTGCTCTGCAGCTCCTTATATACAAGTCCCAGCGGCGGCGGCTTGTGGCTTTGGCGGCGGCTTGTGGCTTTGGCGGTGGCGGTTCGTTGCTTTGGCGGCGGCTCGGTTCTTGGAAGATGGTGACTGGCTGCCGTCTTTCTTTCTTTCGTCCTTCCTGGATGGTCTATAGTGATGCGTGCAACGGCTTTGTGTGCTTCGGTGCGAGGCGCTTACTGGTAGTAGTGAGGATGCGTCTCGGTGTTGTCGGCTCGTAGCCATCGGATTACCGCGTGTGTGTGGGTCCAGGTCCGTGTGCGAGTCTATGGCATTGTGTGGTGGTCCGTGTCTCTCCCTAAGGCGCACGTGGTGACCACTTGTGGAGTAGTACGGCGTGTGTGTGTGCCCGGCGACCGCGTTGTTTTCCCTAAGGCGTACGTGGTAACCGTTCGGCGACTATTTAGCACGTACTCTCCATTTGCGGCCATGTGTACTCGGTCGTTTACGGCCTTCCCTTTGCGGCGTGACATCATGACTTGTATACGAGCTTCCTTTACGTAAGACGCATTGTTGCTTGTCTGGCGCGACGCTTTGTGTTTTTCCGCGTATGACGCATCATTGTAGAATTACAAATATATGTATATGTATTGTTTACAATATCTAAGCGTAAGGTATCTCCCTTGAAACTTATGTTATAGGTGTGTATTATAATAGTGGTTAGTATTGTAAAGATGACTCCCTTCATGTCGGGCACGAATGTGTGAAATATAATATTGTTAGTAAATGATTAATTATATTGAGTTTTATTAAATTACGTATTATTTGTACTATAATAAAAGACTCCCTATATAGCGGGCACGAGTGCTTACATGTGCTAATAATAAAAGACTCCCTATATAGCGGGCACGAGTGCTTACATGTGCTAATAATAAAAGACTCCCTATATAGCGGGCACGAGGAATTACGTGCTATAATAAAAGACTCCCTATATAGCGGGCACGAGGAATTACGTGCTATAATAAAAGACTCCCTATATAGCGGGCACGAGGAATTACGTGCTATAATAAAAGACTCCCTATATAGCGGGCACGAGGACTTACATGTGCTAATAATAAAAGACTCCCTATATAGCGGGCACGAGGAATTCTTTATGTATTTTATATGTCCATACGTCGGGTGACGTAACATTGCCTTTATTGCCTTTAATATCGCAGTTATTATTGCCGTCTTTGTCTTTATTATTGTCGACGCTATTGCCATTATTATTGCCGTTTTTATTGCAGTTATTATTGCCCTTATTGTCGCTAATATTATCGTTATTATTGCCGTTATTAAGGCCGTTATTGCCGTTAATATTGCAGTAATTATTGACTTTTTTGTGGTTATTAATTCCGTTATTATTGCCATTATTATTACCGTTATTATTGCCTTTATAATCGCCTTTATTAAGGCCGTTATTGCCGTAATTATAGCAGTTATTATTGCCGTTATTGTCTTTAATATTGCGGTTACTATTGCCGTTGTTAATCCCATTATTATTGACGCTATTGTCTTTAGTATTGTCTTTATAATTGCAGTTGTTATTGCCGTTATAATTGCCGTTATTGTAACAGTTATTCTTGAGGTTATTGTCTTTATTATTGCCGTTATTATTGCTACTATAATTGCCGTAATTATTGCAGAGATAATTGCCTTTATTATCGTTATTATTACTATTTTACTGTCTTTATTTTTGTCGTTATTAAGGCCGTTATTGCAGTTATTATTGCCGTTATTATTGCGGATATTAATAACGTTATTGTCGTCATTAATGCCGTCATTATTGCCTTTATTATTACCGTTATTATTGCCTTTATTATTGCCATAATTAAGGCCGTTATTGCCGTAATTATAGCAGTTATTATTGACGTTATTGTCGTTATTATTGCGGTTACTATTGCCGTTGTTATTCCCATTATTATTGACGCTATTGTCTTTGTATTGCCTTTATAATTGCCGTTGTTATTGCCATTATTATGGCAGTAATTGCCATTATTATTGCAGTTATTATTGCAGTTATTGTCTTTATTATTGCTGTTGTTATTGCCATTATTATTGCCATTTTTCTCTTTAGTATTGCCGTAATTATAACCGTTCATATTACCTTTTTTATTCTCGTTATTAGTACATTATTAACGTTATTGTTACCGTTATTATTGTAATTATTATTGGCGCTCTCATTGCCGTTGTTATTGCCTTTATTATTACCGTTATTATTGCACTTATTATTGCTGTTATGTAGCCCGATATTGCCGTTATTACTGGCCTTATTATTACTACTATTATTGTCTTTATTATTGCCTTTATTATTGAAGATATTGCCGTTATTATTGCAACCATTATTGCAGTTATTATTGCCGTTATCGCCTTTATTATTACCGTTATAATCCCATCTTTATTGCCGTTATTGCCTTAATTATTACCGTTCTTATTACCGTTGTTTTTATCAATCTTATTGCCGTTATTGCCGTTAATATTGCAGTTATTATTGCCGATATTTTCTATATTATTGCCGTTATTATTGCCTTTATTTTTGCTGTTATTCATGTCGTTATTGCAGTTAATATTGATTTTATATTCTTTATTATTGCCGTCGTTATTGCCACTATCATTGTCGTTTTTATTGCAGTTATTATTGCCCTCATTATCGTTATTATTACCTTTATTATTTCCTTTATTATTGCCGTTATTATTGCGGATATTATTGACGTTATTGTCGTTATTAAGGCCGTTATTATTGCCATTATTATTACCGTTATTATTGCCTTTATTATTGCCATTATTAAGGCCGTTATTGCCGTAATTATAGCAGTTATTATTGCCGTTATTTTCTTTATTATTACCGTTATTATTGCTTTTAGTATTGCCGTTTTTATTCCGATTATTATTAGCGTTATTATTGCCTTTATTATTGCCAATATTAAAGCCGTTATTGCCGTTATTATTACAGTTATTTTTGACGTTATTGTCTTTATTATTGCCGATGTAATTCCCATTATTATTGCAGTTATTATTGCAGAGATTATTGCCCGTATTATATTTATTAATACCGTTTTTATTGTCTTTATTTTTGCCGTTATTAAGGCCTTTATTGCAGTTATTATAGCCGTTATTTTTGCGGATATTATCGACGATATTGCCGTAATTATAGCAGTTATTATTGTCGTTTTTGTCTTTATTATTGCCGTTATTTTTGCCTTTATTTTTGCTGTTATTCAGGCCCTTTATTGCAGTTATTATAGCCATTATTATTAACGTTATTATTACCTTTATAATTGGCATTATTACGTACGTCATTACCGTTAATATTGCACATATTACTGCACTTATTAACGTTATTATTACCGTTATTATTGCTTTTATTATTGCCGTTATTATTCCTTTATTATTGCCTTGGCTTAGGCCATTTTTGCAGTAATTATTGCAGTTGCTATTGCCGATATTGTGTATATTATTGCCGATATTATTGCAGTTATTATTGACGTTATTGTCTTTATTAAGGTCGTTATTATTGCCGTTATTATTGCATTTATTTTTGATGTTATTGTCTTTATTATTGCCGTTGTTATAGCCTTTTTTTTGCTGTTATTCATCTCGTTATAGCAGTTATTATTGATTTTATATTCTTTATTATTGCCATCTTTATTGCCATTATTATTGTCGTTTTAATTACAGTTATTATTGCCCTTATTATCGATTTTATAACCTTTATTATTTCCTTTATTATTGCCGTTATTAAGACCGTTATTGCAGTTATTATTGCCGTTATTGTGTTTATTATTGCGGTTACTATTGCCGTTGTTATTCCCATTATTATTGACACTATTGTCTTTTGTATTGTCTTTATAATTGCCGTTGTTATTGCCATTATTAAGGCAGTTATTGCCGTTGTTATTGCCATTATTAAAGCCGTTATTGCTGTTATTATAACAGTTATTATTAACGTCATTGTCTTTATTATTGCCGTTGTTATTGCCATTATTATTGCCGTTATTATTGAAGTTATTTACGTTATTGCCGCAATTATAGCAGTTATTATTGTAGTTCTTGTCTTTCTTATCGCCGTTATTATTGAAGTTATTTACGTTATTGTCTTTAATATTGCCGTCAATATTGCCTTTATTATAACCGTTCTTAATGCCGTTGTTTTTGCCAATATTATTGCCGTTATTGCCTTTATTATTGCCGTATCCAAGGCCGTTATTGCCGTTATTATTGCAATTATCATTGCCGTTGTTATTGCCATTATTACTGCCGTAATTATTGAATTTATTATTTACATTAATGTCGTATATATTGCCGTTATTATTGCAGATATTATCGCTTTTATTGTCTTAACTTTTGCCGTTATTATGGTCGTTATTGCCGTTATTATTGCAGTTATTATTGACGTTATTGGCTTTATTATTGAGGTTTTTATTCCGATTATTATTAGCGTTAATATTGCCTTTATTTTTTCCTTCATTAAAGCCGTTATTGCCGTTATTATAACAGTTATTATTGACGTTATTGTCTTTATTATTACCGTTGTTATTGCTATAATTATTGCCGTTATTATTGCAGAGATTATTGCCCTTATTATCGTTATTATTACCGTTTTTATTGTCTTTATTTTTGCCATTATTATGGGCGTTATTGCAGTTATTATTGCCGATATTATTGCCGTTATTTTCTTTATTATTGCCGTTATTATTTTCTCTATTATTGACATTATTAAGGCCGTTATTGCCTTAATTATAGCAGTTATTATTGCCGTTGTTATTGCCATTATTATTGCCGTTATTGCCTTTATTATTACCGTTATTATTGCTCTCATTATAGCTGTTATGTAGCCCGATATTGCCGATATTACTGGCCTTATTATTGCTATTATTATTGTATTTATTATTGCCATTATTATTGAAGATATCGCCGTTATTATAGCAACAATTATCCAGTTATTACTGCCGTTATCGCCTTTATTATTATCGTTATTATTGCCATAATTATTGCAGTTATTGCCTTTATTATTACCGTTATAATTCCCTTTATTATTGCCGTTATTATTGCTGTTGTTATTGCCATTATTATTGCCTTTATTGCCTTTAATATCACAGTTATTACTGCCGTCTTTGTCTTTATTATAGTCGACGTTATTGCCATTATTATTGTCGGTTTTATTGAAGTTATTATTGCCCTTATTATCGTTATTGTTACATTTATTATGTCCTTTATTATTGCCGTAATTAAGACCGTTATTGCAGTTATTATTGAAGTTTTTATTGACGTTATTGTCTTTAATATAGCCGTCAATATTGCCTTTATTATTATCGTTCTTAATGCCGTTGTTTTTGCCAATATCATTGCCGTTATTGCCTTTATTCTTGCCGTATTCAAGGCCGTTATTGCCGTTATTATTGCAGTTATCATTGCCGTTGTTATTGCCATTATTATTGCCGTAATTATTGAATATATTATTTACATTAATGTCGTATATATTGCCGTTATTTTGCTTATATTATCGCCTTTATTGTCTTAATAATTGCCGTCATTATGGTCGTTATTGCCGTTATTATTCCAGTTCCATTGTCGTTATTGCCTCTATTATTGCCTTTGTTGCCTTTATTATTGCCATTATTAAAGCCGTTATTGCCGTTATTATAACAGTTATTATTGACGTTATGTAGGCCGATATTGCAGTCATTACTGGCCTTTTTATTGTCTTTATTATTGCCATTATTAAAGCCGTTATTGCCGTTATTATATCAGTTATTATTGCCTTTATTGTCATAATTATTGCCGTTATTATGGTCGTTATTGCCGTAATTATTGTAGTTATTATTGACCTTATTATCTTTATTATTGCCGTTTTTATTTCGATTATTATTAGCGTTATTATTGCGTTTATTATTGCCATTATTAAAGCCGTTATTTCTTAACTTTCCAGTTATTATTGATTTTATATTCTTTATTATTGCCGTTATTATAGCAGAGATTATTGCCATTATTATAGTTATTATTACCGTTTTTATTGTCTTTACTTTTGCGGTCATTAAGGCCGTTATTGCAGTTATTATTGCCGTTATTATTGCGGATATTATTGACGTTATTGCCGTGATTATAGCAGTTATAATTGTCGTTTTTGTATTTATTATTGCCATTATTATTGCCTTTATTTTTGCTGTTATTCAGGCCGTTATTGCAGTTTTTATAGTCATAATTATTAACGTTATTATTACCTTCATAATTGGCATTATTACGTACGTCATTGAAGTTATTATTGCAGTTATTATTGCTGATATGTAGGCCGATATTGCAGTTATTACTGGCCTTTTTATAGCCTTTATTATTGCCATTTTTAAAGCCGTTATTGCCGTTATTATAACAATTAGTATTGACGTTATTGTCTTTATTATTGCCGTTGTTATTATCATAATTATTGTCGTTTTTATTGCAGTTATTATTGCCCTTATTATCGTTATTATTACCTTCATTATTTCCTTTATTATTGCCGCTATTAAGACCGTTATTGCAGTTATTATTGCCGTTATTATTGAAGTTATTATTGACGTTTTTGTCTTTATTATTGCCGTCAATATTGCCATTATTATTACCTTTACTATTGCTGTTATTATTGCCGTTGTTATTGCCATTATTATTGCATTTATTGCCTTTAATATCACAGTGATTATTGCCGTTTTTGTCTTTATTATTGTCGACGTTATTGCCATTATGATTGCCGTTTTTATTGCAGTTATTATTGCCCTTATTGTTGTTATTATTACCCTTATTATTACCTTTATTATTGCTGTTATTAAGGCCGATATTGCAGTTATTATTGCCGTTATTATTGGGGATATTATTGACGATATTGTCGTTATTAAGGCCATTATTATTGCCATTATTATTATCGTTATTATTCCCTTAATTATTGCCATTATTAAGGCCTTTATTGCCGTAATTATAGTAGTTATTATTGCCGTTATTATTGAAGTTATTATTGACGTTATTTTTGCCTTTATTTTTGCTGTTATTCATGTAGTTATTGCAGTTATTATTGATTTTATATTCTTTATTATTGCCGTCGTTATTGCCATTATTATTGTCGTTTTTATTGCAGTTATTATTGCCCTTATTATCGTTATTAATACCTTTATTATTTCCTTTATTATTGCCGTTATTAAGACCGTTATTGCAGTTATTAATGCCGTTATTATTGAAGTTATTATTGATGTTATTATTGCCTTTATTGCCTTTAATATCACAGTTATTATTGCCGTCTTTGTCTTTATTATTGTCGCCTTATTGCCATTATTATTGCCGTTTTTTTGCAGTAATTTTTGTCGTTTTTGTCTTTATTATTGCCGTTATTATTGCAGTTATTATTTACGTGATTGTCTTTATTATTGCCGTTGTTATAGCCATTGTTATTGTCGTTATTGTATTTAGTATTGTCGTTATTATTGCCGTTGTTATTGTCCTTCTAATCCTTATTATTACCGACATTATTACCGCTATCAAGGCCGTTATTGCCGTTAATATTGCTGTTATTATTGCCGTTATGTGGTCCGCTTTTGCAGTTACTACTGCCCTTTTTATTGCCTTTATTATTGCCATTATTAAAGCCGTTATTGCCGTTATTATAACAGTTATTATTGACATTATTGTCTTTATTATGACCGTTATTATTGCCGTTGTTATTGCCATTATTAAGGCAGTTATTGCCGTTATAATTGCCATTATTATTGCAGATATTTTTGCCGTTATTGCCTTAATTATTACCGTTCTTATTACCGTTGTTTTTATCAATATTATTGCCGTTATTGCCTTTAT
Source organism: Dolichovespula saxonica (assembly GCA_911387935.1). Lineage (NCBI taxonomy): Eukaryota > Metazoa > Arthropoda > Insecta > Hymenoptera > Vespidae > Dolichovespula > Dolichovespula saxonica. The sequence continues at coordinate 3,225,301 of CAJVQX010000003.1, read as the reverse complement.
TATTGCTGTATTCAAGGCCGTTATTGCCGTTATTATTGCAGTTATCATTGCCGTTGATATTGCAATTATTATTGCCGTCATTATTGCATATATTATTGACATTAATGTCGTATATATTGCCGTTGTTATTGCCATTATTATTGTCGTTTTTATTGCAGTTTTTATTGCCTTTATTATAGTTATTATTACCTTTATTATTTCCTTTATTATTGCCGTTATTAAGACCGTTATTGCAGTTATTATTGCCGTTATTATTGAAGTTATTATTGACGTTATGGTCTTTAATATTGCCGTCGATATTGCCATTATTATTGTATTTACTGTCTTTAATATCACAGTTATTATTGACGTTTTTGTATTTATTATTGTCGACCTTATTGCCATTATTATTGCCGTTTTTATTGCAGTTATTATTGCCCCTATTGTCGTTATTATTATCGTAATTGTTGCCGTTATTAACGCCGTTATTGTCGTCAATATTGCAGTAATTATTGACGTTATTGTCGCTATTAAGTCCGTTATTATTGCTATTATTATTACCGTTATTATTGCCTTTTTTATTGCCTTTATTAAGGCCGTTATTGCCGTAATTATAGCAGCTATTAATGCCGTTATTGTCTTTATTATTGCGGTTATTATTGCAGTTATTATTCCCATTATTATTGACGCTATTGTCTTTAGTATTGTCTTTACAATTGCCGTAGTTATTGCCATTATTAAGGCAGTTATTGCCGTTATTATTGCCATTATTATTGCGGTTATTATTGCCGTTATTTTCTTTATTATTGCCGTTGTTATTGCCATTATTATTGACGTTATTGCCTTTATTATAACCGTTATTATTGCCCTTATTATTGCTGTTATGTAGAACGATATTGCCGATATTACTGGCCTTATTATTTCTATTACTATTGCCTTTATTATTGCCATTATTGAAGCCGTTATTGCCGTTATTATAACAGTTATTATTGACATTATTGTCTTTATTATTACCGTTATTATTGCCGTTGTTATTGCCATTATTAAGGCAGTTATTGCCTTTATAATTGCCGTAATTATTGCATATATTATTGACATTAATGTCGTATATAATGCCGTAAATATTGCAGTTATTATCGCCTTTATTGTCTTAATTATTGCAGTTATTATTGCCGTTATTGACTTTATTATTACGGTTATTATTGCCATAATTATTGCATTTATTGTCTTGAGTATTACAGTTATAATTGCATTTATTATTGCCGTTTTTAATGCCGTTATTGCCGTTAATATTGCAGTTATTATTGCCGTTAATATTGCAGTTATTTTTGCCGTTATGTAGGCCGATATTGCAGTTAATACTGGCCTTTTTATTGTCTTTATTTTTGCTATTATTATGGGCGTTATTGTAGTTATTATCGCCGTTATTATTGCCGTTATTTTCTATATTATTGCCGTTATTATTGCCTTTATTATTGCCATTATTAAGGCCGTTATTGCCGTAATTATAGCAGATATTATTGCCGTTATAGTCTTTATTATTGCGGTTACTATTGCCGTTGTTATTCCCATTATTATTGACGCTATTGTCTTTAGTATTGTCTTTATAATTGCCGTTGTTATTGCCATTATTAAGGCAGTTGTTACGTCACCCGACGTATGGACATATAAAATACATAAAGAATTCCTCGTGCCCGCTATATAGGGAGTCTTTTATTATTAGCACATGTAAGTCCTCGTGCCCGCTATATAGGGAGTCTTTTATTATAGTACAAATAATACGTAATTTAATAAAAACTCAATATAACTAACCATTTACTAACAATATTATATTTCACACGTTCGTGCCCGACATGAAGGGAGTCATCTTTACAATACTAACCACTATTATAATACACACCTATAACATAAGTTTCAAGGGAGATACCTTACGCTTAGATATTGTAAACAATACATATACATATATTTGTAATTCTACAATGATGCGTCATACGCGGAAAAACACAAAGCGTCGCGCCAGACAAACAACAATGCGTCTTACGTAAAGGAAGCTCGTATACAAGTCATGATGTCACGCCGCAAAGGGAAGGCCGTAAACGACCGAGTACACATGGCCGCAAATGGAGAGTACGTGCTAAATAGTCGCCGAACGGTTACCACGTACGCCCTAGGGAAAACAACGCGGTCGCCGGGCACACACACACACGCCGTACTACTCCACAAGTGGTCACCACGTGCGCCTTAGGGAGAGACACGGACCACCACACAATGCCATAGACTCGCACACGGACCTGGACCCACACACAAGCGGTAATCCGATGGCTACGAGCCGACAACACCGAGACGCATCCTCACTACTACCAGTAAGCGCCTCGCACCGAAGCACACAAAGCCGTTGCACGCATCACTATAGACCATCCAGAAAGGACGAAAGAAAGAAAGACGGCAGCCAGTCACCATCTTCCAAGAACCGAGCCGCCGCCAAAGCAACGAGCCGCCGCCGCCAAAGCCACAAGCCGCCGCCGCTGGGACTTGTATATAAGGAGCTGCAGAGCAGCACACGACGGATTCCGGCATCAGATTTTCTACGATTCACTTCGACGGACGCTAGTTCCGACCAATAATCGCGAGAGAGTCTTTGTTTTACACTGTATCAATTCTATTCGTAGTATAATTTTAAATTTAGAATAAATAATTATTAGTAGTAGACGTCTGAGTTTCATTAGTCGGGACCCCGGTCACTACTCGTTCGCGACTCGTATTAGCTACGTGTTCCTGAACCGACGTGTGGTCGACAAGCTCTTCATATCTCTCTCCGCATTTTCCAACCTTTTATCCTAGAACTATCGGGGCGTACGAATCGCCCGGGTTCACTCTTTCCAAGTCATAGAACTATCGGGGCGTACGAATCGCCCGGGTTCATATTCCTAAATCATAGAACCATCGGGGCGTACGAATCGCCCGGGTTCATTCTTCATAGAACTATCGGAGCGTACGAATCGCTCGGGTTCAATCATCCTAGAAGGTCCCGTTGTATCCTAGAGAATACGTATGCCGAAAACACGTCGGGGCGGACACAAGCATCGTCTCCGGCGACTACTCGCGAACTATTATAACGGTACAAACCATCTGGCTAACTTGGGCATCGACCCGTCGGCCTGCAGACTTAGGATCATCGAGGACACCACACTCTGCCATCCCAGGCCCGATACTCAGCAGGACCTGAGGTCTCCATCTTGCAGAGTTACTGAATATCGGCTCGTACCGATCGACTGCCCGGAGTGTACCTTCGTTGCCGGACAGCTGCCACCGAACGACCCGCGAACAGCTCGCTATTTAGAATTGTACGGAGAGAAGCATTAAAGGTAAGTGAATCATCCTTATCAAAGACATAATCTATCGTTAAGCCCGTCCCGTGCCACGAACTACGCGTAGTAGGTAACGGCCGAATTGGGCAAATATCCCATTGAAGCAGGAGCTCCTTGAAGGAAAGAGCATAGTTCTTTTTTTTAAGGCCCGTGCCGAGTGGGACGTAACATAAAATTGGTGACAGCGGTGGGATAGAAACGATACATTATGTCTACTGAAAGGAGCGAACGTATTGAAACACGCAGCATGGCTGCGCGTCAACCTGATGAAGTTATGATCGATGAAGTACGACTACGAATGACTAAATTAGACGCGGCCGAACGGGCCCTCCTTGAACGCGAACGCGTCATTCGAGAACGCGAACAAGAACTTCGCGATCACGCGCAGCGTCTTAACGCTGCAAAATCAGAAGAGGCAGACCCTCTCACGTTCTTGATGAGGGAGATTTTGGCGCTCAGGACGGAGAGCCAACATCACCTTCCTAATCATCAAATTAATGAGGCTTTCGCGTCTATACCACGATACGATGGGAAAAATATGCCTCTATCCTCATTTATTAGAGCTTGTAAACGCGCGCGACAAATGATTCCCGCGTACCCGGAAGATTTGTTTACTCAAGCCGCGATACGGAAGCTCCAAGATTCGGCACACATTGCGATAGATAGACATAATCCGAAAACGATGTTCGAGTTGTATAGTCGACTCCGACAGACAATGGGCACATACCATTCTTTAGATTATTACCGGACAGAATTAAGAAACGTACTCATGTCGGAGAACGAACAGATTATCGATTACATTGGCCGTGTACAGGATTTATACGAGGGTCTTCTCGATGAAGAAAGGTTTTGGGGAGAAATCACGGATAGCAAGAAACGAGAAATAGATGAATTGGCATTAAAAAGCTTTTGTTCTGGGTTACCGATGGATTACCATCCCTACTTAAACGCGTTACGTTGCCGAGACTTAGGCGATGCATATGACAAAGCAATCCAATTACACTCGTCAATACAACACGAATTGGATAGAAGAGGATTAGTAAGGCCGCGACCACAATATAAGGCAAAAACATACCAAGAAAAACCTATGGATTATTATTACTTTGAATCTAAAAGAAACAATAGACCAAATATCCGACCTACTAGAACTCCTCCAGACCCAGATTCGTGTTCGTATTGTAAGAGAATTGGTCATACACAAACCCAATGTTACAAGAAATCGCGTGACCAGCAACGCCGGTCACAGACACAAGTTCATGGGCCTTATACTCCACCTCCCGGAAATTCCCGTCAATCCTCTCCATCCTCTCACTACTCTCCTTCCTCACCACGAGACCAAAAGCATAAGAAAGAATGCTCGTATTGCAAAAATATCGGTCATACAATAGAAGAATGCCGAAAGAAAAGATGGAGAGAATCTCAGTCGGGAAACGAACCAACGTCTCTGAGGAAAGGCGCATCCGCAGAGACCGCGCCAGGGCGCCCAGTGAGAACGATAACAAAAGAAGAGAAGCCAATCGTGTCTACGTCCTCCAACTAAAGGAAGAAGCTACCTCCCCATCTATCGTCCTTTCCTCTGACGACCTAGCTAAAGAGACGGAGTTCCTAGTTGATACGGGTTCCGAACTCAACATATTAAAAATAAAAATGGCAAACGGGGATATAATATGCAACGAAAACGACAAAGTCAGACTGAGCGGTATCACCGACGAAACCGTTACCACGTACGGTTCGGTAACCATACGAATTCACGGATATCCGCTTAAATTCCAATTAGTACCAAATTCCTTTCCAATCCCCTACGACGGTATTTTGGGTTCCGACTTCTTTCAAAAAACAGCCAAAATTGATTATGAAAGAGAGTCTATAGAGTGGCACGGAATAGTTATGCCCTTTGTTCAATCAAAGGAGATAACCATTCCGGGGCGAACGAGCAATGTCTGTAAAATAAAGATAAAGAATAGCGATTTAGAAACGGGATATTTGCCGCGTTTGAATTTCGGAGAAGGAATTTATGCCGGAGAAGCAGTGGTGTCAAATAACCACGGCGAAGCATATATCAAAATAATTAACACCAACGATACGGACGTCAACATAAAACCTCCGTCTGTAACACTAGAAGAGTTCGAGATAAATAATACCGAACTCTTATCGCATTCAGAGGAAATCACGTCTCAAGTGCCTCGACTCGAATCGAAAGACGATGACATAAGCAGTCTAATAAACAATTCTCCGAAACTCGAACAGGAAACCGAGACCCAACATACCGTCCTCCCTACTCACATTACCCCTTCCAAATCCTGCAAACACATAAACAAGACAGACGAACGTTACGCACTAGCCCTACAGAATATTAATTTGGACGAACTGAACGACGAAGAGAAATCCGTAGCAAAAGATATGATCAGAGAATCCATGGATTTATTTCATTTACCGGGCGACAGACTGACGTACTCCGACACCGTAACACACAAGATAGAGACAGTGGACTCTATTCCAGTGAATGTCCGACAGTACCGCTTCCCGCCCATTCATAAGGAAGAGATAAACAAACAGATAGGAGAACTTCTAGAAAACAACGTGATCAAATCATCTACGTCCCCGTATAATTCTCCACTATGGATAGTTCCGAAGAAACCGGACGCAAAAGGGAATAAAAGATGGAGATTAGTCATCGACTACCGGATGTTAAACGAAAAAACTATTAAAGACAGTTATCCACTGCCGAACATAACGGAAATATTAGATCAACTAGGAAGCGCGAAATATTTTAGTACGTTCGATCTCGCATCGGGCTTCCATCAAATCGGCATGGATAAAGAAGACGCGCCGAAAACGGCTTTCTCCACGCCATTCGGGCATTACGAATTTAAACGTATGCCCTTTGGTCTCAAAAACGCTCCTTCCACCTTCCAACGCTTGATGAACAATGTCCTGACCGGATTGCAAGGTAATGAATTATTCGTTTACCTAGACGACATAGTCATATACTCCAGCTCGCTACGAGAGCATCTTTTGAAATACCGGAAATTATGTGCGCGTCTCCGTGACGCCAATCTAAAACTACAGCCCGAGAAATGCAATCTTCTCAGGAAGGAGGTTGTATATCTCGGACATATCATTAGCGCGGATGGAGTGAAACCAGACCCAGGAAAAATAGAGGCAGTCAAGAACTTCCCGACGCCAAAGAATGCAAAGAACATAAAACAATTCCTGGGACTGGCAGGCTATTATCGACGCTTCATACCAAATTTCTCAGGTACAAGTAAACCGCTGACGAATCTCTTAAAGAAAGACGTACCGTTTAAGTGGGAGGACGCTCAAAACAAGGCATTCAAAACTTTAACAAGCCTTTTGTGTGAACAACCGCTCTTGCAATTCCCTGATTTTACCAAACCTTTCCTAGTAACTACCGACGCATCAAATTACGCGATCGGGGGAATTCTCAGTCAGGGAGAAGTCGGTAAAGATCTGCCCATAGCTTACACGTCAAGAATCTTAAATCAAGCGGAACAAAATTATTCGACAATAGAGAAAGAGCTGCTTGCCATTATATACGCCGTTAATTACTTCCGACCTTATCTATACGGTCGTAAATTCAGTTTAATCACCGACCACCGTCCGTTAGTGTGGTTAAATTCTGTGAAAGACCCGACGTCTCGGCTTATCAGATGGCGACTCAAACTCGCCGAGTATGAATACGATATTGTTTATAAAGCCGGTAAACGAAACGTCAATGCCGACGCGCTATCGCGTAACCCTATCGAGGTGAGTAAACAGATCCTTCCGATAGCAGGGACCAGCTCGAGTGACGACGAAATATTCTCGTCGCTCGCTAAGAGACGTCGCACGCAAGAAATATCAAAACCCGAGACCGCACTTGAAACGGAAACACCTAACATAAACATAAACATAAACGAACAGACGAACGATACAGACGAAACGAACGACGAAGAACTGGATCTATCGCGTTACGAAGGTAATATTATAGAAATAAAAGACAGGATAACAATGCACAAAGGACACATAGCATTTTTTGTAACAAAGACCGGAACCCCTATTGACAAAGGAGCCAAAGAACTTGCCGACAATAAAAGACTACCAAACATTACCGACGTAACGCTTGGTAGAGTAAAGATTACAAAACGGGACAATAGATACCTCATCGCGTTACCCGTCCAGGAGAGAACATCCGTCTCTATTCAATTAGAAATTTTAGACGAAGTATTACATTCTCTTTTGGACGCGGCAATTGAATTAAACTTAAAGACAATAGCTATTTCAAGGGATAATATTGCAGACGTATCATGGATAAACATTAAACGCAAGATAAGTTCGATCTTCGCGGGCCACGAAACTAAAATTATTATACTAAAGCATGAAATCATAATACCCAGGGAGATCGAACGCGTCCAAATTATCCATGACAATCACGCTACTCCTGTGGGAGGTCACAAAGGAGTCACTAAGACATATTGGCGTATAAAACAACGGTACTACTGGCCTAACCTTAAACCCGATATACAAAACTTTATCCAAAACTGCCGCAGCTGCCAGACCAAGAAGCTTGTTCGACAAAAACCAGACAACCGATGACCCTTACCGACACGCCGGGAAGGGCCTTCGACAAAGTTTCGATGGATATAGTAGGACCGATGCCTACCAGTAAACAAGGCAATAATTATATCCTAACAATACAAGATCTCCTTACCAAATATTCTATAGCGGTACCACTACAACAAGCTTCTTCGGTCGAAGTAGCTGATGCATTTATAAAAAATTTAATATGTAAATACGGCAGCCCGAAAGGGATACTAACTGATCAAGGTACTGCTTTCTTATCAGAATTGATGAAAGCAGTGGCCAAGAAATTTAGAATAGAAACATACCAAACCACCGCTTATCGACCGCAATCCAACGGATCAATAGAACGCTCACACCACGTGTTAGCAGAATTTTTGAAACACTTTATAAAGGATAATTCTGAATGGGACGATTGGGTCGATATAGCGATGTTTTCTTATAATACAAGTATACATGAAGGTACACAATACACTCCACACGAATTAATCTTTGGCCAGTTAGCGAAAACACCGAACGATAGCACACTTAACGACTTAAAAGACGAAACTTACGCATCGTACTTGGCTGAATTGACGGAACAATTACAGAAATCGCAGGAGTCCGCCAAAGAGAACCTCGAACGCGCGAAAATAAAATCTAAAAATTATTACGATAAAAAACAGAGGGTGGTGAGCTTCTCGACGGGCGACTCCGTGTACCTCCTAAAGGGAAAAATCAAAGGCAAGTTAGACAGCCAGTACGAAGGACCGTATAAAATCATACAAATTTTAAATAATAACAATGTAAAAATAGAAACGCCAAAAGGCCTCTCTGTCGTTCATACGGACAGATTAAAATTAAATAAAGTTAGAAAATAAGTCAAAACCTACGTCCAGGACTCTATAAAACCGACTAACGGTTGACACGGCACAGCATGAAGCCACAGTAGATCTAAGAGTCTAGGACGACGGTCGTTAAGGTGTCTCCTCTTTATTTTATTTTTATTATTATAACATAAGTCACCGCAGTCCGAGCAAAGCGTCATATTTTCTGTAAAGAAAACAAGCATCAAAACCAAAGAAGAATCTTCAACCAACAAGCCAAGAACTATACGTGTCTGAATACCATCCAATAAATGCCATCCAGTGTAAAGAAAGGACCGATAGGACCATCTATCACTGCGAAGTGTACTCGCACGTCTCAATAGTGCACAATGGCCAACACGAATACATTCATCCGCTCACCCAACGCCTATGCGAACAAGGAATAGTCTCCAGAAGCCTATCTTTGGGTCCCAACAGCCTCATAATGAGACGAAAAAGGAACAGCACGCACCTACACAGCTTGACCATAAGTGGGTTCGTCAGTACAGGCGGAGCCTGCAAGGGCTCGCAATATAGCAATCTATACGGTACCTGGAACGACGTCGTAACACAGGCCAACGACTTTTGGGGAGCGTTTGTGACATTCGGATCAGCAAGCGCCGGAGTCATAAAAACGATACTCATGATCCTCCGATCAATAAAATATGTAACAGACACCATCATCCACGGCTATGCATAACACTTACGGTTGAAGTATTCATCTAATGGGAGCCATTGGGGTTCGCCTACGCATCTTTTGCTTCACCTTGCCAAGTCAACAAAGGAAGAAAAAGCGGAGAACGACCAAAACCCGCCAGAAGATGCTGAAACAATAGAGCTACCTACGACAAAACCAAAGGACGCCACCACCACCCTACCCTTCGAATAGCAGATACTTGTGTTACGTCCCACTCGGCGCGGGCCTTAAAAAAAAGAACTATGTTCTTTCCTTCAAGGAGCTCCTGCTTCAATGGGATATTTGCCCAATTCGGCCGTTACCTACTACGTGTAGTTCGTGGCTCGGGACGGGCTTAACGATAAATTATGTCTTTGACGAGAGGATGATTTACTTACCCTTAATGCTTCTTTCCATATAATTCTAGATAGCGAGCTGTTCGAGGGTCGCTTGGTGGTAGCTGTCCGGCAACGAAGGTACACTCCGGGCAGTCGATCGGTACGAGCCGATATTCAATAACTCTGCAAGATGAAGACCTCAGGTCCTGCTGAGTATCGGGCCTGGGATGGCAGAGTGTGGTGTCCTCGATGATCCTAAGTCTGCAGGCCGACGGGTCGATGCCCAAGTTAGCCAGATGGTTTGTACCGTTATAATAGTTCGCGAGTAGTCGCCGGAGACGATGCTTGTGTCCGCCCCGACGTGTTTTCGGCATACGTATTCTCTAGGATACAACGGGACCTTCTAGGATGATTGAACCCGAGCGATTCGTACGCTCCGTTAGTTCTATGAAGAATGAACCCGGGCGATTCGTACGCCCCGATGGTTCTATGATTTAGGAATATGAACCCGGGCGATTCGTACGCCCCGATAGTTCTAAGACTTGGAAAGAGTGAACCCGGGCGATTCGTACGCCCCGATAGTTCTATGATAAAAAGTTGGAAAATGCGGAGAGAGATATGAAGAGCTTGTCGACCACACGTCGGTTCAGGAACACGTAGCTAATACGAGTCGCGAACGAGTAGTGACCGGGGTCCCGACTAATGAAACTCAGACGTCTACTAATAATTATTTATTCTAAATTTAAAATTATACTACGAATAGAATTGATACAGTGTAAAAAAAACTCTCTCGCGATTATTGGTTGGAACTAGCGTCCGTCGAAGTAAATCGTAGAAAATCTGATGCCGGAATAACCCGTAGGAATCTGTTGTCGGGAATGACCGTCGTGTGCTGCTCTGCAGCTCCTTATATACAAGTCCCAGCGGCGGCGGCTTGTGGCTTTGGCGGCGGCTTGTGGCTTTGGCGGTGGCGGTTTGTTGCTTTGGCGGCGGCTCGGTTCTTGGAAGATGGTGACTGGCTGCCGTCTTTCTTTCTTTCGTCCTTCCTGGATGGTCTATAGTGATGCGTGCAACGGCTTTGTGCTTTGGTGCGAGGCGCTTACTGGTAGTAGTGAGGATGCGTTTCGGTGTTGTCGGCTCGTAGCCATCGGATTACCGCTTGTGTGTGGGTCCAGGTCCGTGTGCGAGTCTATGGCATTGCGTGGTGGTCCGTGTCTCTCCCTAAGGCGCACGTGGTGACCACTTGTGGAGTAGTACGGCGTGTGTGTGTGCCCGGCGACCGCGTTGTTTTCCCTTGGGCGTACGTGGTAACCGTTCGGCGACTATTTAGCACGTACTCTCCATTTGCGGCCATGTGTACTCGGTCGTTTACGGCCTTCCCTTTGCGGCGTGACATCATGACTTGTATACGAGCTTCCTTTACGTAAGACGCATTGTTGTTTGTCTGGCGCGACGCTTTGTGTTTTTCCGCGTATGACGCATCATTGTAGAATTACAAATATATGTATATGTATTGTTTACAATATCTAAGCGTAAGGTATCTCCCTTGAAACTTATGTTATAGGTGTGTATTATAATAGTGGTTAGTATTGTAAAGATGACTCCCTTCATGTCGGGCACGAACGTGTGAAATATAATATTGTTAGTAAATGGTTAGTTATATTGAGTTTTTATTAAATTACGTATTATTTGTACTATAATAAAAGACTCCCTATATAGCGGGCACGAGGACTTACATGTGCTAATAATAAAAGACTCCCTATATAGCGGGCACGAGGAATTCTTTATGTATTTTATATGTCCATACGTCGGGTGACGTAACACCTCCCTCCTTATAAAAAAATGTACGTAGTTATACGTGCATTTTGAATGTCGGCTCCTCTTGCAAGTATCTGCTATTCGAAGGGTAGGGTGGTGGTGGCGTCCTTTGGTTTTGTCGTAGGTAGCTCTATTGTTTCAGCATCTTCTGGCGGGTTTTGGTCGTACTCCGCTTTTTCTTCCTTTGTTGACTTGGCAAGGTGAAGCAAAAGATGCGTAGGCGAACCCCAATGGCTCCCATTAGATGAATACTTCAACCGTAAGTGTTATGCATAGCCGTGGATGACGGTGTCTGTTACATATTTTATTGATCGGAGGATCATGAGTATCGTTTTTATGACTCCGGCGCTTGCTGATCCGAATGTCACAAACGCTCCCCAAAAGTCGTTGGCCTGTGTTACTACGTCGTTCCAGGTACCGTATAGGTTGCTATATTGTGAGCCCTTGCAGGCTTCGCCTGTACTGACGAACCCACTTATGGTCAAGCTGTGTAGGTGCGTGCTGTTCCTTTTTCGTCTCATTATGAGGCTGTTGGGACCCAAAGATAGGCTTCTGGAGACTATTCCTTGTTCGCATAGGCGTTGGGTGAGCGGATGAATGTATTCGTTTTGGCCATTGTGTACTATTGAGTCGTGCGAGTACACTTCGTAGTGATAGATGATCCTATCGATCCTTTCTTTACACTGGATAGTATTCAGACACGTATAGTTCTTGGCTTGTTGGTTGAAGATTCGGCGTCTATCATTCAGAGACGTCCAGCAGCGAGAATGTAGTTACATTGAGTGTGAAACCAGCACAGTCGTATCTGGTTATATCTTGCGTAGCTCTTACCAATGCTAATTTCTCCATTGTGATTCGAAGATTCTTCTTTGGTTTTGATGCTTGTTTTCTTTGCAGAGAATATGACGCTTTGCTCGGACTGCGGTGACTTATGTTATAATAATAAAAAATAAAATAAAATAAAGAGGAGACACCTTAACGACCGTCGTCCTAGACTCTTAGATCTACTGTGGCTTCATGCTGTGCCGTGTCAACCGTTAGTCGGTTTTATAGAGTCCTGGACGTAGGTTTTGACTTATTTTCTAACTTTATTTAATTTTAATCTGTCCGTATGAACGACAGAGAGGCCTTTTGGCGTTTCTATTTTTACATTGTTATTATTTAAAATTTGTATGATCTTATACGGTCCTTCGTACTGGCTGTCTAACTTGCCTTTGATTTTTCCCTTTAGGAGGTATACGGAGTCGCCCATTGAGAAGTTCACCACCCTCTGTTTTTTATCGTAATAATTTTTAGATTTTATTTTCGCGCGTTCGAGGTTCTCTTTGGCGGCCTCCTGCGATTTCTGTAACTGTTCCGTCAATTCAGCCAAATACGATGCGTAAGTTTCGTCCTTTAAGTCGTTAAGTGTGCTTTCGTTCGGAGTTTTCGCTAACTGGCCAAAGATTAATTCGTGTGGAGTGTATTGTGTACCTTCATGTATACTTGTATTATAGGAAAACATCGCTATATCGACCCAATCGTCCCATTCAGAATTATCCTTTATGAAGTGTTTCAAAAATTCTGCTAACACGTGGTGTGAGCGTTCTATTGATCCGTTGGATTGCGGTCGATAAGCGGTGGTTTGGTATGTTTCTATTCTAAATTTCTTGGCCACTGCTTTCATCAATTCTGATAAGAAAGCAGTACCTTGATCAGTTAGTATCCCTTTCGGGCTGCCGAATTTACATATTAAATTTTTTATAAATGCGTCAGCTATTTCGACCGAAGAAGCTTGTTGTAGTGGTACCGCTATAGAATATTTGGTAAGGAGATCTTGTATTGTTAAAATGTAATTATTGCCTAGTTTACTAGTAGGCATCGGTCCTACTATATCCATCGAAATTTTGTCGAAGGCCCTTCCTGGTGTGTCGGTAAGGGTCATCGGTTGTCTGGTTTTTTGTCGAACAAGTTTCTTGGTTTGACAGCTGCGGCAGTTTTGGACGAAGTTTTGTATATCTGTTTTAAGGTTAGGCCAGTAGTACCGTTGTTTTATACGCCAATATGTCTTAGTGACTCCTTTGTGACCTCCCATTGGAGTAGCATGATTGTCATGGATAATTTGGACGCGTTCGATCTCCCTGGGTATTATGATTTCATGTTTTAATATAATAATTTTTGTTTTGTGACCCGCGAAGATCGAACTTATCTTGCGTTTAATGTTTATCCATGGTACGTCTGCTATATTGTCCCTTGAAATAGCTATTGTCTCTAAATTCAATTCAATTGCCGCGGCCAAAAGAGAATGTAATACTTCATCTAGAATTTCTAGTTGAATAGAGACGGATGTTCTCTCCTGGACGGGTAACGCGATGAGGTATCTATTGTCCCGTTTCGTAATCTTTACTCTACCAAGCGTTACGTCGGTAATGTTTGGTAGTCTTTTATTGTCGGCAAGTTCTTTAGCTCCTTTGTCGATAGGAGTTCCGGTTTTTGTCACAAAAAATGCTATGTGTCCTTTGTGCATTGTTATTCTGTCTTTTATTTCTATAATATTACTTTCGTAACGTGATAGATCCAGTTCGTCGTCGTTCGTTTCGTCTGTGTCGATCGTCTGTTCTTTTGTGTTTAAGTTAAGTGTTTTTGTTTCGAGTGCGGTTTCGGTTTTCGATGTCTTTTGCACATTACGTCTCTTAACGAGCGGCGAGAATATATCATCGTCACTCGAGCTGGTCCCTGCTATCGGAAGGATCCGTTTACTCGTTCGCCATTTTTATTTTTAATATGTTGAGTTCCGAGCCTGTGTCGACTAAAAATTCCGTCTCTTTGACTAGATCGTCAGAGGAAAGGACAATAGACGGAGAGGTAGATTCTTCTTTCAGTTGGAAGAAGTAGACGCGAGTGGCTGCTTCTCTTCTTATTGTCCGTACTGGACGCGCTGACGCGGTCTCTGCGGATGCGCTTTTCCCCAGAGATGTCGGTTCGTTTCCCGACTGGGCTTCCCTCCACTTTTTCTTCCGGCATTCCTCTATCGTATGGCCGATGTTTTTACAATACGAGCATTTTTTTATATACCTTTGATCTCGTGACGAGGAAGGAGAGTAGTGAGAGGATGGAGAGGATTGACGGGAGTTCTCGGGAGGTGGAGTGTAAGGTTCTTGAACTTGTGTCTGTGACCGGCGTTGCAGGTCACGCGATTTCCTATAACATTGTGCTTGAGTGTGACCGATCCTCTTGCAATAAGAACATGCATCTGGGTCCGGAGGAGGTCTAGTAGGCCGGGTATTGGGTTTACTATTTCTTTTTGATTCATAATAATAATAATCCATTGGTCTTTCTTGATAGGCCTTAGTCTTGTATTGTGGCCGCGGCCTCGCCAGACCTCGTCTGTCCCATTCATGTTGTATAGACGAATGTAGCTGAATCGCCTTATCGTATGCGTCGCTTAGGTCTCCGCACCGTAAGTCGTTTAGATACGGGTGATAATCTAATGGTAGACCCGAACAAAAACTTTTTAGAGCTAATTCGTCTATTTCCTGTTTTTTACTTTCCGTAAGCCCTCCCCAGAACCTTTCTTCGTCAAGGAGACTTTCGTGTAAGTCTTGTACGCGACCGATGTAGTCTATTATCGGTTCATTTTCGGACATAAGTACGTTTCTTAGTTCAGTCCTATAAAAATCTAACGAGTAGTATGTCCCCAAAGTCTGCCTGAGTCTGCTGCCTAATTCAAGCATTGTTCTAGGATGGTGTCTCTCGATCGCGACATAAGCGGAATCCTGTAGTTTCCTTATCGCGGCTAGTGTAAACAGTTCCTCCGGATAGGTGGGGATCATTTGACGTGCGCGTTTGCATGCTCTAATGTAAGAAGATAAAGGCATATTTTTTCCGTCGTACCGTGGAATAGATGCTAGAGCTTCGCTAACCTGATGATTAGGCAAGTGAAGCTGATTTTCCGTTCGTAGCGCGACGATTTCTCTCATTAGGAACGCGAGAGTATCTGTTTCTCCCAATTTTGCTTCCTCGGATGTGGTACGGAGAGTTTCTTCGCGTTCGCGTAGTCTTTGTTCGCGTTCGAAAAGGTCGCGTTCCCGCGAATCTAACTGAGCCATTGTATTGGCTATACGCCGCCTTTCGTCGGGGCTTATTTCGTCTGTTTGACGCGTGGTCATGCTGCGCGTTTCAATGCGATCGCTCCTCTCAATTGACATAATGTATCGTTAGTTTCCCGGCCGATGCACCAATTTTGTTGTTACGTCCCACTCGGCGCGGGCCTTAAAAAAAAGAACTATGTTCTTTCCTTCAAGGAGCTCCTGCTTCAATGGGATATTTGCCCAATTCGGCCGTTACCTACTACGTGTAGTTCGTGGCTCGGGACGGGCTTAACGATAAATTATGTCTTTGACGAGAGGATGATTTACTTACCCTTAATGCTTCTTTCCATATAATTCTAGATAGCGAGCTGTTCGAGGGTCGCTTGGTGGTAGCTGTCCGGCAACGAAGGTACACTCCGGGCAGTCGATCGGTACGAGCCGATATTCAATAACTCTGCAAGATGAAGACCTCAGGTCCTGCTGAGTATCGGGCCTGGGATGGCAGAGTGTGGTGTCCTCGATGATCCTAAGTCTGCAGGCCGACGGGTCGATGCCCAAGTTAGCCAGATGGTTTGTACCGTTATAATAGTTCGCGAGTAGTCGCCGGAGACGATGCTTGTGTCCGCCCCGACGTGTTTTCGGCATACGTATTCTCTAGGATACAACGGGACCTTCTAGGATGATTGAACCCGAGCGATTCGTACGCTCCGTTAGTTCTATGAAGAATGAACCCGGGCGATTCGTACGCCCCGATGGTTCTATGATTTAGGAATATGAACCCGGGCGATTCGTACGCCCCGATAGTTCTAAGACTTGGAAAGAGTGAACCCGGGCGATTCGTACGCCCCGATAGTTCTATGATAAAAAGTTGGAAAATGCGGAGAGAGATATGAAGAGCTTGTCGACCACACGTCGGTTCAGGAACACGTAGCTAATACGAGTCGCGAACGAGTAGTGACCGGGGTCCCGACTAATGAAACTCAGACGTCTACTAATAATTATTTATTCTAAATTTAAAATTATACTACGAATAGAATTGATACAGTGTAAAAAAAACTCTCTCGCGATTATTGGTTGGAACTAGCGTCCGTCGAAGTAAATCGTAGAAAATCTGATGCCGGAATAACCCGTAGGAATCTGTTGTCGGGAATGACCGTCGTGTGCTGCTCTGCAGCTCCT
This sequence comes from Dolichovespula saxonica, assembly GCA_911387935.1. Classification (NCBI taxonomy): domain Eukaryota; kingdom Metazoa; phylum Arthropoda; class Insecta; order Hymenoptera; family Vespidae; genus Dolichovespula; species Dolichovespula saxonica. Next base: position 3,208,447 of record CAJVQX010000003.1, on the reverse strand, counting down.
TATATACAAGTCCCAGCGGCGGCGGCTTGTGGCTTTGGCGGCGGCTTGTGGCTTTGGCGGTGGCGGTTTGTTGCTTTGGCGGCGGCTCGGTTCTTGGAAGATGGTGACTGGCTGCCGTCTTTCTTTCTTTCGTCCTTCCTGGATGGTCTATAGTGATGCGTGCAACGGCTTTGTGCTTTGGTGCGAGGCGCTTACTGGTAGTAGTGAGGATGCGTTTCGGTGTTGTCGGCTCGTAGCCATCGGATTACCGCTTGTGTGTGGGTCCAGGTCCGTGTGCGAGTCTATGGCATTGCGTGGTGGTCCGTGTCTCTCCCTTAGGCGCACGTGGTGACCACTTGTGGAGTAGTACGGCGTGTGTGTGTGCCCGGCGACCGCGTTGTTTTCCCTTGGGCGTACGTGGTAACCGTTCGGCGACTATTTAGCACGTACTCTCCATTTGCGGCCATGTGTACTCGGTCGTTTACGGCCTTCCCTTTGCGGCGTGACATCATGACTTGTATACGAGCTTCCTTTACGTAAGACGCATTGTTGTTTGTCTGGCGCGACGCTTTGTGTTTTTCCGCGTATGACGCATCATTGTAGAATTACAAATATATGTATATGTATTGTTTACAATATCTAAGCGTAAGGTATCTCCCTTGAAACTTATGTTATAGGTGTGTATTATAATAGTGGTTAGTATTGTAAAGATGACTCCCTTCATGTCGGGCACGAACGTGTGAAATATAATATTGTTAGTAAATGGTTAGTTATATTGAGTTTTTATTAAATTACGTATTATTTGTACTATAATAAAAGACTCCCTATATAGCGGGCACGAGGACTTACATGTGCTAATAATAAAAGACTCCCTATATAGCGGGCACGAGGACTTACATGTGCTAATAATAAAAGACTCCCTATATAGCGGGCACGAGGACTTACATGTGCTAATAATAAAAGACTCCCTATATAGCGGGCACGAGGACTTACATGTGCTAATAATAAAAGACTCCCTATATAGCGGGCACGAGGAATTCTTTATGTATTTTATATGTCCATACGTCGGGTGACGTAACACTTGCAAGAGGAGCCGACATTCAAAATGCACGTATAACTACGTACATTTTTTTATAAGGAGGGAGGTGTTACGTCACCCGACGTATGGACATATAAAATACATAAAGAATTCCTCGTGCCCGCTATATAGGGAGTCTTTTATTATTAGCACATGTAAGTCCTCGTGCCCGCTATATAGGGAGTCTTTTATTATAGTACAAATAATACGTAATTTAATAAAACTCAATATAACTAACCATTTACTAACAATATTATATTTCACACGTTCGTGCCCGACATGAAGGGAGTCATCTTTACAATACTAACCACTATTATAATACACACATATAACATAAGTTTCAAAGGAGATACCTTACGCTTAGATATTGTAAACAATACATATACATATATTTGTAATTCTACAATGATGCGTCATACGCGGAAAACACACAAAGCGTCGCGCCAGACAAACAACAATGCGTCTTACGTAAAGGAAGCTCGTATACAAGTCACGATGTCACGCCGCAAAGGGAAGGCCGTAAACGACCGAGTACACATGGCCGCAAATGGAGAGTACGTGCTAAATAGTCGCCGAACGGTTACCACGTACGCCCAAGGGAAAACAACGCGGTCGCCGGGCACACACACACGCCGTACTACTCCACAAGTGGTCACCACGTGCGCCTTAGGGAGAGACACGGACCACCACGCAATGCCATAGACTCGCACACGGACCTGGACCCACACACAAGCGGTAATCCAATGGCTACGAGCCGACAACACCGAGACGCATCCTCACTACTACCAGTAAGCGCCTCGCACCGAAGCACACAAAGCCGTTGCACGCATCACTATAGACCATCCAGAAAGGACGAAAGAAAGAAAGACGGCAGCCAGTCACCATTTTCCAAGAACCGAGCCGCCACCAAAGCAACGAGCCGCCGCCGCCAAAGCCACAAGCCGCCGCCAAAGCCACAAGCTCGCCGCTGGGACTTGTATATAAGGAGCTGCAGAGCAGCACACGACGGTCATTCCCGACAACAGATTCCTACGGGTTATTTCGGTGGTTATTCCGGCATCAGATTTTCTACGATTTACTTCGACGGACGCTAGTTCCAACCAATAATCGCGAGAGAGTCTTTTTTACACTGTATCAATTCTATTCGTAGTATAATTTTAAATTTAGAATAAATAATTATTAGTAGTAGACGTCTGAGTTTCATTAGTCGGGACCCCGGTCACTACTCGTTCGCGACTCGTATTAGCTACGTGTTCCTGAACCGACGTGTGGTCGACAAGCTCTTCATATCTCTCTCCGCATTTTCCAACCTATTATCATAGAACTATCGGGGCGTACGAATCGCCCGGGTTCACTCTTTCCAAGTCTTAGAACTATCGGGGCGTACGAATCGCCCGGGTTCATATTCCTAAATCATAGAACCATCGGGGCGTACGAATCGCCCGGGTTCATTCTTCATAGAACTAACGGAGCGTACGAATCGCTCGGGTTCAATCATCCTAGAAGGTCCCGTTGTATCCTAGAGAATACGTACGCCGAAAACACGTCGGGGCGGACACAAGCATCGTCTCCGGCGACTACTCGCGAACTATTATAACGGTACAAACCATCTGGCTAACTTGGGCATCGACCCGTCGACCTGCAGACTTAGGATCATCGAGGACACCACACTCTGCCATCCCAGGCCCGATACTCAGCAGGACCTGAGGTCTTCATCTTGCAGAGTTATTGAATATCGGCTCGTACCGATCGACTGCCCGGAGTGTACCTTCGTTGCCGGACAGCTACCACCAAGCGACCCTCGAACAGCTCGCTATCTAGAATTATATGGAAAGAAGCATTAAGGGTAAGTAAATCATCCTCTCGTCAAAGACATAATTTATCGTTAAGCCCGTCCCGAGCCACGAACTACACGTAGTAGGTAACGGCCGAATTGGGCAAATATCCCATTGAAGCAGGAGCTCCTTGAAGGAAAGAACATAGTTCTTTTTTTTAAGGCCCGTGCCGAGTGGGACGTAACAGACACCATCCTAGAACAATGCTTGAATTAGGCAGCAGACTCAGGCAAACTTTGGGGACATACTACTCGTTAGATTTTTATAGGACTGAACTAAGAAACGTGCTTATGTCCGAAAATGAACCGATAATAGATTACATCGGTCGCGTACAAGACTTACACGAAAGTCTCCTTGACGAAGAAAGATTCTGGGGAGGGCTTACAGAAAGTAAAAAACAGGAAATAGACGAATTAGCTCTAAAAAGTTTTTGCTCGGGTCTACCATTAGATTATCACCCGTACCTAAACGACTTACGGTGCGGAGACCTAAGCGACGCATACGATAAGGCGATTCAGCTACATTCGTCTATACAACATGAATGGGACAGACGAGGTCTGGCGAGGCCGCGGCCACAATACAAGACTAAGGCCTATCAAGAAAGACCAATGGATTATTATTATTATGAATCAAAAAGAAATAGTAAACCCAATACCCGGCCTACTAGACCTCCTCCGGACCCAGATGCATGTTCTTATTGCAAGAGGATCGGTCACACTCAAGCACAATGTTATAGGAAATCGCGTGACCTGCAACGCCGGTCACAGACACAAGTTCAAGAACCTTACACTCCACCTCCCGAGAACTCCCGTCAATCCTCTCCATCCTCTCACTACTCCCCTCCCTCGTCACGAGACCAAAGGTATATAAAGAAATGCTCGTATTGTAAGCACATCGGACATACGATAGAGGAATGCCGAAAGAAAAAGTGGAGGGAAACCCAGTCGGGAAACGAATTGACGTCTCTGGGGAAGGGCGCACCCGCAGAGACCGCGTCAGCGCGCCCAGTACGAACAATAAAGGAAGAGAAGCCACTCGCGTCTACTTCTTCCAATTAAAGGAAGAATGCACCTCTCCGTCTATCGTCCTTTCTTCCGACGATTTAGCCAAGGAAACAGAATTTTTAATCGACACGGGTTCGGAACTAAACATATTAAAAATAACAATGGCAAATGGAGACATACTATGTGACGAAAACGACAAGGTCAGACTGATCGGTATCACCGACAAAACTGTTACCACATACGGTTCGGTGACCGTACACATTCACGGATACCCGGTTAAATTCCAACTGGTACCAAATTCCTTTCCTATCCCCTACGACGGTATTTTGGGCTCCGACTTCTTTCATAAAACAGCCAAAATCGATTATGAGAGAGAATCTATAAAGTGGCACGGAATAGTTATGCCCTTTGTTCAATCAAAGGAGATAACTATTCCGGGGCGAACGAGCAATGTCTGTAAAATAAAAATAAAGAATAACGAATTCGAGCAGGAAACCGAGACCCAACATACCGTCCTCCCTACTCACATTACCCATTCCAAATCCTGCAAATACACAAAAAAGACAGACGAACGTTACGTACTAGCCCTACAGAACATTAACTTGGACGAACTGAATGATGAAGAGAAATCCGTAGCAAAAGATATGATCAGAGAATCCATAGATTTATTTCACTTGCCGGGCGACAGACTGACGTACTCCGACACCGTAACACACAAAATAGAGACAGTGGACTCTATTCCAGTAAATGTCCGACAGTACCGCTTCCCGCCCATCCATAAGGAGGAGATAAACAAACAGATAGGAGAACTTCTAGAAAACAATGTAATCAAATCATCTACGTCTCCGTATAATTCTCCACTATGGATAGTTCCGAAGAAACCGGACGCAAAAGGGAATAAAAGATGGAGATTAGTCATCGACTACCGGATATTAAACGAAAAAACTATTAAAGACAGTTATCCACTGCCGAACATAACAGAAATATTAGATCAATTAGGAAGCGCGAAATATTTTAGTACGTTCGATCTCGCATCAGGTTTCCATCAGATCGGCATGGACAAAGAAGACGCGCCGAAAACGGCTTTCTCCACGCCATTCGGGCATTACGAATTTAAACGTATGCCCTTTGGTCTCAAAAACGCTCCTTCCACCTTCCAACGCTTGATGAACAATGTCCTGACCGGATTGCAAGGTAATGGATTATTCGTTTACCTAGATGACATAGTCATATACTCCAGCTCGCTACAAGAGCACCTTTTGAAATACCGAAATTTATGTGCGCGTCTCCGTGACGCCAATCTAAAATTACAACCCGAGAAATGCAATCTTCTCAGGAAGGAAGTTGTATATCTCGGGCATATCATTAGCGCGGATGGAGTGAAACCAGACCCAGGAAAAATAGAAGCAGTCAAGAACTTCCCGACGCCAAAGAATGCAAAGAACATAAAACAATTCCTGGGACTGGCAGGTTATTATCGACGCTTCATACCAAACTTCTCAGGTACAAGTAAACCGCTGACAAACCTCTTAAAGAAAGACGTACCATTTAAATGGGAAGACGCTCAAAACAAGGCATTCAAAACTTTAACAAGCCTTTTGTGTGAGCAACCGCTTTTGCAATTCCCTGATTTTACAAAGCCTTTCCTAGTAACTACCGACGCATCAAATTACGCGATCGGGGGAATTCTCAGTCAGGGAGAAATCGGTAAAGATCTGCCCATAGCCTACACGTCAAGGATCTTAAATCAAGCGGAACAAAATTATTCAACAATAGAAAAAGAGCTGCTTGCCATTATATACGCTGTTAATTACATCCGACCTTATCTATACGGTCGTAAATTCAGTTTAATCACTGACCACCGTCCGCTATTGTGGTTAAATTCTGTGAAAGACCCGACGTCTCGGCTTATTAGATGGCGACTCAAACTCGCCGAGTATGAATACGATATTGTCTACAAAGCCGGAAAACGAAACGTCAATGCCGACGCGCTATCGCGTAACCCTATAGAGTTGAGTAAACAGATCCTTCCGATAGCAGGGACCAGCTCGAGTGACGACGAAATATTCTCGTCGCTCGCTAAGAGACGTCGCATGCAAGAAATATCAAAACCCGAGACCGCACGTGAAACGGAAATACCTAACATAAACATAAACATAAACATAAACGATACAGACGAAACGAACGACGACGAACTGGATCTATCACGCTACGAAAGTAATATTATAGAAATAAAAGACAGGATAACAATGCACAAAGGACACATAGCATTTTTTGTAACAAAGACCGGAACTCCTATTGACAAAGGAGCCAAAGAACTTGCCGACAATAAAAGACTACCAAACATTACCGACGTAACGCTTGGTAGAGTAAAGATTACGAAACGGGACAATAGATACCTCATCGCGTTACCCGTCCAGGAGAGAACATCCGTCTCTATTCAACTAGAAATTCTAGATGAAGTATTACATTCTCTTTTGGACGCGGCAATTGAATTGAATTTAGAGACAATAGCTATTTCAAGGGACAATATAGCAGACGTACCATGGATAAACATTAAACGCAAGATAAGTTCGATCTTCGCGGGTCACAAAACAAAAATTATTATATTAAAACATGAAATCATAATACCCAGGGAGATCGAACGCGTCCAAATTATCCATGACAATCATGCTACTCCAATGGGAGGTCACAAAGGAGTCACTAAGACATATTGGCGTATAAAACAACGATACTACTGGCCTAACCTTAAAACAGATATACAAAACTTCGTCCAAAACTGCCGCAGCTGTCAAACCAAGAAACTTGTTCGACAAAAAACCAGACAACCGATGACCCTTACCGACACACCAGGAAGGGCCTTCGACAAAATTTCGATGGATATAGTAGGACCGATGCCTACTAGTAAACTAGGCAATAATTACATTTTAACAATACAAGATCTCCTTACCAAATATTCTATAGCGGTACCACTACAACAAGCTTCTTCGGTCGAAATAGCTGACGCATTTATAAAAAATTTAATATGTAAATTCGGCAGCCCGAAAGGGATACTAACTGATCAAGGTACTGCTTTCTTATCAGAATTGATGAAAGCAGTGGCCAAGAAATTTAGAATAGAAACATACCAAACCACCGCTTATCGACCGCAATCCAACGGATCAATAGAACGCTCACACCACGTGTTAGCAGAATTTTTGAAACACTTCATAAAGGATAATTCTGAATGGGACGATTGGGTCGATATAGCGATGTTTTCCTATAATACAAGTATACATGAAGGTACACAATACACTCCACACGAATTAATCTTTGGCCAGTTAGCGAAAACTCCGAACGAAAGCACACTTAACGACTTAAAGGACGAAACTTACGCATCGTACTTGGCTGAATTGACGGAACAGTTACAGAAATCGCAGGAGGCCGCCAAAGAGAACCTCGAACGCGCGAAAATAAAATCTAAAAATTATTACGATAAAAAACAGAGGGTGGTGAACTTCTCAATGGGCGACTCCGTATACCTCCTAAAGGGAAAAATCAAAGGCAAGTTAGACAGCCAGTACGAAGGACCGTATAAGATCATACAAATTTTAAATAATAACAATGTAAAAATAGAAACGCCAAAAGGCCTCTCTGTCGTTCATACGGACAGATTAAAATTAAATAAAGTTAGAAAATAAGTCAAAACCTTCGTCCAGGACTCTATAAAACCGACTAACGGTTGACACGGCACAGCATGAAGCCACAGTAGATCTAAGAGTCTAGGACGACGGTCGTTAAGGTGTCTCCTCTTTATTTTATTTTTATTATTATAACATAAGTCACCGCAGTCCGAGCAAAGCGTCATATTTTCTGTAAAGAGAACAAGCATCAAAACCAAAGAAGAATCTTCAACCAACAAGCCAAGAACTATACGTGTCTGATAGGACCATCTATCACTGCGAAGTGTACTCGCACGTCTCAATAGTGCACAATGGCCAACACGAATACATTCATCCGCTCACCCAACGCCTATGCGAACAAGGAATAGTCTCCAGAAGCCTATCTTTGGGTCCCAACAGCCTCATAATGAGACGAAAAAGGAACAGCACGCACCTACACAGCTTGACCATAAGTGGGTTCGTCAGTACAGGCGGAGCCTGCAAGGGCTCGCAATATAGCAATCTATACGGTACCTGGAACGACGTCGTAACACAGGCCAACGACTTTTGGGGAGCGTTTGTGACATTCGGATCAGCAAGCGCCGGAGTCATAAAAACGATACTCATGATCCTCCGATCAATAAAATATGTAACAGACACCGTCATCCACGGCTATGCATAACACTTACGGTTGAAGTATTCATCTAATGGGAGCCATTGGGGTTCGCCTACGCATCTTTTGCTTCACCTTGCCAAGTCAACAAAGGAAGAAAAAGCGGAGAACGACCAAAACCCGCCAGAAGATGCTGAAACAATAGAGCTACCTACGACAAAACCAAAGGACGCCACCACCACCCTACCCTTCGAATAGCAGATACTTGCAAGAGGAGCCGACATTCAAAATGCACGTATAACTACGTACATTTTTTTATAAGGAGGGAGGTGTTACGTCACCCGACGTATGGACATATAAAATACATAAAGAATTCCTCGTGCCCGCTATATAGGGAGTCTTTTATTATTAGCACATGTAAGTCCTCGTGCCCGCTATATAGGGAGTCTTTTATTATAGTACAAATAATACGTAATTTAATAAAAACTCAATATAACTAACCATTTACTAACAATATTATATTTCACACGTTCGTGCCCGACATGAAGGGAGTCATCTTTACAATACTAACCACTATTATAATACACACCTATAACATAAGTTTCAAGGGAGATACCTTACGCTTAGATATTGTAAACAATACATATACATATATTTGTAATTCTACAATGATGCGTCATACGCGGAAAAACACAAAGCGTCGCGCCAGACAAACAACAATGCGTCTTACGTAAAGGAAGCTCGTATACAAGTCATGATGTCACGCCGCAAAGGGAAGGCCGTAAACGACCGAGTACACATGGCCGCAAATGGAGAGTACGTGCTAAATAGTCGCCGAACGGTTACCACGTACGCCCAAGGGAAAACAACGCGGTCGCCGGGCACACACACACGCCGTACTACTCCACAAGTGGTCACCACGTGCGCCTTAGGGAGAGACACGGACCACCACGCAATGCCATAGACTCGCACACGGACCTGGACCCACACACAAGCGGTAATCCGATGGCTACGAGCCGACAACACCGAGACGCATCCTCACTACTACCAGTAAGCGCCTCGCACCAAAGCACACAAAGCCGTTGCACGCATCACTATAGACCATCCAGGAAGGACGAAAGAAAGAAAGACGGCAGCCAGTCACCATCTTCCAAGAACCGAGCCGCCGCCAAAGCAACAAACCGCCACCGCCAAAGCCACAAGCCGCTGCCAAAGCCACAAGCCGCCGCCGCTGGGACTTGTATATAAGGAGCTGCAGAGCAGCACACGATGGTCATTCCCGACAACAGATTCCTACGGGTTATTTCGGTGGATTCCGGCATCAGATTTTCTACGATTCACTTCGACGGACGCTAGTTCCAACCAATAATCGCGAGAGAGTCTTTGTTTTACACTGTATCAATTCTATTCGTAGTATAATTTTAAATTTAGAATAAATAATTATTAGTAGTAGACGTCTGAGTTTCATTAGTCGGGACCCCGGTCACTACTCGTTCGCGACTCGTATTAGCTACGTGTTCCTGAACCGACGTGTGGTCGACAAGCTCTTCATATCTCTCTCCGCATTTTCCAACCTTTTATCATAGAACTATCGGGGCGTACGAATCGCCCGGGTTCACTCTTTCCAAGTCATAGAACTATCGGGGCGTACGAATCGCCCGGGTTCATATTCCTAAATCATAGAACCATCGGGGCGTACGAATCGCCCGGGTTCATTCTTCATAGAACTAACGGAGCGTACGAATCGCTCGGGTTCAATCATCCTAGAAGGTCCCGTTGTATCCTAGAGAATACGTATGCCGAAAACACGTCGGGGCGGACACAAGCATCGTCTCCGGCGACTACTCGCGAACTATTACAACGGTACAAACCATCTGGCTAACTTGGGCATCGACCCGTCGGCCCGCAGACTTAGGATCATCGAGGACACCACACTCTGCCATCCCAGGCCCGATACTCAGCAGGACCTGAGGTCTTCATCTTGCAGAGTTATTGAATATCGGCTCGTACCGATCGACTGCCCGGAGTGTACCTTCGTTGCCGGACAGCTACCACCAAGCGACCCTCGAACAGCTCGCTATCTAGAATTATATGGAAAGAAGCATTAAGGGTAAGTAAATCATCCTCTCGTCAAAGACATAATTTATCGTTAAGCCCGTCCCGAGCCACGAACTACACGTAGTAGGTAACGGCCGAATTGGGCAAATATCCCATTGAAGCAGGAGCTCCTTGAAGGAAAGAACATAGTTCTTTTTTTTTAAGGCCCGTGCCGAGTGGGACGTAACACCGTTGTTATTGCCATTATTATTGCCGTTATTCTCTTTAGAATTACCGTTATTATAACCGTTGATATTGCCTTTTTTATTCTCGTTATTGCTACATTATTAACGTTATTTTTGCTGTTATTATTGCAATTATTATTGTCGCTCCCATTGCCGTTATTATTGCCCTTATTATTGCTGTTATGTAGCCCGATATTGCCGATATTACTGGCCTTATTATTGCTATTATTATTGTCTTTATTATTGTCAATATTATTGAAGATATTGCTGTTATTGTAGCAACCATTATGGCAGTTATTATTGCCGTTATCGCCTTTGTTATTACCGTTATTAATGCCATAATTGTTGCCTTTATTGCCTTTATTATTGCCGTTATTAATGCCGTTATTGCCGTTATTATTGCAGTTATTTTTGATATTATTGTCTTTATTATTGCCGTTATTATTGCCTTTATTTTTGCTGCTTTTCAGGCCGTTATTGCAGTTATTATAGCCATTATTATTAACGTTATTATTACCTTTATAATTGGCATTATGACGTACGTCTTTGCCGTTATTATTACAGATATTATTGCACAATATTAAAGTTATTATTACCGTTATTATTACTTTTATTATTGCCGTTATTATTCCTTTATTATTGCCGTTGCTAAGGCCGTTGTTGCCGTAATTATTGCAGTTGCTATTGCCGATATTGTGTATATTATTGCCGTTATTATTGCAGTTATTATTGAAGTTGGTGTCTTTATTAAGGCCGTTATTATTGCCGTTATTATTGCAGTTATTTTTGATGTTATTGTCTTTAGTATTGCCGTTGTTATTGCCTTTATTTTTGCTGTTATTCATGTCGTTATTGCAATTATTATTGATTTTATATTCTTTATTAATGCTGTCGTAATTGCCATTATTATTGTCGTTTTTATTGCAGCTATTATTGCCCTTATTATCGTTATTATACCTTTATTATTTCCTTTATTATAGACGTTATTAAGACCGTTATTGCAGTTTTTATTGCCGTTATTATTGATGTTATTATTGACGTTATTGTCTTTAATATTGCCGTCAATATTGCCTTTATTATTACCGTTCTTAATGCCGTTGTTTTTGCCAATATTAAAGCCGTTATTGCCGTTATTATAACATTTATTATTGACGTTATTGTCTTAATTATTGCTGTTGTTATTGCTATTATTACTGTTATTATTGCAGAGATTATTGCCCTTATTATCGTTATTATTAACGTTTTTATTGTCTTTATTATTGCCTTTATTAAGGCCGTTATTGCAGTTATTATTGCCGTTGTTATTGCCATTATTATTGCATTTATTGCCTTTAATATCACAGTTATTATTGCAGTTTTTGTCTTTGTTATTGTCGACGTTATTGCCATTATTATTGCCGTTTTTATTGCAGTTAGTATTGCCCTTATTGTCGTTATTATTATCGTTATTATTGCTGTTATTAAGGCCGTTATTGCCGATAATATTGCAGTAGTTATTGACGTTATTGTCGTAATTAAGTCCGTTATTATTGCCATTATTATTACCGTTATTATTGCCTTTATTATTGCCATTATTAAGGCCGTTATTGCCATAATTATAGCAGTTATTATTGCCGTTATTGTCTTTATTATTGCGGTTACTATTGCCGTTGTTATTCCCATTATTATTGACGCTATTGTCTTTAGTATTGTCTTTATAAGTGCCGTTGTTGCTGCCATTATTATTGCCGTTATTGCCTTTATTATTACTGTTATTATTGCCCTTATTATTGCTGTTATGTAGCCCGATATTGCCGTTATTACTGGCCTTATTATTGCTATTATTATTGTCTTTATTATTGCCATTATTATTGAAGATATTGCCGTTATTATAGCAACCATTATTGCAGTTATTATTGCCGTTATCGCCTTTATTATTACCGTAATTATTGCCATATTATTGCCGTTATTGCCTTTATTATTACCGTTGTAATTGCCTTTATTATTGCCGTTATGAATGCCGTTATTGCCGTTAATATTGCAGTTATTATTGCCGTTATGTAGGCCGATATTGCAGTTATTACTGGCCTTTTTATTGTATTTTATTATTGCCATTATTAAAGCCGTTATTGCCGTAATTATAGCAGTTATTATTGCCGTTATTGTCTTTATTATTGCGGTTACTATTGCCGTTGTTATTCCCATTATTATTGACGCTATTGTCTTTAGTATTGTCTTTATAATTGCCGTTGTTATTGCCATTATTATTGCAGTTATTATTGCTGTTATTGTCTTTATTATTGCCGTTGTTATTGCCATTATTATTGCCGTTATTATTGCAGAGATTATTGCCCCTATTATAGTTATTATTACCGTTTTTATTGTCTTTATTTTTGCCGTTATTAAGGCCGTTATTGCAGTTATTATTGCCGTTATTATTGCGGATATTATTGACGTTATTGCCGTAATTATAGCAGTTATTATTGTCGTTTTTGTCTTTATTATTCCCGTTATTATTGCCTTTATTTTTGCTGTTACTCAGGCCATTATTGCAGTTATTATAGCCATTATTATTAACGTTATTATTACCTTTATAATTGGCATTATAACGTACGTCATTGCCGTTATTATTTCATTTATTATTGACATTAATGTCGTTTATATTGCCGTTATTAATGCAGTTATTATTGCCTTTATTGACTTAATTATTGCCGTTATTATGGTCGTTATTGCCGTTATTATTGCATTTATTATTGCCGTTATTGCCTTTATTATTACCGTTATTATTGCCATAATTATTGCCGTTTTTGCCTTTATTATTGCCATTATAAAAGCCGTTATTGCCGTTTTTATAACAGTTATCATTGATGTTATGTAGGCCGATATTGCAGTCATTACTGGCCTTTTTATTGCCTTTATTATTGCCATTATTAAAGCCGTTGTTGCCGTTATTATAACAGTCATTATTGATGTTATTGTCTTTATTATTGCCGTAGTTATTGCCATTATTATTGACGTTATTTTTGCAGAGATTATTGCCTCTATTATACTTATTATTACCGATTTTATTGTCTTAATTTTTCCGCTATTAAGGCCGTTATTGCCGTCAATATTGCCGTTGTTATTGCGATTATTATTGCCTTTATTGCCTTTAATATCACAGTTATTATTGCCGTTTTTGTCTTTGTTATTGTCGACGTTATTGCCATTATTATTGCCGTTTTTTTGCAGTTATTATTGCCCTTATTGTGGTTATTATTATCGTTATTATTGCCGTTATTTAGGCCGTTAATGCCGCTATTATTGCGGATATTATTGACGTTATTTTCGTTATTAAGTACGTTATTAATGCCATTATTATTACCGTTATTATTGCCTTTATTAATGCCGTTATTCAGTCCGTTATTGCCATTAATATTGCGGATATTATTGACGTTATTGTCGTTATTAAGTACGTTATAATTGCCATTATTATTACCGTTATTATTGCCTTTATTATTGCCATTATTAAGGCCGTTATTGCCGTAATTATAGCAGTTATTATTGCCGTTATTGTCTCTATTATTGCGGTTACTATTGCCGTTGTTATTACCATTATTATTGACGCTATTGTCTTTAGTATTGTCTTTATAATTGCCGTTGTTATTGCCATTATGAAAGCAGTTATTGCCGTTATTATTGCCATTATTATTGCAGTTATTATTGCCGTTATTGTCTTTATTATTACCGTTATTATTGCCATAATTATTGACGTTATTGCCTTTATTATTACTGTTATAATTGCCTTCACGTTTGCCGTAATTAATGCCGTTATTGCCTTTAATATTGCAGTTATTATTGCTGTTATCTAGGCCGATATTGCAGTTATTACTGGCCTTTTTATTGCCTTTATTATTGCCATTATTAAAGCCGTTATTGCCGTTATTATAACAGTTATTATTGACGTTATTGTCTTTATTATTGCCGATGTTATTGCTATTATTATTGCCGTTATTATTGCTGAGATTATTGCCTTATTATCGTTATTATTACCGTTTTTATTGACTTTATTTTTGCCGTTATTAAAGGCCGTTATTGCAGTTATTATTGCGGATATTATAGACGTTATTGTCGTTATTAAATCCGTTATCATTGCCATTATTATTACCGTTATTATTGCCTTTATTATTGCCATTATTAAGGCCGTTATTGCCGTAAGTATAGCAGTTATTATTGCCGTTAATATTGGAGTTATTATTTACGATTATTATTGCCTTTATTTTTGCTGTTATTCATGTCGTTATTGCAGTTATTACTGATTTTATATTCTTTATTATTGCCGTCGTTATTGCCATTATTATTGTCGTTTTGATTGCAGTTATTATTGCCATTATTATCGTTATTATTACCTTTATTATTTCCTCTATTATTGCCGTTATTAAGACCGTTAATGCAGTTATTATTGCCGTTATTATTGTTTTTATTATTGACGTTATTGTCTTTATTATAGCCATTATTGAGTCCGTTATTGCTGTAATAATAGCAGCTATTATTGCCGTTATTTACTTTATTATTGCCGTTATTATTTCCTTTATTTTTGCAGTTATTCATGTCGTTATTGCAGTTATTATTGATTTTATATTCCTTATTATTGCCGTCGTTATTGCCATTACTATAGTCGTTATTATTGCAGTTATTATTGCCTTCATTATCGTTATTATTACCTTTATTATTTCCTCTATTATTGCCCTTATTAAGACCGTTAATGCAGTTAATATTGCCGTTATTATTTAAGTTATTATTGACGTTATTGTCTTTAATATTACCGTCGATATTGCCATTATTATTACCTTTATTATTGCCGTTATTATTGCCGTTGTTATTGACATTATTATTGCCTTTATTGCCTTTAATATCACAGTTATTATTACCGTTTTAGTCTTTATTATTGTCGACGTTATTGCCATTATTATTGCCGTTTTTATTGAAGTTATTATTGACGTTATTTTCTATAATATTGCCGTCGATATTGCCTCTATTATTACCATTATTATTGCCGTTGTTTTTGCCAATATTATTGCCGTTAATGCCTTTATTTTGCCGTATTCAAGGCCGTTATTGCCTTTATTATTGCAGTTATCATTGACGTTGTTATTGCAATTATTATTGTCGTAATTATTGCATTTATTGTTGACATTGATGTCGTTTATATTGCCGTTATTATTGCAGTTATTATTGCCTTTTTTGTCTTAATTATTGCCGTTATTATGGTCGTTATTGCCGTTATTATTGCAGTTATTATTGACGTTATTGCCTTTATTATTGCCGTTGTAATTGCCATTATTATTGCCGTAATTATAGCAGAGTTTATTGCCCCTATTATATTAATTATTACCGTTTTTATTGTCTTTACTTTTGCCGTTATTAAGGCCGTTATTGCAGTTATTATTGCCGTTATTATTGCGGATATTATTGACGTTATTGCCGTTATAATAGCAGTAATTAATGTCGTTTTTGTCTTTAGTATTCCGTTATTATTGCCTTTATTTTTGCCGTAATTGTCTTTATTATTGCCATTATTAAGGCCGTTATTGCCATAATTATAACAGTTATTATTGCCGTTATTGTCTTTATTATTGCGGTTACTATTGCCGTTGTTATTCCCATTATTATTGACGTTATTGTCTTTGGTATTGTCTTTATAATTGCCGTTATTATTGCCATTATTATTGCAGTTATTATTGCTGTTATTGTCTTTATTATTGCCGTTGTTATTGCCATTATTATTGCCGTTATTCTCTTTAGTATTGCCGTTATTATAACGGTTAATATTGCCTTTTTATTCTAGTTATTGCTACATGATTAACGTTATTGTTGTCGTTATTATTGCAATTATTATTGGCGCCCTCATTGCCGTTGTTATTGCCATTATTATTGCCGTTATTGCCTTTATTATTACCGTTATTATTGCCCTTATTATTGCTGTTATGTAGCCCGATATTGCCGTTAGTACTGGCCATATTATTGCTATTATTATTATTTTTATTATTGCCATAATTATTGCCGTTATTGCCTTTATTATTACCGTTATAATTCCATTTATTATTGACGTTATTAATGCCGTTATTGCCGTTAATATTGCAGTTATTTTTGATGTTATTGTCTTTATTATTGCCGTTCTTATTGCTATTATTATTTCAGAGATTATTGTCCTTATTGTCTTTATTATTACCGTTTTTATTGTCTTTAATTTTGCCGTTATTAAGGCAGTTATTTCATTTATTTTTGCTGTTATTATTGCGAATATTATTGACGTTATTGTCGTTATTAAGGCCGTTATTATTGCCATTATTATAACCGTTATTATTGCTGTTTTTATTGCCACCATTATTGCTTTTATTGCCTTTAATATCACAGTTATTATTGCCGTTTTTGTCATTATTATTGTCGACGTTATTGCCATTATTATTGCCGTTTTTTGCAGTTATTATTGCCCTTATTGTCGTTATTATTATCGTCAATATTGCCGTTATTAAGGCCGTTATTGTCGTTAATATTGCAGTAATTATTGACGTTATTGTCGTTATTAAGTACGTTATTATTGCCATTATTATTACCGTTATTATTCCTTTATTATTGCCATTATTAAGGCCGTTATTGCCGTAATTGTAGCAGTTATTATTGTCGTTATTGTCTTTATTATTGCCGTCGATATTGCCATTATTATTACCTTTATTATTGCCGTCATTATTGCCGTTGTTATTGTCATTATTAATGCCTTTATTGCCTTTAATATCACAGTTATTATTGCCGTTTTTGTCTTTATTATTATCGACGTTATTGCCATTATTATTGCCGTTTTTATTGCAGTTATTATTGGCCTTATTGTCGTTATTATTATCGTTATTATTGCCGTTTTTGTCTTTATTATTGTCGACGTTATTGCTTTTATTATTACTGTTTTTATTGCAAAACTTATTGCCCTTGTTGTAGTTATTATTATCGTTATTATTGCCGTTATTAAGGCCGTTATTGCCGTTATTATAACAGTTATTATTGACGTTATTGTCTTTATTTTTGACGTTATTATTGCCGTTGTTATTGCCATTATTATCACAGTTATTATTGCCGTGTTGTCAATATTATTATCGATGTTATTTGCCATTATTATTGCCGATTTTATTGCAGTTATTATTGCTCTTATTGTCGTTATTATTATTGTTATTATTGCTCTTATTAAGGCCGCTAGTGACATTATTAATGCAGTAATTATTGACGTTTTTGCCATTATTATCGCCGTTTTTGTCTTCATCATTGCCTTTGTCATTGTCGTTATCATTTCCGTTATTATTACCGTTATTATTGCCTTTATTATTGCCGTAATTAATGCCGTTATTGCTGTTATTATTTCAGTTATTAATCTCGTTATTGCCGTTGTTATTGTCGTTGTTATTGCCATTTTTATTGCCGTTATTGCAGTTATTATTGCCGTTATTATTGCGGATATTATTGACGTTATTGCCGTAATTATAGCAGTTATTATTGTCGTTTTTGTCTTTATTATTACCGTTATTATTGCTTTTATTATTGCCGTTATTATTTCTTTATTATTGCCGTTGCTAAGGCCGTTATTGCCGTAATTATTGCAGTTGCTATTGCCGATATTGTATATATTATTGCCGTTATTATTGCAGTTATTATTGACGTTATCGTCTTTATAAAGGACGTTATTATTGCCGTTATTATTTCCGTTATTATCGCAGCTATTATTGACGTTAATGTCTTTATTATTGCTGTTATTATTGCAGAGATTATTGCCCTTATTATCGTTATTATTAGGTTGGTGCGGTTGAAATGTCGGATTCTCTTTACATGCGGACGTTTTCCTCCCTGTTTTCGTTATACTTTTGTATTTGGCATAACCTCATTCATACTCGTATTGTCCATTGCCAGAGACTCATTTCAACAAAATAGGTTTTCTCGAAGGTCTTCCCTTTTTTATTTCTTTTGAGTTTATTACCGATATGAATTCTGCCGACATTCGCGTCATTTTCTTATATGAGTACAAACTTGGTAATAGTGCTGCAAAAGCTGCACGCAACATAAACCATGCGTTTGGGGAGAATACGGTTAACGATCGGAAAGTGCAGCGTTGGTTCGAAAAATTTCGGACTGGCGATTTTTCACTGCAAAATGAGCCGCGCGGAAGACCCAAAACGTCTGTGAAGAATGATGACCTGAAGGCTCTAGTGGAAGCGGATCCAGCCGTATCCACGAGGGAACTTGCTATCAGGATGAAAGTTGACCATACAACGATATTGAGACACCTTTCTGAGATTGGCAAGGTTAAGAAGATGGACAAGTGGGTACCGCACGCACTGACAGAGCGAAATAAGCTGGATCGGTTAAACGTATGCTCATCATTGCTAACCCGATTTCTCCGAGAGCCATTTTTTGATCGGATCATTACGTGTGACGAAAAATGGGTTCTTTATGACAATAGAAAGAGGTGTGCTCGGTGGCTTGACAAGGATGAGGTTTGTGCCCATACTCCAAGGCCATCGCTTCATCCACGGAAGATTTTGTTCACAGTTTGGTGGAACGCGGCTGGGGTAATCCATTATTCGTTCCTTCGACCTGGGGAGACAATTACGGCCGAAAAGTACTGCCAGTACATTGATGAGATGCACGATAAGTTAAAAATTGTACTCCCATCGCTTGTGAATCGGCATGGGCCGCTACTGCTCCATGACAACGCTCGGCCGCATACATCGCACAAAACAATTGCGAAACTGAACGAACTGGAATATGAAGTTTTGCAGCATCCACCATATTCAACGGATCTCTCGCCGACCGATTTTCATTTTTTCAAGCATTTAGAGCTGTTTTTAAGGGGCAAACACTATGAAAATGAAGACAGTCTAAAAAACTCGATATCAGAGTTTATTAATTCTAAAGACCAAAATTTTTTTAAGACAGGCATCTACGCTTTAAAATCTCGTTGGGAGAAGTGTATTGAAGCGAATGGAGCATACTTTGATTGAATAAACAGCTTTTGAAGAAAGATATACAGTTTTATACAATCACTTAAGAATCCGACATTTCATACGCACCAACCTAATATTACCGTTTTTATGATTTATATTTTTGCCATTATTTAGGCCGTTATTGCAGTTATTATTGCCGTTATTATTGCGGAGATTATTGACGTTATTGTCTTTATTAAGGCCGTTGTTATTGACATTATTATTACCGTTATTATTGCCTTTATTATTGCCATTACTAAGGCCTTATTGCAATAATTATAGCAGTTATTATTGCCGTTATTTTCTTTATTATTGCCGTTATTATTGCCTTTATTTTTGCTGTTATTCATGTCGTTATTGCAGTTATTATTGATTTTATATTCTTTATTATTGCCGTCGTTATTGCCATTATTATTGCCGTTTTTATTGCAATAATTATTGCCCTTATTGTCGTTATTATTATCGTTATTATTGCCGTTGTTAAGGCCGTTATTGCCGTTAATATTGCAGTAATTATTTACGTTATTGTCGTTATTAAGTCCGTTATTATTGCCATTATTATTACCGTTATTATTGCCTTTATTATTGCCATTATTAAGGCCGTTATTGCCGTGAATATAGCAGTTATTATTGCCGTTATTGTCTTTATTATTGCGGTTACTATTTTCGTTTTTATTCCCATTATTATTGACGCTATTGTCTTTAGTATTATCTTTATAATTGCCGTTGTTTTTGCCATTATTAAGGCAGTTATTGCCGTTATTATTGCTATTATTATTACAGTTATTATTTCCGTTATTGTCTTTATTATTGCCGTTGTTATTGCCATTATTATTGCCGTTGTTATTGCAGTTATTCCTTAAATATTGCCGTTATTATTGCCTTTATTTTGAAGTTATTAAGGCCATTATTGCCGTTAATATTGCAGTTATTATTGCCGTTATGTAGGCCGATATTGCAGTTATTACTGGCCTTTTTATTGCCTTTATTATTGCCATTATTAAAGTCGTTATTGCCGTTATTATAACAGTTATTATTGACGTTATTGTCTTTATTATTGCCGTTTTTATTCCGACTATTATTAGCGTTATTATTGCCTTTATTATTGCCATTATTAAAGCCGTTATTGCCGTTATTATAACAATTATTATTGACGTTATTGTCTTTATTATTGTCGACGTTATTGCAATTAATATTGCCGTATTTATTGCAATTATTATTGCTCTTATTGTCGTTATTATTATCGTTATTATTGCCGTTATTGTCTTTATTATTGCGGTTACTATTTTCGTTTTTATTCCCATTATTATTGACGCTATTGTCTTTAGTATTATCTTTATAATTGCCGTTGTTTTTGCCATTATTAAGGCAGTTATTGCCGTTATTATTGCTATTATTATTACAGTTATTATTTCCGTTATTGTCTTTATTATTGCCGTTGTTATTGCCATTATTATTGCCGTTGTTATTGCAGTTATTCCTTAAATATTGCCGTTATTATTGCCTTTATTTTGAAGTTATTAAGGCCATTATTGCCGTTAATATTGCAGTTATTATTGCCGTTATGTAGGCCGATATTGCAGTTATTACTGGCCTTTTTATTGCCTTTATTATTGCCATTATTAAAGTCGTTATTGCCGTTATTATAACAGTTATTATTGACGTTACTGTCTTTATTATTGCCGTTTTTATTCCGACTATTATTAGCGTTATTATTGCCTTTATTATTGCCATTATTAAAGCCGTTATTGCCGTTATTATAACAATTATTATTGACGTTATTGTCTTTATTATTGTCGACGTTATTGCAATTAATATTGCCGTATTTATTGCAATTATTATTGCTCTTATTGTCGTTATTATTATCGTTATTATTGCCGTTATGTAAGCCGATATTGCAGTTATTACTGTCCTTTTTATTGCATTTATTATTGCCATTATTAAAGCCGTTATTGCCGTTATTATAACAGTTATTGTTGACGTTATTGTCTATATTATTGCCGTTGTTATTGCCATTATTATTGCCGTTGTTATTGCAGTTATTCCTTAAATATTGCCGTTATTATTGCCTTTTTTTTGAAGTTATTAAGGCCATTATTGCCGTTAATATTGCAGTTATTATTGCCGTTATGTAGGCCGATATTGCAGTTATTACTGGCCTTTTTATTGCCTTTATTATTGCCATTATAAAAGCCGTTATTGCTGTTACGTCCCACTCGGCACGGGCCTTAAAAAAAAGAACTATGCTCTTTCCTTCAAGGAGCTCCTGCTTCAATGGGATATTTGTCCAATTCGGCAAATTTGCCGTTTCTAAATCGCTATTTCTTATCTTTATTTTACAGACATTGCTCGTTCGCCCCGGAATGGTTATCTCCTTTGATTGAACAAAGGGCATAACTATTCCGTGCCACTCTATAGACTCTCTTTCATAATCAATTTTGGCTGTTTTTTGAAAGAAGTCGGAACCCAAAATACCGTCGTAGGGGATAGGAAAGGAATTTGGTACTAATTGGAATTTAAGCGGATATCCGTGAATTCGTATGGTTACCGAACCGTACGTGGTAACGGTTTCGTCGGTGATACCGCTCAGTCTGACTTTGTCGTTTTCGTTGCATATTATATCCCCGTTTGCCATTTTTATTTTTAATATGTTGAGTTCCGAATCCGTATCAACTAGGAACTCCGTCTCTTTAGCTAGGTCGTCAGAGGAAAGGACGATAGATGGGGAGGTAGCTTCTTCCTTTAGTTGGAGGACGTAGACACGATTGGCTTCTCTTCTTTTGTTATCGTTCTCACCGGGCGCCCTGGCGCGGTCTCTGCGGATGCGCCTTTCCTCAGAGACGTTGGTTCGTTTCCCGACTGAGATTCTCTCCATCTTTTCTTTCGGCATTCTTCTATTGTATGACCGATATTTTTGCAATACGAGCATTCTTTCTTATGCTTTTGGTCTCGTGGTGAGGAAGGAGAGTAGTGAGAGGATGGAGAGGATTGACGGGAATTTCCGGGAGGTGGAGTATAAGGCCCATGAACTTGTGTCTGTGACCGGCGTTGCTGGTCACGCGATTTCTTGTAACATTGGGTTTGTGTATGACCAATTCTCTTACAATACGAACACGAATCTGGGTCTGGAGGAGTTCTAGTAGGTCGGATATTTGGTCTATTGTTTCTTTTAGATTCAAAGTAATAATAATCCATAGGTTTTTCTTGGTATGTTTTTGCCTTATATTGTGGTCGCGGCCTTACTAATCCTCTTCTATCCCATTCGTGTTGTATTGACGAGTGTAATTGGATTGCTTTGTCATATGCATCGCCTAAGTCTCGGCAACGTAACGCGTTTAAGTAGGGATGGTAATCCATCGGTAACCCAGAACAAAAGCTTTTTAATGCCAATTCATCTATTTCTCGTTTCTTGCTATCCGTGATTTCTCCCCAAAACCTTTCTTCATCGAGAAGACCCTCGTATAAATCCTGTACACGGCCAATGTAATCGATAATCTGTTCGTTCTCCGACATGAGTACGTTTCTTAATTCTGTCCGGTAATAATCTAAAGAATGGTATGTGCCCAATGTCTGTCGGAGTCGACTATACAACTCGAACATCGTTTTCGGATTATGTCTATCTATCGCAATGTGTGCCGAATCTTGGAGCTTCCGTATCGCGGCTTGAGTAAACAAATCTTCCGGGTACGCGGGAATCATTTGTCGCGCGCGTTTACAAGCTCTAATAAATGAGGATAGAGGCATATTTTTCCCATCGTATCGTGGTATAGACGCGAAAGCCTCATTAATTTGATGATTAGGAAGGTGATGTTGGCTCTCCGTCCTGAGCGCCAAAATCTCCCTCATCAAGAACGTGAGAGGGTCTGCCTCTTCTGATTTTGCAGCGTTAAGACGCTGCGCGTGATCGCGAAGTTCTTGTTCGCGTTCTCGAATGACGCGTTCGCGTTCAAGGAGGGCCCGTTCGGCCGCGTCTAATTTAGTCATTCGTAGTCGTACTTCATCGATCATAACTTCATCAGGTTGACGCGCAGCCATGCTGCGTGTTTCAATACGTTCGCTCCTTTCAGTAGACATAATGTATCGTTTCTATCCCACCGCTGTCACCAATTTTATGTTACGTCCCACTCGGCACGGGCCTTAAAAAAAAGAACTATGCTCTTTCCTTCAAGGAGCTCCTGCTTCAATGGGATATTTGCCCAATTCGGCCGTTACCTACTACGCGTAGTTCGTGGCACGGGACGGGCTTAACGATAGATTATGTCTTTGATAAGGATGATTCACTTACCTTTAATGCTTCTCTCCGTACAATTCTAAATAGCGAGCTGTTCGCGGGTCGCTTGGTGGTAGCTGTCCGGCAACGAAGGTACACTCCGGACAGTTGATTGGTACGAGCCGATATTCAGTAATTCTGCAAGATGGAGACCTCAGGTCCTGCTGAGTATCGGGCCTGGGATGGCAGAGTGTGGTGTCCTCGATGATCCTAGGTCTGCAGGCCGACGGGTCGATGCCCAAGTTAGCCAGATGGTTTGTACCGCTATAATAGTTCGCGAGTAGACGCCGGAGACTATGTTTACGTCCGCCCCGACGTGTTTTCGGCATAGGTATTCTCTAGGATGCAATGGGACCTTTTAGGATGATTGAACCCGAGCGATTCGTACGCTCCGATAGTTCTGTGAAGAATGAACCCGGGCGATTCGTACGCCCCGATAGTTCTAAGACTTGGAAAGAGTGAACCCGGGCGATTCGTACGCCCCGATAGTTCTAGGATAAAAGGTTGGAAAATGCGGAGAGAGATGAAGAGCTTGTCGACCACACGTCGGTTCAGGAACACGTAGATAATACGAGTCGCGAATGAGTAGTGACCGGGGTCCCGACTAATGAAACACAGACTTCTACTAATTCTAATTTATTCTAAGTTTAAATTATAATATGAATAGAATTGATACAGCGTAAAAGACTCTCCCGCGATTATTGTTCGAAACGTCCGTCGAAGTGATTCGTAGAAAATCTGTAGTCGAAAAAATCCGTCGTGTGCTGCTCTGCAGCTCCTTATATACTGAATCTTAGCGGCGGCGGCTCGTGGCGAAGCGGCGGCGGCTCGTAGCGAAGCGGCGGCGGCTTGGCTCTAAGAGGATGGTGATTGGCTGCCGTCTTCCCTTCTCTCGTCCTTGTTGGCGGTGGTGGGGTAGCGTGCGATGGTCCTGCGCGCGTTGAGATGAAGCGCGTACTAGCGGTGGTAGGGATGAGCGTCTTGGCGTTACTTTGCTTGGTGTCAGCTGAATTCCGCGTGTGTGTGTTGGCCTAGGCCCGTGTGTGCGTTAGCTGTGCCATGTATCTTGTAACTTCGGAATTCTGAGTCCGTTCTGTAGACGCGCGTGATGACCACCTGTGGAGAGGTGCCGTAAGTGCCCTGACGGCCGCGTGCTTTCCCTAAGGCGCACGTGGTGGCCATGTGTGGGCGGAGGACAGACTACTTGATGGTGACGGCTTTCACTCTCTCCTCTGGTTCGAAAGGTTTCGTGTAGGAAGTATCCGAATGACCGCGTGGTTTCCCTAAGGACCACGTGAAGGCCATGTATGGATGAAGGACCGGCTAGTCGGCGTTTACTTTCAGTCTCTTGTTAGGACTTTTGGTGACTTAAAGGCGCTTGTTAGGACTTCGCGTATATTATAAATGTGTGTGTTAAATACGTATCAATTATTATGTATCTATTATTTATAGCTAATTATTATATATGCATGTTCTAATCGTAAGGTGTTCCCCAGTGTAAATATAATATTTGTTAGTGTTGTAAAAGTTACTCCCTTCATGTCGGGCACGAATGTGTAAATTATAATATTGTTAATAAATGATATCAACTATACTATGAGTAATACATGATTTAATAAGCTGACTCCCTATATAGCGGGCACGAGGAAATTACACGTGATAATAAAAGACTCCCTATATAGCGGGCACGAGGAATATCTCTTTATATATTTTATAAGTCCGTACGTCGGGTGACGTAACACTTCCCCCCTTATAATAAAATGTACGTAGTTATACGTGCATTTTGAAGGCTGATTCTTCTTGTAAGTACTTACTAATTGAAGGGAAAGTGTTTACGGCTTCTTTCTGTACTGTCGTAGGTGGTTCTATCGCGTCAGCATCTTCTGGCGGTTTTTGTTCGCTCTCCCCCTTCTCTTCCGTTGGTGACTTAGCGAGGTGGAGCAAAAGGTGTGTAAGTGAGCCCCAAAGTGCTCCTACTAAATGAATACTCCAACCATAGATGCTATGTAGTGCATAGCCGTGGATGACGGTGTCTGCTACATATTTTATCAATCGGAGGATCATGAGTATCGCTATGACTCCGGCGCTTGCTGATCCGAATGTCACGAACGCTCCCCATAGTCGTTGGCCTGTGCTGGTCGCTATTTTGTCTAATGCTTCTTCGTCCATAAGGTTGTATAGCGAGATCTGTCCTTTTGGTATGTGTTGTCCGCTGACTCCACGTAATAGTGTGTTCAAAACAGCAGGTTTTTCCGCAGGTTCCATGATATGCGAACGTAGTTTATTTAGATCTTCGTTGGAGTAGATTCCGCTCGTTGCCAAATGTTGTGGGCTGATGTATTTCCATTGTGGTTTTGTTAATGGCTGAATCGTCGGCGGTGGTACGCTTTCAACGAGTTTCGGTGTTATTCTGTACCATGATCCATGTAGTAGGTACATTGCTGGTAGTAGCTCGTTGCAATCCGCCATTGCTGCTTCTTGTGTGATGATATGGGTTTTTGGTGTTAGGAAGCAAGACTGATTGCGGTAAGTTATTGGTAGGCTTTTGTAGCAGTTTTCCGTAGAGCGTACTTTTATTTCCACCGGTGTACATTTAATCAAGTGTATTACTTCTCCCGCTATCACTGCCATATAACCTGGTTCTTTCATGAAGGAATATGCGGTTTCATCAGGAGACAAGTTTGCTAAGGATAAAGCGTTCTTCAAAATTTGTCTCTCGAGCGCACATTTCTGGCGGGTTATGTCTATATATAAATCAGTAAGTTGTGTTTTTAAATGGCGTTCGACGTATATGAATTTAGAATTTATATATGCGAAGATGTCTAAATTTTCTACAGGGGTTTTTGTCTTAGCTTTGAAGATTCTTCCAGGAGAGGTTTCCAATATGAAAAGTTTCGGATGTTCGGTACGGATGATCGTATATCCGCACAGTGTAAATTCTTCTGTTTTTGTAAGTGCGAAGGTGACATCCTTGGACGTAACTGTGTATAGGACTGGTCCTTTTACTGGTCCTTTAGTTGTGAGTTTTGTTGCGAGGCCTTCGTACAAAACGTCGTATTCATTGAATCCGCAACTATCCGAAGGTAGAGTTTCCCAAAAGTTTTCGGCTCCTCCTTCGTCTTGACAATTTTCGGCTGTGTAAGCGCAGATGGTACCCGATTGCAGATGTATCTGGTCTGCTTTGATGGAGGCGGCTGCATAGTAGTCTTTCAAGGTGACTTCTACCGAGGCCTGTACAACGACGTCGTCCCAGGTACCATAGGGGTCGCTATATTGCGAGCCCTTGCAGGCTCCGTCTGTACCGACGGATCCACTTATGGTCAGGCTGTGAAGGTGCGTGCTGTTTCTCTTAAGTCCCGTTATGAGGCTGTTGGGGCCCAGAGATAGGCTTCCGGTGACTTGCGCTTGTTCGCATAGGCGTTGGGTGAGCGGATGAATGTATTCGCGTCGGCCATTGTGTACGATTGAAACGTGCGAGTACATTCCGCAGTGATAGATGGTCCTATCGATCCTCACTTTACATTGTATTACATTTATTGGGTGGTATTCAGACACTTGTAGTAATTGAATGTATAGTTCTTGGCTTGTTGGTTGGAGATTCGGCGTCTCGCATTCAGAGACGTCCAGCAACGAGAATGTAGTCACGTTGAGTGAGGAACCGGCACAGTCGTATCCGGTTAGGCTCTGCGTAGTTCCTACTATTGTAAGTAGTATAACGAATGATAATTTCTTCATTATGATTCGAGGTTTCTTCTTTAGCTTCGATGCTTTTGCTTCTTTATGGACAATTGACGCTCTGCTCGGACTGGAGTGGCTTATATTATAATGAAAATGGAGGGGAGACACCTTATCGACCGTCGTCCCGGACTCTGAGAACTACTGTGGCACCATGCTGCGCCGTGGCAACCGTTAGTCGGTAAGGTAGAGTCCTAGACGTAGGCTTTAACTTATTTTCTAGCCTTATTTAATTTGAGTCTGTCCGTATGAACGACAGAGAGGCCTTTTGGCGTTTCTATTTTTACATTGCTATTATTAAGAATTTGTACAATTTTATATGGTCCCTCGTACTGGCTGTCTAACTTGCCTTTGATTTTTCCCTTTAGGAGGTACACGGAGTCGCCCGTCGAGAAGCTCACCACCCTCTGTTTTTTATCGTAATAATTTTTAGATTTTATTTTCGCGTGTTCGAGGTTCTCTTTGGCGGCCTCCTGCGATTTCTGTAATTGTTCCGTCAATTCAGCCAAGTACGATGCGTAAGTTTCGTCCTTTAAGTCGTTAAGTGTGCTATCGTTCGGAGTTTTCGCTAACTGGCCAAAGATTAATTCGTGTGGAGTGTATTGTGTACCTTCATGTATACTTGTATTATAAGAAAACATCGCTATATCGACCCAATCGTCCCATTCAGAATTATCCTTTATAAAGTGTTTCAAAAATTCTGCTAACACGTGGTGTGAGCGTTCTATTGATCCGTTGGATTGCGGTCGATAAGCGGTGGTTTGGTATGTTTCTATTCTAAATTTCTTGGCCACTGCTTTCATCAATTCTGATAAGAAAGCAGTACCTTGATCAGTTAGTATCCCTTTCGGGCTGCCGTATTTACATATTAAATTTTTTATAAATGCATCAGCTACTTCGACCGAAGAAGCTTGTTGTAGTGGTACCGCTATAGAATATTTGGTAAGGAGATCTTGTACTGTTAGGATATAATTATTGCCTTGTTTACTGGTAGGCATCGGTCCTACTATATCCATCGAAACTTTGTCGAAGGCCCTTCCCGGCGTGTCGGTAAGGGTCATCGGTTGTCTGGTTTTTTGTCGAACAAGCTTCTTGGTCTGGCAGCTGCGGCAGTTTTGGATAAAGTTTTGTATATCGGGTTTAAGGTTAGGCCAGTAGTACCGTTGTTTTATACGCCAATATGTCTTAGTGACTCCTTTGTGACCTCCCACAGGAGTAGCGTGATTGTCATGGATAATTTGGACGCGTTCGATCTCCCTGGGTATTATGATTTCATGCTTTAGTATAATAATTTTAGTTTCGTGGCCCGCGAAGATCGAACTTATCTTGCGTTTAATGTTTATCCATGATACGTCTGCAATATTATCCCTTGAAATAGCTATTGTCTTTAAGTTTAATTCAATTGCCGCGTCCAAAAGAGAATGTAATACTTCGTCTAAAATTTCTAATTGAATAGAGACGGATGTTCTCTCCTGGACGGGTAACGCGATGAGGTATCTATTGTCCCGTTTTGTAATCTTTACTCTACCAAGCGTTACGTCGGTAATGTTTGGTAGTCTTTTATTGTCGGCAAGTTCTTTGGCTCCTTTGTCAATAGGGGTTCCGGTCTTTGTTACAAAAAATGCTATGTGTCCTTTGTGCATTGTTATCCTGTCTTTTATTTCTATAATATTACCTTCGTAGCGTGATAGATCCAGTTCGTCGTCGTTCGTTTCGTCTGTATCGTTTATGTTTATGTTTATGTTAGGTATTTCCGTTTCAAGTGCGGTCTCGGGTTTTGATATTTCTTGCGTGCGACGTCTCTTAGCGAGCGACGAGAATATTTCGTCGTCACTCGAGCTGGTCCCTGCTATCGGAAGGATCTGTTTACTCACCTCGAACTGCCTTAATAATGGCAATAATAAAAGCAATAATAACGGTAATAATAATGGAAAAAATAACCGACTTAATAACGACAATAACGTCTATAGTTACTGCAATATTAACGGCAATAACGGCCTTAATAACGGCAATAATAACGATAATAATAACGCAAAATAAGGCAATAATAACTGCAATAAAAACGGCAATATTAATGGCAATAACGTCGACAATAATAAAGACAAAAATGGCAATAATAACTGTGAAATTAAAGGCAATAAATGCAATAATAATAGCTATAACAACGGCAAAAATAACGGCAAAAATAAAAGTAATAATAATGGCAATAACAACGGCAATAATAAAGGAAATAATGAAGGTAATATTAACGATAATACGGGCAATAATAACTGTAATAAAAACGACAATAATAATGGCAATAACGACGGCAATAATAAAGAATATAAAATTAATAATAACTGCAATAACAACATGAAAAACAGTAAAAATAAAGTAATAACAACGGCAATAATAAAGAAAATATCGGTAATAATAACTGCTATAATTACGGCAATAAGGCCTTAGTAATGGCAATAATAAAGGCAATAATAACGGTAATAATAATGGCATTAATAACGGACTTAATAACTACAATAACGTCAATAATTACTGCAATATTAACGGCAATAACGGCCTTAATAACGGCAATAATAACGATAATAATAGCGACAATAAGGGCAATAATAATTGAAATAAAAACGGCAATAATAATGGCAATACCGACGGCAATAATAAAGAATATAAACTCAATAATAAATGCAATAACGACATGAATAACAGCCAAAATAAAGGCAATAATAACGGCCTCAATAAAGACAATAACGTCAATAATATCCGCAATAATAACGGCAATAATATCTTCAATAACGGCCTTAATAACGGCAAAAATAAAGACAATAAAAACGGTAATAACAACTATAATAGGGTCAATAATCTCTGCAATAATAACGGCAATAATAATGGCAATAACAACTGCAATAATATAGACATAACGTCAACAATAACTGTTATAATAACGGCAATGTTACGTCACCCGACGTACGGACTTATAAAATATATAAAGAGATATTCCTCGTGCCCGCTATATAGGGAGTCTTTTATTATCACGTGTAATTTCCTCGTGCCCGCTATATAGGGAGTCAGCTTATTAAATCATGTATTACTCATAGTATAGTTGATATCATTTATTAACAATATTATAATTTACACATTCGTGCCCGACATGAAGGGAGTAACTTTTACAACACTAACAAATATTATATTTACACTGGGGAACACCTTACGATTAGAACATGCATATATAATAATTAGCTATAAATAATAGATACATAATAATTGATACGTATTTAACACACACATTTATAATATACGCGAAGTCCTAACAAGCGCCTTTAAGTCACCAAAAGTCCTAACAAGAGACTGAAAGTAAACGCCGACTAGCCGGTCCTTCATCCATACATGGCCTTCACGTGGTCCTTAGGGAAACTACGCGGTCATTCGGATACTTCCTACACGAAACCTTTCGAACCAGAGGAGAGAGTGAAAGCCGTCACCATCAAGTAGCCTGTACTCCGCCCACACATGGCCACCACGTGCGCCTTAGGGAAAGCACGCGGCCGTCAGGGCACTTACGGCACCTCTCCACAGGTGGTCATCACGCGCGTCTACAGAACGGACTCAGAATTCCGAAGTTACAAGATACATGGCACAGCTAACGCACACACGGGCCTAGGCCAACACACACACGCGGAATTCAGCTGACACCAAGCAAAGTAACGCCAAGACGCTCATCCCTACCACCGCTAGTACGCGCTTCATCTCAACGCGCGCAGGACCATCGCACGCTACCCCACCACCGCCAACAAGGACGAGAGAAGGGAAGACGGCAGCCAATCACCATCCTCTTAGAGCCAAGCCGCCGCCGCTTCGCTACGAGCCGCCGCCGCTTCGCCACGAGCCGCCGCCGCTAAGATTCAGTATATAAGGAGCTGCAGAGCAGCACACGACGGATTTTTTCGACTACAGATTTTCTACGAATCACTTCGACGGACGTTTCGAACAATAATCGCGGGAGAGTCTTTTACGCTGTATCAATTCTATTCATATTATAATTTAAACTTAGAATAAATTAGAATTAGTAGAAGTCTGTGTTTCATTAGTCGGGACCCCGGTCACTACTCATTCGCGACTCGTATTATCTACGTGTTCCTGAACCGACGTGTGGTCGACAAGCTCTTCATCTCTCTCCGCATTTTCCAACCTTTTATCCTAGAACTATCGGGGCGTACGAATCGCCCGGGTTCACTCTTTCCAAGTCTTAGAACTATCGGGGCGTACGAATCGCCCGGGTTCATTCTTCACAGAACTATCGGAGCGTACGAATCGCTCGGGTTCAATCATCCTAAAAGGTCCCATTGCATCCTAGAGAATACCTATGCCGAAAACACGTCGGGGCGGACGTAAACATAGTCTCCGGCGTCTACTCGCGAACTATTATAGCGGTACAAACCATCTGGCTAACTTGGGCATCGACCCGTCGGCCTGCAGACCTAGGATCATCGAGGACACCACACTCTGCCATCCCAGGCCCGATACTCAGCAGGACCTGAGGTCTCCATCTTGCAGAATTACTGAATATCGGCTCGTACCGATCAACTGCCCGGAGTGTACCTTCGTTGCCGGACAGCTACCACCGAGCGACCCGCGAACAGCTCGCTATTTAGAATTGTACGGAGAGAAGCATTAAAGGTAAGTGAATCATCCTTATCAAAGACATAATCTATCGTTAAGCCCGTCCCGTGCCACGAACTACGCGTAGTAGGTAACGGCCGAATTGGGCAAATATCCCATTGAAGCAGGAGCTCCTTGAAGGAAAGAGCATAGTTCTTTTTTTTAAGGCCCGTGCCGAGTGGGACGTAACATAAAATTGGTGACAGCGGTGGGATAGAAACGATACATTATGTCTACTGAAAGGAGCGAACGTATTGAAACACGCAGCATGGCTGCGCGTCAACCCGATGAAGTTATGATCGATGAAGTACGACTACGAATGACTAAATTAGACGCGGCCGAACGGGCCCTCCTTGAACGCGAACGCGTCATTCGAGAACGCGAACAAGAACTTCGCGATCACGCGCAGCGTCTTAACGCTGCAAAATCAGAAGAGGCAGACCCTCTCACGTTCTTGATGAGGGAGATTTTGGCGCTCAGGACGGAGAGCCAACATCACCTTCCTAATCATCAAATTAATGAGGCTTTCGCGTCTATACCACGATACGATGGGAAAAATATGCCTCTATCCTCATTTATTAGAGCTTGTAAACGCGCGCGACAAATGATTCCCGCGTACCCGGAAGATTTGTTTACTCAAGCCGCGATACGGAAGCTCCAAGATTCGGCACACATTGCGATAGATAGACATAATCCGAAAACGATGTTCGAGTTGTATAGTCGACTCCGACAGACATTGGGCACATACCATTCTTTAGATTATTACCGGACAGAATTAAGAAACGTACTCATGTCGGAGAACGAACAGATTATCGATTACATTGGCCGTGTACAGGATTTATACGAGGGTCTTCTCGATGAAGAAAGGTTTTGGGGAGAAATCACGGATAGCAAGAAACGAGAAATAGATGAATTGGCATTAAAAAGCTTTTGTTCTGGGTTACCGATGGATTACCATCCCTACTTAAACGCGTTACGTTGCCGAGACTTAGGCGATGCATATGACAAAGCAATCCAATTACACTCGTCAATACAACACGAATGGGATAGAAGAGGATTAGTAAGGCCGCGACCACAATATAAGGCAAAAACATACCAAGAAAAACCTATGGATTATTATTACTTTGAATCTAAAAGAAACAATAGACCAAATATCCGACCTACTAGAACTCCTCCAGACCCAGATTCGTGTTCGTATTGTAAGAGAATTGGTCATACACAAACCCAATGTTACAAGAAATCGCGTGACCAGCAACGCCGGTCACAGACACAAGTTCATGGGCCTTATACTCCACCTCCCGGAAATTCCCGTCAATCCTCTCCATCCTCTCACTACTCTCCTTCCTCACCACGAGACCAAAAGCATAAGAAAGAATGCTCGTATTGCAAAAATATCGGTCATACAATAGAAGAATGCCGAAAGAAAAGATGGAGAGAATCTCAGTCGGGAAACGAACCAACGTCTCTGAGGAAAGGCGCATCCGCAGAGACCGCGCCAGGGCGCCCGGTGAGAACGATAACAAAAGAAGAGAAGCCAATCGTGTCTACGTCCTCCAACTAAAGGAAGAAGCTACCTCCCCATCTATCGTCCTTTCCTCTGACGACCTAGCTAAAGAGACGGAGTTCCTAGTTGATACGGATTCGGAACTCAACATATTAAAAATAAAAATGGCAAACGGGGATATAATATGCAACGAAAACGACAAAGTCAGACTGAGCGGTATCACCGACGAAACCGTTACCACGTACGGTTCGGTAACCATACGAATTCACGGATATCCGCTTAAATTCCAATTAGTACCAAATTCCTTTCCTATCCCCTACGACGGTATTTTGGGTTCCGACTTCTTTCAAAAAACAGCCAAAATTGATTATGAAAGAGAGTCTATAGAGTGGCACGGAATAGTTATGCCCTTTGTTCAATCAAAGGAGATAACCATTCCGGGGCGAACGAGCAATGTCTGTAAAATAAAGATAAGAAATAGCGATTTAGAAACGGGATATTTGCCGCGTTTGAATTTCGGAGAAGGAATTTATGCCGGAGAAGCAGTGGTGTCAAATAACCACGGCGAAGCATATATCAAAATAATTAACACCAACGATACGGACGTCAACATAAAACCTCCGTCTGTAACACTAGAAGAGTTCGAGATAAATAATACCGAACTCTTATCGCATTCAGAGGAAATCACGTCTCAAGTGCCTCGACTCGAATCGAAAGACGATGACATAAGCAGTCTAATAAACAATTCTCCGAAACTCGAACAGGAAACCGAGACCCAACATACCGTCCTCCCTACTCACATTACCCCTTCCAAATCCTGCAAACACATAAACAAGACAGACGAACGTTACGCACTAGCCCTACAGAATATTAATTTGGACGAACTGAACGACGAAGAGAAATCCGTTGCAAAAGATATGATCAGAGAATCCATAGATTTATTTCATTTACCGGGCGACAGACTGACGTACTCCGACACCGTAACACACAAGATAGAGACAGTGGACTCTATTCCAGTGAATGTCCGACAGTACCGCTTCCCGCCCATTCATAAGGAAGAGATAAACAAACAGATAGGAGAACTTCTAGAAAACAACGTGATCAAATCATCTACGTCCCCGTATAATTCTCCACTATGGATAGTTCCGAGGAAACCGGACGCAAAAGGGAATAAAAGATGGAGATTAGTCATCGACTACCGGATGTTAAACGAAAAAACTATTAAAGACAGTTATCCACTGCCGAACATAACGGAAATATTAGATCAACTAGGAAGCGCGAAATATTTTAGTACGTTCGATCTCGCATCGGGCTTCCATCAA
Source organism: Dolichovespula saxonica (assembly GCA_911387935.1). NCBI lineage: Eukaryota > Metazoa > Arthropoda > Insecta > Hymenoptera > Vespidae > Dolichovespula > Dolichovespula saxonica. Next base: position 3,173,550 of record CAJVQX010000003.1, on the reverse strand, counting down.
ATCGGCATGGATAGAGAAGACGCGCCGAAAACGGCTTTCTCCACGCCATTCGGGCATTATGAATTTAAACGTATGCCCTTTGGTCTCAAAAACGCTCCTTCCACCTTCCAACGCTTGATGAACAATGTCCTGACCGGATTGCAAGGTAATGAATTATTCGTTTACCTAGACGACATAGTCATATACTCCAGCTCGCTACGAGAGCATCTTTTGAAATACCGAAAATTATGTGCGCGTCTCCGTGACGCCAATCTAAAACTACAGCCCGAGAAATGCAATCTTCTCAGGAAGGAGGTTGTATATCTCGGACATATCATTAGCGCGGATGGAGTGAAACCAGACCCAGGAAAAATAGAGGCAGTCAAGAACTTCCCGACGCCAAAGAATGCAAAGAACATAAAACAATTCCTGGGACTGGCAGGCTATTATCGACGCTTCATACCAAATTTCTCAGGTACAAGTAAACCGCTGACGAATCTCTTAAAGAAAGACGTACCGTTTAAGTGGGAGGACGCTCAAAACAAGGCATTCAAAACTTTAACAAGCCTTTTGTGTGAACAACCGCTCTTGCAATTCCCTGATTTTACCAAACCTTTCCTAGTAACTACCGACGCATCAAATTACGCGATCGGGGGAATTCTCAGTCAGGGAGAAGTCGGTAAAGATCTGCCCATAGCTTACACGTCAAGAATCTTAAATCAAGCGGAACAAAATTATTCGACAATAGAGAAAGAGCTGCTTGCCATTATATACGCCGTTAATTACTTCCGACCTTATCTATACGGTCGTAAATTCAGTTTAATCACCGACCACCGTCCGTTAGTGTGGTTAAATTCTGTGAAAGACCCGACGTCTCGGCTTATCAGATGGCGACTCAAACTCGCCGAGTATGAATACGATATTGTTTATAAAGCCGGTAAACGAAACGTCAATGCCGACGCGCTATCGCGTAACCCTATCGAGGTGAGTAAACAGATCCTTCCGATAGCAGGGACCAGCTCGAGTGACGACGAAATATTCTCGTCGCTCGCTAAGAGACGTCGCACGCAAGAAATATCAAAACCCGAGACCGCACTTGAAACGGAAACACCTAACATAAACATAAACATAAACGAACAGACGAACGATACAGACGAAACGAACGACGACGAACTGGATCTATCACGTTACGAAGGTAATATTATAGAAATAAAAGACAGGATAACAATGCACAAAGGACACATAGCATTTTTTGTAACAAAGACCGGAACCCCTATTGACAAAGGAGCCAAAGAACTTGCCGACAATAAAAGACTACCAAACATTACCGACGTAACGCTTGGTAGAGTAAAGATTACAAAACGGGACAATAGATACCTCATCGCGTTACCCGTCCAGGAGAGAACATCCGTCTCTATTCAATTAGAAATTTTAGACGAAGTATTACATTCTCTTTTGGACGCGGCAATTGAATTAAACTTAAAGACAATAGCTATTTCAAGGGATAATATTGCAGACGTATCATGGATAAACATTAAACGCAAGATAAGTTCGATCTTCGCGGGCCACGAAACTAAAATTATTATACTAAAGCATGAAATCATAATACCCAGGGAGATCGAACGCGTCCAAATTATCCATGACAATCACGCTACTCCTGTGGGAGGTCACAAAGGAGTCACTAAGACATATTGGCGTATAAAACAACGGTACTACTGGCCTAACCTTAAACCCGATATACAAAACTTTATCCAAAACTGCCGCAGCTGCCAGACCAAGAAGCTTGTTCGACAAAAAACCAGACAACCGATGACCCTTACCGACACGCCGGGAAGGGCCTTCGACAAAGTTTCGATGGATATAGTAGGACCGATGCCTACCAGTAAACAAGGCAATAATTATATCCTAACAGTACAAGATCTCCTTACCAAATATTCTATAGCGGTACCACTACAACAAGCTTCTTCGGTCGAAGTAGCTGATGCATTTATAAAAAATTTAATATGTAAATACGGCAGCCCGAAAGGGATACTAACTGATCAAGGTACTGCTTTCTTATCAGAATTGATGAAAGCAGTGGCCAAGAAATTTAGAATAGAAACATACCAAACCACCGCTTATCGACCGCAATCCAACGGATCAATAGAACGCTCACACCACGTGTTAGCAGAATTTTTGAAACACTTTATAAAGGATAATTCTGAATGGGACGATTGGGTCGATATAGCGATGTTTTCTTATAATACAAGTATACATGAAGGTACACAATACACTCCACACGAATTAATCTTTGGCCAGTTAGCGAAAACTCCGAACGATAGCACACTTAACGACTTAAAGGACGAAACTTACGCATCGTACTTGGCTGAATTGACGGAACAATTACAGAAATCGCAGGAGGCCGCCAAAGAGAACCTCGAACACGCGAAAATAAAATCTAAAAATTATTACGATAAAAAACAGAGGGTGGTGAGCTTCTCGACGGGCGACTCCGTGTACCTCCTAAAGGGAAAAATCAAAGGCAAGTTAGACAGCCAGTACGAGGGACCATATAAAATTGTACAAATTCTTAATAATAGCAATGTAAAAATAGAAACGCCAAAAGGCCTCTCTGTCGTTCATACGGACAGACTCAAATTAAATAAGGCTAGAAAATAAGTTAAAGCCTACGTCTAGGACTCTACCTTACCGACTAACGGTTGCCACGGCGCAGCATGGTGCCACAGTAGTTCTCAGAGTCCGGGACGACGGTCGATAAGGTGTCTCCCCTCCATTTTCATTATAATATAAGCCACTCCAGTCCGAGCAGAGCGTCAATTGTCCATAAAGAAGCAAAAGCATCGAAGCTAAAGAAGAAACCTCGAATCATAATGAAGAAATTATCATTCGTTATACTACTTACAATAGTAGGAACTACGCAGAGCCTAACCGGATACGACTGTGCCGGTTCCTCACTCAACGTGACTACATTCTCGTTGCTGGACGTCTCTGAATGCGAGACGCCGAATCTCCAACCAACAAGCCAAGAACTATACATTCAATTACTACAAGTGTCTGAATACCACCCAATAAATGTAATACAATGTAAAGTGAGGATCGATAGGACCATCTATCACTGCGGAATGTACTCGCACGTTTCAATCGTACACAATGGCCGACGCGAATACATTCATCCGCTCACCCAACGCCTATGCGAACAAGCGCAAGTCACCGGAAGCCTATCTCTGGGCCCCAACAGCCTCATAACGGGACTTAAGAGAAACAGCACGCACCTTCACAGCCTGACCATAAGTGGATCCGTCGGTACAGACGGAGCCTGCAAGGGCTCGCAATATAGCGACCCCTATGGTACCTGGGACGACGTCGTTGTACAGGCCTCGGTAGAAGTCACCTTGAAAGACTACTATGCAGCCGCCTCCATCAAAGCAGACCAGATACATCTGCAATCGGGTACCATCTGCGCTTACACAGCCGAAAATTGTCAAGACGAAGGAGGAGCCGAAAACTTTTGGGAAACTCTACCTTCGGATAGTTGCGGATTCAATGAATACGACGTTTTGTACGAAGGCCTCGCAACAAAACTCACAACTAAAGGACCAGTAAAAGGACCAGTCCTATACACAGTTACGTCCAAGGATGTCACCTTCGCACTTACAAAAACAGAAGAATTTACACTGTGCGGATATACGATCATCCGTACCGAACATCCGAAACTTTTCATATTGGAAACCTCTCCTGGAAGAATCTTCAAAGCTAAGACAAAAACCCCTGTAGAAAATTTAGACATCTTCGCATATATAAATTCTAAATTCATATACGTCGAACGCCATTTAAAAACACAACTTACTGATTTATATATAGACATAACCCGCCAGAAATGTGCGCTCGAGAGACAAATTTTGAAGAACGCTTTATCCTTAGCAAACTTGTCTCCTGATGAAACCGCATATTCCTTCATGAAAGAACCAGGTTATATGGCAGTGATAGCGGGAGAAGTAATACACTTGATTAAATGTACACCGGTGGAAATAAAAGTACGCTCTACGGAAAACTGCTACAAAAGCCTACCAATAACTTACCGCAATCAGTCTTGCTTCCTAACACCAAAAACCCATATCATCACACAAGAAGCAGCAATGGCGGATTGCAACGAGCTACTACCAGCAATGTACCTACTACATGGATCATGGTACAGAATAACACCGAAACTCGTTGAAAGCGTACCACCGCCGACGATTCAGCCATTAACAAAACCACAATGGAAATACATCAGCCCACAACATTTGGCAACGAGCGGAATCTACTCCAACGAAGATCTAAATAAACTACGTTCGCATATCATGGAACCTGCGGAAAAACCTGCTGTTTTGAACACACTATTACGTGGAGTCAGCGGACAACACATACCAAAAGGACAGATCTCGCTATACAACCTTATGGACGAAGAAGCATTAGACAAAATAGCGACCAGCACAGGCCAACGACTATGGGGAGCGTTCGTGACATTCGGATCAGCAAGCGCCGGAGTCATAGCGATACTCATGATCCTCCGATTGATAAAATATGTAGCAGACACCGTCATCCACGGCTATGCACTACATAGCATCTATGGTTGGAGTATTCATTTAGTAGGAGCACTTTGGGGCTCACTTACACACCTTTTGCTCCACCTCGCTAAGTCACCAACGGAAGAGAAGGGGGAGAGCGAACAAAAACCGCCAGAAGATGCTGACGCGATAGAACCACCTACGACAGTACAGAAAGAAGCCGTAAACACTTTCCCTTCAATTAGTAAGTACTTACAAGAAGAATCAGCCTTCAAAATGCACGTATAACTACGTACATTTTATTATAAGGGGGGAAGTGTTACGTCACCCGACGTACGGACTTATAAAATATATAAAGAGATATTCCTCGTGCCCGCTATATAGGGAGTCTTTTATTATCACGTGTAATTTCCTCGTGCCCGCTATATAGGGAGTCAGCTTATTAAATCATGTATTACTCATAGTATAGTTGATATCATTTATTAACAATATTATAATATACACATTCGTGCCCGACATGAAGGGAGTAACTTTTACAACACTAACAAATATTATATTTACACTGGGGAACACCTTACGATTAGAACATGCATATATAATAATTAGCTATAAATAATAGATACATAATAATTGATACGTATTTAACACACACATTTATAATATACGCGAAGTCCTAACAAGCGCCTTTAAGTCACCAAAAGTCCTAACAAGAGACTGAAAGTAAACGCCGACTAGCCGGTCCTTCATCCATACATGGCCTTCACGTGGTCCTTAGGGAAACCACGCGGTCATTCGGATACTTCCTACACGAAACCTTTCGAACCAGAGGAGAGAGTGAAAGCCGTCACCATCAAGTAGTCTGTCCTCCGCCCACACATGGCCACCACGTGCGCCTTAGGGAAAGCACGCGGCCGTCAGGGCACTTACGGCACCTCTCCACAGGTGGTCATCACGCGCGTCTACAGAACGGACTCAGAATTCCGAAGTTACAAGATACATGGCACAGCTAACGCACACACGGGCCTAGGCCAACACACACACGCGGAATTCAGCTGACACCAAGCAAAGTAACGCCAAGACGCTCATCCCTACCACCGCTAGTACGCGCTTCATCTCAACGCGCGCAGGACCATCGCACGCTACCCCACCACCGCCAACAAGGACGAGAGAAGGGAAGACGGCAGCCAATCACCATCCTCTTAGAGCCAAGCCGCCGCCGCTTCGCTACGAGCCGCCGCCGCTTCGCCACGAGCCGCCGCCGCTAAGATTCAGTATATAAGGAGCTGCAGAGCAGCACACGACGGATTTTTTCGACTACAGATTTTCTACGAATCACTTCGACGGACGTTTCGAACAATAATCGCGGGAGAGTCTTTTACGCTGTATCAATTCTATTCATATTATAATTTAAACTTAGAATAAATTAGAATTAGTAGAAGTCTGTGTTTCATTAGTCGGGACCCCGGTCACTACTCATTCGCGACTCGTATTATCTACGTGTTCCTGAACCGACGTGTGGTCGACAAGCTCTTCATCTCTCTCCGCATTTTCCAACCTTTTATCCTAGAACTATCGGGGCGTACGAATCGCCCGGGTTCACTCTTTCCAAGTCTTAGAACTATCGGGGCGTACGAATCGCCCGGGTTCATTCTTCACAGAACTATCGGAGCGTACGAATCGCTCGGGTTCAATCATCCTAAAAGGTCCCATTGCATCCTAGAGAATACTTATGCCGAAAACACGTCGGGGCGGACGTAAACATAGTCTCCGGCGTCTACTCGCGAACTATTATAGCGGTACAAACCATCTGGCTAACTTGGGCATCGACCCGTCGGCCTGCAGACCTAGGATCATCGAGGACACCACACTCTGCCATCCCAGGCCCGATACTCAGCAGGACCTGAGGTCTCCATCTTGCAGAATTACTGAATATCGGCTCGTACCGATCAACTGCCCGGAGTGTACCTTCGTTGCCGGACAGCTACCACCAAGCGACCCGCGAACAGCTCGCTATTTAGAATTGTACGGAGAGAAGCATTAAAGGTAAGTGAATCATCCTTATCAAAGACATAATCTATCGTTAAGCCCGTCCCGTGCCACGAACTACGCGTAGTAGGTAACGGCCGAATTGGGCAAATATCCCATTGAAGCAGGAGCTCCTTGAAGGAAAGAGCATAGTTCTTTTTTTTAAGGCCCGTGCCGAGTGGGACGTAACAGCCGTTATTGCCGTAAATATTGCAGTATTTATTGACGTTATTGTCGTTATTAAGTTCGTTATTATTGCCATTATTATTACCACTATTATTGCCTTTATTATTGCCCTTATTAAAGCCGGTGTGCTACATTATTAACGTGAATGTTGCCGTTATTATTGCAATTATTATTGGCGGTCTCACTGCCGTTGTTATTGCCATTATTATTGCCGTTATTGCCTTTATTATTGCTGTTATTAATGCCGTTATTGCAGTTATTATAGCCATTATTATTAACATTATTATTACCTTTATAATTGGCATTATAACGTACCTCATTGCCGTTATTATTGCATATATTATTGCACTTATTAACATTATTATTACCGGTATTATTGCCGTTATGAAGACCGTTATTGCAGTTATTATTGCCGTTATTATAGAAGTTTTTATTAACGTTATTGTCTTTAATTTTGTCGTCGATATTGCCATTATTATTATGATTATTGTTGCCGTAATTATTGCTGTTGTTATTGCCATTATTATTGCCTTTATTGCCTTTAATATCACAGTTATTATTGCCGATTTTGTCTTTATTATTGTCGACGTTATTGCAATTATTATTGTCGTTTTGATTGCAGTTATTATTGCCATTATTATCGTTATTATTACCTTCATTATTTCCTATACTATTGTCGTTATTAAGACAGTTATTGCAGTTATTATTGTCGTTATAATTGATGTTATTATTAACGTTATTGTCTTTGATATTGCCGTCGATATTGCCATTATTATTACCTTTATTATTGCCGTTATTATTGCCGTTGTTATTGCCATTATTATTGCCTTTATTGCCTTTAATATCACAGTTATTATTGCAGTCTTTGTCTGTATTAATGTCGACGTTATTGCCATTATTATTGCCGTTTTTATCGCAGTTATTATTGCCCTTATTGTCGTTATGATTATCGTTATTATTGCCGTTATTAAGGCCGTGTTACGTCACCCGACGTACGGACTTATAAAATATATAAAGAGATATTCCTCGTGCCCGCTATATAGGGAGTCTTATTATCACGTGTAATTTCCTCGTGCCCGCTATATAGGGAGTCAGCTTATTAAATCATGTATTACTCATAGTATAGTTGATATCATTTATTAACAATATTATAATTTACACATTCGTGCCCGACATGAAGGGAGTAACTTATACAACACTAACAAATATTATATTTACACTGGGGAACACCTTACGATTAGAACATGCATATATAATAATTAGCTATAAATAATAGATACATAATAATTGATACGTATTTAACACACACATTTATAATATACGCGAAGTCCTAACAAGCGCTTTTAAGTCACCAAAAGTCCTAACAAGAGACTGAAAGTAAACGCCGACTAGCCGGTCCTTCATCCATACATGGCACAGCTAACGCACACACGGGCCTAGGCCAACACACACACGCGGAATTCAGCTGACGCCAAGCAAAGTAACGCCAAGACGCTCATCCTTACCACCGCTAGTACGCGCTTCAGCTCAACGCGCGCAGGACCATCGCACACTACCCCACCACCGCCAACAAGGACGAGAGAAGGGAAGACGGCAGCCAATCACCATCCTCTTAGAGCCGAGCCGCCGCCGCCTCGCTACGAGCCGCCGCCGCTTCGCCACGAGCCGCCGCCGCTAAGATTCAGTATATAAGGAGCTGCAGAGCAGCACACGACGGATTTTTTCGACTACAGATTTTCTACGAATCACTTCGACGGACGTTTCGAACAATAATCGCGGGAGAGTCTTTTACGCTGTATCAATTCTATTCATATTATAATTTAAACTTAGAATAAATTAGAATTAGTAGAAGTCTGTGTTTCATTAGTCGGGACCCCGGTCACTACTCATTCGCAACTCGTATTATCTACGTGTTCCTGAACCGACGTGTGGTCGACAAGCTCTTCATCTCTCTCCGCATTTTCCAACCTTTTATCCTAGAACTATCGGGGCGTACGAATCGCCCGGGTTCACTCTTTCCAAGTCTTAGAACTATCGGGGCGTACGAATCGCCCGGGTTCATACTCCTAAATCATAGAACTATCGGGGCGTACGAATCGCCCGGGTTCATTCTTCACAAAACTATCGGAGCGTACGAATCGCTCGGAGTAAGTGAATCATCCTTATCAAAGACATAATCTATCGTTAAGCCCGTCCCGTGCCACGAACTACGCGTAGTAGGTAACGGCCGAATTGGGCAAATATCCCATTGAAGCAGGAGCTCCTTGAAGGAAAGAGCATAGTTCTTTTTTTTTAAGGCCCGTGCCGAGTGGGACGTAACATAAAATTGGTGACAGCGGTGGGATAGAAACGATACATTATGTCTACTGAAAGGAGCGAACGTATTGAAACACGCAGCATGGCTGCGCGTCAACCTGATGAAGTTATGATCGATGAAGTACGACTACGAATGACTAAATTAGACGCGGCCGAACGGGCCCTCCTTGAACGCGAACGCGTCATTCGAGAACGCGAACAAGAACTTCGCGATCACGCGCAGCGTCTTAACGCTGCAAAATCAGAAGAGGCAGACCCTCTCACGTTCTTGATGAGGGAGATTTTGGCGCTTAGGACGGAGAGCCAACATCACCTTCCTAATCATCAAATTAATGAGGCTTTCGCGTCTATACCACGATACGATGGGAAAAATATGCCTCTATCCTCATTTATTATAGCTTGTAAACGCGCGCGACAAATGATTCCCGCGTACCCGGAAGATTTGTTTACTCAAGCCGCGATACGGAAGCTCCAAGATTCGGCACACATTGCGATAGATAGACATAATCCGAAAACGATGTTCGAGTTGTATAGTCGACTCCGACAGACATTGGGCACATACCATTCTTTAGATTATTACCGGACAGAATTAAGAAACGTACTCATGTCAGAGAACGAACAGATTATCGATTACATTGGCCGTGTACAGGATTTATACGAGGGTCTTCTCGATGAAGAAAGGTTTTGGGGAGAAATCACGGATAGCAAGAAACGAGAAATAGATGAATTGGCATTAAAAAGCTTTTGTTCTGGGTTACCGATGGATTACCATCCCTACTTAAACGCGTTACGTTGCCGAGACTTAGGCGATGCATATGACAAAGCAATCCAATTACACTCGTCAATACAACACGAATGGGATAGAAGAGGATTAGTAAGGCCGCGACCACAATATAAGGCAAAAACATACCAAGAAAAACCTATGGATTATTATTACTTTGAATCTAAAAGAAACAATAGACCAAATATCCGACCTACTAGAACTCCTCCAGACCCAGATTCGTGTTCGTATTGTAAGAGAATTGGTCATACACAAACCCAATGTTACAAGAAATCGCGTGACCAGCAACGCCGGTCACAGACACAAGTTCATGGGCCTTATACTCCACCTCCCGGAAATTCCCGTCAATCCTCTCCATCCTCTCACTACTCTCCTTCCTCACCACGAGACCAAAAGCATAAGAAAGAATGCTCGTATTGCAAAAATATCGGTCATACAATAGAAGAATGCCGAAAGAAAAGATGGAGAGAATCTCAGTCGGGAAACGAACCAACGTCTCTGAGGAAAGGCGCATCCGCAGAGACCGCGCCAGGGCGCCCGGTGAGAACGATAACAAAAGAAGAGAAGCCAATCGTGTCTACGTCCTCCAACTAAAGGAAGAAGCTACCTCCCCATCTGTCGTCCTTTCCTCTGACGACCTAGCTAAAGAGACGGAGTTCCTAGTTGATACGGGTTCGGAACTCAACATATTAAAAATAAAAATGGCAAACGGGGATATAATATGCAACGAAAACGACAAAGTCAGACTGAGCGGTATCACCGACGAAACCGTTACCACGTACGGTTCGGTAACCATACGAATTCACGGATATCCGCTTAAATTCCAATTAGTACCAAATTCCTTTCCTATCCCCTACGACGGTATTTTGGGTTCCGACTTCTTTCAAAAAACAGCCAAAATTGATTATGAAAGAGAGTCTATAGAGTGGCACGGAATAGTTATGCCCTTTGTTCAATCAAAGGAGATAACCATTCCGGGGCGAACGAGCAATGTCTGTAAAATAAAGATAAGAAATAGCGATTTAGAAACGGGATATTTGCCGCGTTTGAATTTCGGAGAAGGAATTTATGCCGGAGAAGCAGTGGTGTCAAATAACCACGGCGAAGCATATATCAAAATAATTAACACCAACGATACGGACGTCAACATAAAACCTCCGTCTGTAACACTAGAAGAGTTCGAGATAAATAATACCGAACTCTTATCGCATTCAGAGGAAATCACGTCTCAAGTGCCTCGACTCGAATCGAAAGACGATGACATAAGCAGTCTAATAAACAATTCTCCGAAACTCGAACAGGAAACCGAGACCCAACATACCGTCCTCCCTACCCACATTACCCCTTCCAAATCCTGCAAACACATAAACAAGACAGACGAACGTTACGCACTAGCCCTACAGAATATTAATTTGGACGAACTGAACGACGAAGAGAAATCCGTAGCAAAAGATATGATCAGAGAATCCATAGATTTATTTCATTTACCGGGCGACAGACTGACGTACTCCGACACCGTAACACACAAGATAGAGACAGTGGACTCTATTCCAGTGAATGTCCGACAGTACCGCTTCCCGCCCATTCATAAGGAAGAGATAAACAAACAGATAGGAGAACTTCTAGAAAACAACGTGATCAAACCATCTACGTCCCCGTATAATTCTCCACTATGGATAGTTCCGAAGAAACCGGACGCAAAAGGGAATAAAAGATGGAGATTAGTCATCGACTACCGGATGTTAAACGAAAAAACTATTAAAGACAGTTATCCACTGCCGAACATAACGGAAATATTAGATCAACTAGGAAGCGCGAAATATTTTAGTACGTTCGATCTCGCATCGGGCTTCCATCAAATCGGCATGGATAAAGAAGACGCGCCGAAAACGGCTTTCTCCACGCCATTCGGGCATTATGAATTTAAACGTATGCCCTTTGGTCTCAAAAACGCTCCTTCCACCTTCCAACGCTTGATGAACAATGTCCTGACCGGATTGCAAGGTAATGAATTATTCGTTTACCTAGACGACATAGTCATATACTCCAGCTCGCTACGAGAGCATCTTTTGAAATACCGGAAATTATGTGCGCGTCTCCGTGACGCCAATCTAAAACTACAGCCCGAGAAATGCAATCTTCTCAGGAAGGAGGTTGTATATCTCGGACATATCATTAGCGCGGATGGAGTGAAACCAGACCCAGGAAAAATAGAGGCAGTCAAGAACTTCCCGACGCCAAAGAATGCAAAGAACATAAAACAATTCCTGGGACTGGCAGGCTATTATCGACGCTTCATACCAAATTTCTCAGGTACAAGTAAACCGCTGACGAATCTCTTAAAGAAAGACGTACCGTTTAAGTGGGAGGACGCTCAAAACAAGGCATTCAAAACTTTAACAAGCCTTTTGTGTGAACAACCGCTCTTACAATTCCCTGATTTTACCAAACCTTTCCTAGTAACTACCGACGCATCAAATTACGCGATCGGGGGAATTCTCAGTCAGGGAGAAATCGGTAAAGATCTGCCCATAGCTTACACGTCAAGAATCTTAAATCAAGCGGAACAAAATTATTCGACAATAGAGAAAGAGCTGCTTGCCATTATATACGCCGTTAATTACTTCCGACCTTATCTATACGGTCGTAAATTCAGTTTAATCACCGACCACCGTCCGTTAGTGTGGTTAAATTCTGTGAAAGACCCGACGTCTCGGCTTATCAGATGGCGACTCAAACTCGCCGAGTATGAATACGATATTGTTTATAAAGCCGGTAAACGAAACGTCAATGCCGACGCGCTATCGCGTAACCCTATCGAGGTGAGTAAACAGATCCTTCCGATAGCAGGGACCAGCTCGAGTGACGACGAAATATTCTCGTCGCTCGCTAAGAGACGTCGCACGCAAGAAATATCAAAACCCGAGACCGCACTTGAAACGGAAATACCTAACATAAACATAAACATAAACGATACAGACGAAACGAACGACGACGAACTGGATCTATCACGCTACGAAGGTAATATTATAGAAATAAAAGACAGGATAACAATGCACAAAGGACACATAGCATTTTTTGTAACAAAGACCGGAACCCCTATTGACAAAGGAGCCAAAGAACTTGCCGACAATAAAAGACTACCAAACATTACCGACGTAACGCTTGGTAGAGTAAAGATTACAAAACGGGACAATAGATACCTCATCGCGTTACCCGTCCAGGAGAGAACATCCGTCTCTATTCAATTAGAAATTTTAGACGAAGTATTACATTCTCTTTTGGACGCGGCAATTGAATTAAACTTAAAGACAATAGCTATTTCAAGGGATAATATTGCAGACGTATCATGGATAAACATTAAACGCAAGATAAGTTCGATCTTCGCGGGCCACGAAACTAAAATTATTATACTAAAGCATGAAATCATAATACCCAGGGAGATCGAACGCGTCCAAATTATCCATGACAATCACGCTACTCCTGTGGGAGGTCACAAAGGAGTCACTAAGACATATTGGCGTATAAAACAACGGTACTACTGGCCTAACCTTAAACCCGATATACAAAACTTTATCCAAAACTGCCGCAGCTGCCAGACCAAGAAGCTTGTTCGACAAAAAACCAGACAACCGATGACCCTTACCGACACGCCGGGAAGGGCCTTCGACAAAGTTTCGATGGATATAGTAGGACCGATGCCTACCAGTAAACAAGGCAATAATTATATCCTAACAGTACAAGATCTCCTTACCAAATATTCTATAGCGGTACCACTACAACAAGCTTCTTCGGTCGAAGTAGCTGATGCATTTATAAAAAATTTAATATGTAAATACGGCAGCCCGAAAGGGATACTAACTGATCAAGGTACTGCTTTCTTATCAGAATTGATGAAAGCAGTGGCCAAGAAATTTAGAATAGAAACATACCAAACCACCGCTTATCGACCGCAATCCAACGGATCAATAGAACGCTCACACCACGTGTTAGCAGAATTTTTGAAACACTTTATAAAGGATAATTCTGAATGGGACGATTGGGTCGATATAGCGATGTTTTCTTATAATACAAGTATACATGAAGGTACACAATACACTCCACACGAATTAATCTTTGGCCAGTTAGCGAAAACTCCGAACGATAGCACACTTAACGACTTAAAGGACGAAACTTACGCATCGTACTTGGCTGAATTGACGGAACAATTACAGAAATCGCAGGAGGCCGCCAAAGAGAACCTCGAACACGCGAAAATAAAATCTAAAAATTATTACGATAAAAAACAGAGGGTGGTGAGCTTCTCGACGGGCGACTCCGTGTACCTCCTAAAGGGAAAAATCAAAGGCAAGTTAGACAGCCAGTACGAGGGACCATATAAAATTGTACAAATTCTTAATAATAGCAATGTAAAAATAGAAACGCCAAAAGGCCTCTCTGTCGTTCATACGGACAGACTCAAATTAAATAAGGCTAGAAAATAAGTTAAAGCCTACGTCTAGGACTCTACCTTACCGACTAACGGTTGCCACGGCGCAGCATGGCGCCACAGTAGTTCTCAGAGTCCGGGACGACGGTCGATAAGGTGTCTCCCCTCCATTTTCATTATAATATAAGCCACTCCAGTCCGAGCAGAGCGTCAATTGTCCATAAAGAAGCAAAAGCATCGAAGCTAAAGAAGAAACCTCGAATCATAATGAAGAAATTATTATTCGTTATACTACTTACAATGGTAGGAACTACGCAGAGCCTAACCGGATACGACTGTGCCGGTTCCTCACTCAACGTGACTACATTCTCGTTGCTGGACGTCTCTGAATGCGAGACGCCGAATCTCCAACCAACAAGCCAAGAACTATACATTCAATTACTACAAGTGTCTGAATACCACCCAATAAATGTAATACAATGTAAAGTGAGGATCGATAGGACCATCTATCACTGCGGAATGTACTCGCACGTTTCAATCGTACACAATGGCCGACGCGAATACATTCATCCGCTCACCCAACGCCTATGCGAACAAGCGCAAGTCACCGGAAGCCTATCTCTGGGCCCCAACAGCCTCATAACGGGACTTAAGAGAAACAGCACGCACCTTCACAGCCTGACCATAAGTGGATCCGTCGGTACAGACGGAGCCTGCAAGGGCTCGCAATATAGCGACCCCTATGGTACCTGGGACGACGTCGTTGTACAGGCCTCGGTAGAAGTCACCTTGAAAGACTACTATGCAGCCGCCTCCATCAAAGCAGACCAGATACATCTGCAATCGGGTACCATCTGCGCTTACACAGCCGAAAATTGTCAAGACGAAGGAGGAGCCGAAAACTTTTGGGAAACTCTACCTTCGGATAGTTGCGGATTCAATGAATACGACGTTTTGTACGAAGGCCTCGCAACAAAACTCACAACTAAAGGACCAGTAAAAGGACCAGTCCTATACACAGTTACGTCCAAGGATGTCACCTTCGCACTTACAAAAACAGAAGAATTTACACTGTGCGGATATACGATCATCCGTACCGAACATCCGAAACTTTTCATATTGGAAACCTCTCCTGGAAGAATCTTCAAAGCTAAGACAAAAACCCCTGTAGAAAATTTAGACATCTTCGCATATATAAATTCTAAATTCATATACGTCGAACGCCATTTAAAAACACAACTTACTGATTTATATATAGACATAACCCGCCAGAAATGTGCGCTCGAGAGACAAATTTTGAAGAACGCTTTATCCTTAGCAAACTTGTCTCCTGACGAAACCGCATATTCCTTCATGAAAGAACCAGGTTACATGGCAGTGATAGCGGGAGAAGTAATACACTTGATTAAATGTACACCGGTGGAAATAAAAGTACGCTCTACGGAAAACTGCTACAAAAGCCTACCAATAACTTACCGCAATCAGTCTTGCTTCCTAACACCAAAAACCCATATCATCACACAAGAAGCAGCAATGGCGGATTGCAACGAGCTACTACCAGCAATGTACCTACTACATGGATCATGGTACAGAATAACACCGAAACCCGTTGAAAGCGTACCACCGCCGACGATTCAGCCATTAACAAAACCACAATGGAAATACATCAGCCCGCAACATTTGGCAACGAGCGGAATCTACTCCAACGAAGATCTAAATAAACTACGTTCGCATATCATGGAACCTGCGGAAAAACCCGCTGTTTTGAACACACTATTACGTGGAGTCAGCGGACAACACATACCAAAAGGACAGATCTCGCTATACAACCTTATGGACGAAGAAGCATTAGACAAAATAGCGACCAGCACAGGCCAACGACTATGGGGAGCGTTCGTGACATTCGGATCAGCAAGCGCCGGAGTCATAGCGATACTCACGATCCTCCGATTGATAAAATATGTAGCAGACACCGTCATCCACGGCTATGCACTACATAGCATCTATGGTTGGAGTATTCATTTAGTAGGAGCACTTTGGGGCTCACTTACACACCTTTTGCTCCACCTCGCTAAGTCACCAACGGAAGAGAAGGTGGAGAGCGAACAAAAACCGCCAGAAGATGCTGACGCGATAGAACCACCTACGACAGGACAGAAAGAAGCCGTAAACACTTTCCCTTCAATTAGTAAGTACTTACAAGAAGAATCAGCCTTCAAAATGCACGTATAACTACGTACATTTTATTATAAGGGGGGAAGTGTTACGTCACCCGACGTACGGACTTATAAAATATATAAAGAGATATTCCTCGTGCCCGCTATATAGGGAGTCTTATTATCACGTGTAATTTCCTCGTGCCCGCTATATAGGGAGTCAGCTTATTAAATCATGTATTACTCATAGTATAGTTGATATCATTTATTAACAATATTATAATTTACACATTCGTGCCCGACATGAAGGGAGTAACTTATACAACACTAACAAATATTATATTTACACTGGGGAACACCTTACGATTAGAACATGCATATATAATAATTAGCTATAAATAATAGATACATAATAATTGATACGTATTTAACACACACATTTATAATATACGCGAAGTCCTAACAAGCGCCTTTAAGTCACCAAAAGTCCTAACAAGAGACTGATAGTAAACGCCGACTAGCCGGTCCTTCATCCATACATGGCACAGCTAACGCACACACGGGCCTAGGCCAACACACACACGCGGAATTCAGCTGACGCCAAGCAAAGTAACGCCAAGACGCTCATCCTTACCACCGCTAGTACGCGCTTCAGCTCAACGCGCGCAGGACCATCGCACACTACCCCACCACCGCCAACAAGGACGAGAGAAGGGAAGACGGCAGCCAATCACCATCCTCTTAGAGCCGAGCCGCCGCCGCCTCGCTACGAGCCGCCGCCGCTTCGCCACGAGCCGCCGCCGCTAAGATTCAGTATATAAGGAGCTGCAGAGCAGCACACGACGGATTTTTTCGACTACAGATTTTCTACGAATCACTTCGACGGACGTTTCGAACAATAATCGCGGGAGAGTCTTTTACGCTGTATCAATTCTATTCATATTATAATTTAAACTTAGAATAAATTAGAATTAGTAGAAGTCTGTGTTTCATTAGTCGGGACCCCGGTCACTACTCATTCGCAACTCGTATTATCTACGTGTTCCTGAACCGACGTGTGGTCGACAAGCTCTTCATCTCTCTCCGCATTTTCCAACCTTTTATCCTAGAACTATCGGGGCGTACGAATCGCCCGGGTTCACTCTTTCCAAGTCTTAGAACTATCGGGGCGTACGAATCGCCCGGGTTCATACTCCTAAATCATAGAACTATCGGGGCGTACGAATCGCCCGGGTTCATTCTTCACAAAACTATCGGAGCGTACGAATCGCTCGGGTTCAATCATCCTAAAAGGTCCCATTGCATCCTAGAGAATACCTATGCCGAAAACACGTCGGGGCGGACGTAAACATAGTCTCCGGCGTCTACTCGCTAACTATTATAGCGGTACAAACCATCTGGCTAACTTGGGCATCGACCCGTCGGCCTGCAGACCTAGGATCATCGAGGACACCACACTCTGCCATCCCAGGCCCGATACTCAGCAGGACCTGAGGTCTCCATCTTGCAGAATTACTGAATATTGGCTCGTACCGATCAACTGCCCGGAGTGTACCTTCGTTGCCGGACAGCTGCCACCAAGCGACCCGCGAACAGCTCGCTATTTAGAATTGTACGGAGAGAAGCATTAAAGGTAAGTGAATCATCCTTATCAAAGACATAATCTATCGTTAAGCCCGTCCCGTGCCACGAACTACGCGTAGTAGGTAACGGCCGAATTGGGCAAATATCCCATTGAAGCAGGAGCTCCTTGAAGGAAAGAGCATAGTTCTTTTTTTTTTAAGGCCCGTGCCGAGTGGGACGTAACAGCCGTTATTGCAGTTATTATTGCCGTTATTATTGAAGTTATTATTGACGTTATTGTCTTTTATATTACCGTAGATATTGCCTTTATTATTACCGTTCTTATTGCCGTTGTTTTTGCCAATATTATTGCCGTTATTGCATTTATTTTGCCTTATTCAAGGCCGTTATTGCCTTTATTATTGCAGTTATCATTGCCGTTGTAATTGCAAATATTATTGTCGTAATTATTGCATTTATTGTTGACATTGATGTCGTTTATTTTGCCGTTATTATTGCACTTACTATTGCCCTTATTATTGCAGATATTATTGACTTTATTGACGTTAAAATTGCCTTTATTATTGCCATAATTATTAGTGTTATTATTGCCTTTATTATTGCCATTATTAATGCCGTTATTGCCATTATTATTGCAGTTATTTTTACTGTTATTGTCTTTATTATTGTCTATATTATTGCCGTTGTTATTGCCATTATTATTGCCGTTATTATTCCAGAGATTATTGACCCTATTATAGTTGTTATTGTCGTTATTATTGACTTTATTATTGCCCTTATTAAGGCCGTTATTGCAGTTGTTATTGCCATTATTATTGCGGATATTATTGACGTTATTGTCTTTATTAAGGCCGTTATTATTGCCTTTATTTTGGCTGTTATTCATGTCGTTATTGCATTTATTATTGAGTTTATATTCTTTATTATTGCCGTCGTTATTGCCATCATTATTGCCGTTTTTACTTCAATTATTATTGCCCTTATTGTCGTTATTATTATCGTTATTATTGCCGTTATTGAGGCCGTTATTGCCGTTAATATTGCAGTAATTATTTACGTTATTGTCGTTATTAAGTCCGTTATAATGGCCATTATTATTACCGTTATTATTGCAACCATTATTGCAATTATTATTGCCGTTATTGCCTTTATTATTACCGTTAAAATTGCCTTTACTTTTGCCGTTATTAATGCCGTTATTGCCTTTAATATTGCAGTTATTATTGCCGTTATGTAGGCCGATATTGCAGTTATTACTGGCCTTTTTATTGCCTTTATTATTGCCATTATTAAAGCCGTTATTGCCGTTATTATAACAGTTATTGTTGACGTTATTGTCTTTAATATTGCCGTTTTTATTCTGATTATTATTAGCGTTATTATTGCCATTATTATAGCAGTTATTATTCTGTTATTATTGCCTTCATTTTTGCCGTTATTCATGTCGTAATTGCAGTTATTACTGATTTTATATTCTTTATTATTGCCGTCGTTATTGCCATTATTATTGTCGTTTTTATTGTAGTTATTATTGCCGTAATAACTTTAATAATAATTAAAGTTATTATTGACGTTATTATTGCCTTTATTTTTGCTGTTATTCATGAGGTTATTGCAGTTATTATTGATTTTATATTCTTTATTATTGGCGTCGTTATTGCCAATATTATTGTCGTTTTTATTACAGTTATTATTGCCCGTATTATCGTTAATATTACCTTCATTATTTCCTTTATTATTGCCGTTATTAAGACGGTTATTTGAGTTATTATTGCCGTTATTATGGAAGTTATTATTGACGATATTGTCTTTAATATTGCCTTCGATATTGTCTTTATTATTACCGTTCTTGTTGCCGTTGATTTTGACAATATTACTGCCTTTATTAGTCTAGTATTCAAGTCCGATATTGCCGTTATTATTACACTATTCATTGCCGTAGTTATTGCAATTATTATTGCCGTAATTATTGCATTTATTATTGACATTAATGCTTTTTATATTGCCATTATTATTGCAGTTATTATTTCCTTTATTGTCTTAATTATTCCCGTTTTTATTCCGATTATTATTAGTGTTATTATTGCCTTTATTATTACCATTTTTAAAGCAGTTATTGCCGTTATTATAACAGTTATTATTGACGATATTGTTTTTATTATTGCCATTATTATTGCCATTATTGAGGCCGTTATTGCCGTAATTATAGCAGTTATTATTACCGTTATTATTGGAGTTATTATTTACGTTATTATTGTCTTTATTTTTGCTGTTATTCATGTCGTTATTGCAGTTATTATTGATTTTATATTCTTCATTATTGCCGTCGTTATTGCTATTATTATTGTCGTTTTGATTGCAGTTATTATTGCTCTTATTATCGTTATTATTACCTTCATTATTTCCTTTATTATTGCGTTATTAAGACCGTTATTTGAGTTATTATTGCCGTTATTATGGAAGTTATTATTGACGTTATTGTCTTTAATATTGCCGTCGATATTGTCTTTATTATTACCGTTCTTGTTGCCGTTGATTTTGACAATATTACTGCCTTTATTATTGTAGTATTCAAGTCCGATATTGCCGTTATTATTACACTATTCATTGCCGTAGTTATTGCAATTATTATTGCCGTAATTATTGCATTTATTATTGACATTAATGCTTTTTATATTGCCATTATTATTGCAGTTATTATTTCCTTTATTTACTTAATTATTCCCGTTTTTATTCCGATTATTATTAGTGTTATTATTGCCTTTATTATTACCATTTTTAAAGCAGTTATTGCCGTTATTATAACAGTTATTATTGACGATATTGTTTTTATTATTGCCATTATTATTGCCATTATTGAGGCCGTTATTGCCGTAATTATAGCAGTTATTATTACCGTTATTATTGGAGTTATTATTTACGTTATTATTGTCTTTATTTTTGCTGTTATTCATGTCGTTATTGCAGTTATTATTGATTTTATATTCTTTATTATTGCCGTCGTTATTGCCATTATTATTGTCGTTTTGATTGCAGTTATTATTGCTCTTATTATCGTTATTACTACCTTCATTATTTCCTTTATTATTGTCGTTATTAAGACAGTTATTGCAGTAATTATTGTTGTTATTATTGAAGTTATTATTGACGTTATTGTCTTTAATATTGCCGTCGATATTGCCTTTATTATTACCGTTCTTATTGCTGTTGTTTTTGCCAATATTATTGCCGTTATTGCCTTTATTATTGACGTATTCAAGGCCGTTATTGACGTTATTATTGCAGTTACCATTGCCGTTGTTATTGCTATTATTATTGCCGTAATTATTGCATTTATTTTTGACATTAATGCTTTTATATTGCCGTTATTATTGCAGTTATTATTGCATTTATTGTCTTAATTATTGCCGTTATTATGGTCGTTATTGCCGTTATTATTCAAGTTATTATTGACGTTATTGTCTTTAATTTTGCCGTCGATATTGCCATTATTTTCACGCTTATTATTGCTGTTATTATTGCTGTTGTTATTGCCATTATTAATGCCTTTATTGCTTTTAATATCACAGTTATTATTGCCGTTTTTGTCTTTATTATTGTCGACGTTATTGCCATTATTATTGCCGTTTTTTTGCAGTTATTATTGCACTTATTGTCGTTATTATCATCGTTATTATTGCCTTTATTAAGTCCGTTATTATTGCCATTATTATAGCAGTTATTATTGTCGTTATTATTGCCTTTATTTTTGCCGTTACTCATGTCGTTATTGCAGTTATTATTGATTTTATATTCTTTATTATTGCCGTCGTTATTGCCATTATTATTGACGTATTTATTGCAGTCATTATTGCCGTTATTGTCTTTATTATCGCGCTATCTATTGCCGTTGTTATTCCCATTTTTATTGACGCTATTGTCTTATTAATAATAATTATATAATTATATTAATTATTATTATTGTCTTTATAATTGCCATTGTTATTGCCATTATTAATGCAGTTATTGCAGTTATTATTACCGTTATTGTCTTTTTTATTGCCGTTGTTATTGCCATTATTATTGCCAATATTCTCTTTAGTATTGCCGTTATTATAACCGTTGATATTGCCTTTTTTATTCTCGTTATTGCTACATTATTAACGTTATTGTTGCCGTTATTATTGCAATTAATATTGGCGCTCTCATTGCTGTTGTTATTGCCATTATTAGTGCCGTTATTGCCTTTAATATTACCGTTATTATTGCACTTCTTATTGCTGTTATGTAGCCCGATATCACCGTTATTACTGGCCTTATTATTGCTATTATTATTGCCATTATAATTGATGATATTGCCGTTATTATTGCAAAAATTATTGCAGTTATTATTGCCGTTATTGCCTTTATTATTGCCATTATTAAAGCCGTTATTGCCGTTATTATAACAGTTATGGTTGACGTTATTGTCTATATTATTGCGTTGTTATTGCCATTATTATTGCCGTTATTATTGCAGAGATTATTGCCATATTATAGTTATTATTACCGTTTTTAATGTCTTTACTTTTACCGTTATTAAGGCCGCTATTGCAGTTATTATTGGCTTTATTATAGTGGATATTATTGACGTTATTGTCGTTATTATGTCCGATATTATTGCCGTAATTATTACCGTTATAATTGCCTTTATTATTGTTATTACTAAGGCCGTTATTGCCGTAGTTATAGCAGTTATTATTGCCGTTGTTATTTCCATTATTATTGCCTTTATTGTCTTTAATATCACAGTTATTATTGCCGTTTTTGTCTTTATTATTGTCGACGTTATTGCCATTATTATTGCCGTTTTTATTGCAGTTATTATTACCCTTATTATCGTTAATATTACCTTTATTATTTTCTTTTTTATTGCCGTTATTAATACCGTTGTTGCAGTTATTGTTGCCGTTATTATTGAAGTTATTATTGAAGTTATTTTCTTTAATACTGCCGTCGATATTGCCAGTATTATTACCTTTATTATTGCCGTTATTATTGCCGTTTTTATTGCAGTTATTATTGCCCTTATTGTCGTTATTATTATCGTTATTATTGCCGTTATTAAGACCGTTATTGCAGTTATTATTGCCGTTATTATAGAAGTTAACATTGACGTTATTGTCTGTAATATTGCCGTCGATATTGCCTTTATTATTACCGTTCTTATTGCAGTTGTTTTTGCCAATATTATTGCCGTTATGGCCTTTATTATTGCCGTATTCAAGCCCGTTATTGCCGTAATAATAGCAGTTATTATTGCCGTTATTATTGAAGTTATTATTAACGTTATTATTGCCATTATTAAGGCCGTTATTTTTGCTGATTTTATTGACGTTATAGTCGTTTTTAAGGCCGCTATTATTGCCATTATTATTACCGTTATTATTGCTTTTATTATTGCCATTATTAAGGCCGTTATTGCCGTAATTATAGCAGTTATTATTGCGGTTATTATTGAAGTTATTATTGACGATATTATTGCCTTTATTTTGCAGTTAGTCATGTTGTTATAGCAGTTATTATTGATTTTATATTCCTTATTATTGCCGTCGTTATTGCCATTATTATAGTCGTTATTATTGCAGATATTATTGCCATTATTATCGTTATTATTACCTTTATTATTTCCTCTATTATTGCCGTTATTAAGACCGTTATTGCAGTTATTATTGCCGTTATTATTGAAGTTATTATTGACGTTATTTTCTTTAATATTGCCGTCGATATTGCCATTATTACCTTTATTACTGCCGTTATTATTGCCGATTTTATTGCCATTATTATTGCCGTTAATATTGCAGAGATTATTTCCCCTTTTATAGTTATTATTACCGTCTCATTGTCTTTATTATTGCCGTTATTATTTCCTTTACTTTTGCTGTTATTCATGTCGTTATAGCAGTGATTATTGATTTTATTTTCTTTATTATTGCCGTCGTTATTGCCATTATTATTGTCGTTTTTATTGCAGTTATTATTGCCCTTATTATCGTTATTATTACCTTTATTATTTCCTTTATTATTGCCGTTATTAATACCGTTATTGCAGTTATTGTTGCCGTTATTATTGAAGTTATTATTGAAGTTATTTTCTTTAATATTGCCGTCGATATTGCCATTATTATTACCTTTATTATTGCCGTTATTATTGCCGTATAAATTGCTATTATTAATGCCTTTATTGCCTTTAATATCACAGATATTATTGCCTTTTATGTCTTTATTATTGAAGACGTTATTGCCAATATTATTGCTGTTATGCCGTGTTACGTCACCCGACGTATGGACATATAAAATACATAAAGAATTCCTCGTGCCCGCTATATAGGGAGTCTTTTATTATTAGCACATGTAAGTCCTCGTGCCCGCTATATAGGGAGTCTTTTATTATTAGCACATGTTAGTCCTCGTGCCCGCTATATAGGGAGTCTTTTATTATAGTACAAATAATACGTAATTTAATAAAAACTCAATATAACTAACCATTTACTAACAATATTATATTTCACACGTTCGTGCCCGACATGAAGGGAGTCATCTTTACAATACTAACCACTATTATAATACACACCTATAACATAAGTTTCAAGGGAGATACCTTACGCTTAGATATTGTAAACAATACATATAGATATATTTGTAATTCTACAATGATGCGTCATACGCGGAAAAACACAAAGCGTCGCGCCAGACAAACAACAATGCGTCTTACGTAAAGGAAGCTCGTATACAAGTCATGATGTCACGCCGCAAAGGGAAGGCCGTAAACGACCGAGTACACATGGCCGCAAATGGAGAGTACGTGCTAAATAGTTGCCGAACGGTTACCACGTACGCCCAAGGGAAAACAACGCGGTCGCCGGGCACACACACACGCCGTACTACTCCACAAGTGGTCACCACGTGCGCCTTAGGGAGAGACACGGACCACCACGCAATGCCATAGACTCGCACACGGACCTGGACCCACACACAAGCGGTAATCCGATGGCTACGAGCCGACAACACCGAGACGCATCCTCACTACTACCAGTAAGCACCTCGCACCGAAGCACACAAAGCCGTTGCACGCATCACTATAGACCATCCAGAAAGGACGAAAGAAAGAAAGACGGCAGCCAGTCACCATTTTCCAAGAACCGAGCCGCCACCAAAGCAACGAGCCGCCGCCGCCAAAGCCACAAGCCGCCGCCAAAGCCACAAGCTCGCCGCTGGGACTTGTATATAAGGAGCTGCAGAGCAGCACACGACGGTCATTCCCGACAACAGATTCCTACGGGTCATTTCGACGGTCATTCCGATAACTCTATACGGATTCCGGCATCAGATTTTCTACGATTCACTTCGACGGACGCTAGTTCCGACCAATAATCGCGAGAGAGTCTTTGTTTTACACTGTATCAATTCTATTCGTAGTATAATTTTAAATTTAGAATAAATAATTATTAGTAGTAGACGTCTGAGTTTCATTAGTCGGGACCCCGGTCACTACTCGTTCGCGACTCGTATTAGCTACGTGTTCCTGAACCGACGTGTGGTCGACAAGCTCTTCATATCTCTCTCCGCATTTTCCAACCTTTTATCCTAGAACTATCGGGGCGTACGAATCGCCCGGGTTCACTCTTTCCAAGTCATAGAACTATCGGGGCGTACGAATCGCCCGGGTTCATATTCCTAAATCATAGAACCATCGGGGCGTACGAATCGCCCGGGTTCATTCTTCATAGAACTAACGGAGCGTACGAATCGCTCGGGTTCAATCATCCTAGAAGGTCCCGTTGTATCCTAGAGAATACGTATGCCGAAAACACGTCGGGGCGGACACAATCATCGTCTCCGGCGACTACTCGCGAACTATTATAACGGTACAAACCATCTGGCTAACTTGGGCATCGACCCGTCGGCCTGCAGACTTAGGATCATCGAGGACACCACACTCTGCCATCCCAGGCCCGATACTCAGCAGGACCTGAGGTCTCCATCTTGCAGAATTATTGAATATCGGCTCGTACCGATCGACTGCCCGGAGTGTACCTTCGTTGCCGGACAGCTACCACCAAGCGACCCTCGAACAGCTCGCTATTTAGAATTATATGGAAAGAAGCATTAAGGGTAAGTAAATCATCCTCTCATCAAAGACATAATTTATCGTTAAGCCCGTCCCGAGCCACGAACTACACGTAGTAGGTAACGGCCGAATTGGGCAAATATCCCATTGAAGCAGGAGCTCCTTGAAGGAAAGAACATAGTTCTTTTTTTTAAGGCCCGTGCCGAGTGGGACGTAACAACAAAATTGGTGACAGCGGTGGGATACTAACGATACATTATGTCAATTGAGAGGAGCGATCGCATTGAAACGCGCAGCATGACCACGCGTCAAACAGACGAAATAAGCCCCGACGAAAGGCGGCGTATAGCCAATACAATGGCTCAGTTAGATTCGCGGGTACGCGACATTTTCGAACGCGAACAAAGACTACGCGAACGCGAAGAAACTCTCCGTACCACATCCGAGGAAGCAAAATTGGGAGAAACAGATACTCTCGCGTTCCTAATGAGAGAAATCGTCGCGCTACGAACGGAAAATCAGCTTCACTTGCCTAATCATCAGGTTAGCGAAGCCCTAGCATCTATTCCACAGTACGACGGAAAAAATATGCCTTTTTCTTCTTACATTAGAGCATGCAAACGCGCACGTCAAATGATCCCCACCTATCCGGAGGAACTGTTTACTCTAGCCGCGATAAGAAAACTACAGGATTCCGCTTATGTCGCGATCGAGAGACACCATCCTAGAACAATGCTTGAATTAGGCAGCAGACTCAGGCAAACTTTGGGGACATACTACTCGTTAGATTTTTATAGGACTGAACTAAGAAACGTGCTTATGTCCGAAAATGAACCGATAATAGACTACATCGGTCGCGTACAAGACTTACACGAAAGTCTCCTTGACGAAGAAAGATTCTGGGGAGGGCTTACGGAAAGTAAAAAACAGGAAATAGACGAATTAGCTCTAAAAAGTTTTTGTTCGGGTCTACCATTAGATTATCACCCGTATCTAAACGACTTACGGTGCGGAGACCTAAGCGACGCATACGATAAGGCGATTCAGCTACATTCGTCTATACAACATGAATGGGACAGACGAGGTCTGGCGAGGCCGCGGCCACAATACAAAACTAAGGCCTATCAAGAAAGACCAATGGATTATTATTATTATGAATCAAAAAGAAATAGTAAACCCAGTACCCGGCCTACTAGACCTCCTCCGGACCCAGATGCATGTTCTTATTGCAAGAGGATTGGTCACACACAAGCACAATGTTATAGGAAATCGCGTGACCTGCAACGCCGGTCACAGACACAAGTTCATGGGCCTTACACTCCACCTCCCGAGAACTCCCGTCAATCCTCTCCATTCTCTCACTACTCTCCTTCCTCGTCACGAGATCAAAGGTATATAAAAAAATGCTCGTATTGTAAAAACATCGGCCATACGATAGAGGAATGCCGGAAGAAAAAGTGGAGGGAAGCCCAGTCGGGAAACGAACCGACGTCTCTGGGGAAAAGCGCATCCGCAGAGACCGCGTCAGCGCGCCCAGTACGGACAATAAGAAGAGAAGCAGCCACTCGCGTCTACTTCTTCCAATTGAAAGAAGAATCTACCTCTCCGTCTATCGTCCTTTCTTCCGACGATTTAGTCAAGGAAACAGAATTTTTAATCGACACGGGTTCGGAACTTAACATATTAAAAATAACAATGGCAAATGGAGACATATTATGTGACGAAAACGACAAGGTCAGACTGATCGGTATCACCGACAAAACTGTTACCACGTACGGTTCGGTGACCGTACACATTCACGGATATCCGGTTAAATTCCAACTGGTCCCGAATTCCTTTCCTATCCCTTACAACGGTATTTTGGGTTGCAACTTTTTACAAAAAACGGCTAAAATTGACTACGAAAAAGAAACTATAGAATGGCACGGAATAGTTATGCCATTTGTTCAATCAAAGGAGATAACTATTCCGTGGCGAACGAGTAAACGGATCCTTCCGATAGCAGGGACCAGCTCGAGTGACGACGAAATATTCTCGTCGCTCACTAAGAGACGTCGCTCGCAAGAAATATCAAAACCCGAGACCGCACTTGAAACGGAAATACCTAACATAAACATAAACATAAACGATACAGACGAAACGAACGACGACGAACTGGATCTATCACGCTACGAAAGTAATATTATAGAAATAAAAGACAGAATAACAATGCACAAAGGACACATAGCATTTTTTGTGACAAAAACCGGAACTCCTATCGACAAAGGAGCTAAAGAACTTGCCGACAATAAAAGACTACCAAACATTACCGACGTAACGCTTGGTAGAGTAAAGATTACAAAACGGGACAATAGATACCTCATCGCGTTACCCGTCCAGGAGAGAACATCCGTCTCTATTCAACTAGAAATTCTAGATGAAGTATTACATTCTCTTTTGGACGCGGCAATTGAATTGAATTTAGAGACAATAGCTATTTCAAGGGACAATATAGCAGACGTACCATGGATAAACATTAAACGCAAGATAAGTTCGATCTTCGCGGGTCACAAAACAAAAATTATTATATTAAAACATGAAATCATAATACCCAGGGAGATCGAACGCGTCCAAATTATCCATGACAATCATGCTACTCCAATGGGAGGTCACAAAGGAGTCACTAAGACATATTGGCGTATAAAACAACGGTACTACTGGCCTAACCTTAAAACAGATATACAAAACTTTGTCCAAAACTGCCGCAGCTGTCAGACCAAGAAACTTGTTCGACAAAAAACCAGACAACCGATGACCCTTACCGACACACCAGGAAGGGCCTTCGACAAAATTTCGATGGATATAGTAGGACCGATGCCTACTAGTAAACTAGGCAATAATTACATTTTAACAATACAAGATCTCCTTACCAAATATTCTATAGCGGTACCACTACAACAAGCTTCTTCGGTCGAAATAGCTGACGCATTTATAAAAAATTTAATATGTAAATACGGCAGCCCGAAAGGGATACTAACTGATCAAGGCACTGCTTTCTTATCAGAATTGATGAAAGTAGTGGCCAAGAAATTTAGAATAGAAACATACCAAACCACCGCTTATCGACCGCAATCCAACGGATCAATAGAACGCTCACACCACGTGTTAGCAGAATTTTTGAAACACTTTATAAAGGATAATTCTGAATGGGACGATTGGGTCGATATAGCGATGTTTTCCTATAATACAAGTATACATGAAGGTACACAATACACTCCACACGAATTAATCTTTGGCCAGTTAGCGAAAACTCCGAACGATAGCACACTTAACGACTTAAAGGACGAAACTTACGCATCGTACTTGGCTGAATTGACGGAACAGTTACAGAAATCGCAGGAGGCCGCCAAAGAGAACCTCGAACGCGCGAAAATAAAATCTAAAAATTATTACGATAAAAAACAGAGGGTGGTGAACTTCTCAATGGGCGACTCCGTGTACCTCCTAAAGGGAAAAATCAAAGGCAAGTTAGACAGCCAGTACGAAGGACCGTATAAGATCATACAAATTTTAAATAATAACAATGTAAAAATAGAAACGCCAAAAGGCCTCTCTGTCGTTCATACGGACAGATTAAAATTAAATAAAGTTAGAAAATAAGTCAAAACCTTCGTCCAGGACTCTATAAAACCGACTAACGGTTGACACGGCACAGCATGAAGCCACAGTAGATCTAAGAGTCTAGGACGACGGTCGTTAAGGTGTCTCCTCTTTATTTTATTTTTATTATTATAACATAAGTCACCGCAGTCCGAGCAAAGCGTCATATTTTCTGTAAAGAAAACAAGCATCAAAACCAAAGAAGAATCTTCAACCAACAAGCCAAGAACTATACGTGTCTGAATACCATCCAATAAATGCCATCCAGTGTAAAGAAAGGACCGATAGGACCATCTATCACTGCGAAGTGTACTCGCACGTCTCAATAGTTCACAATGGCCAACACGAATACATTCATCCGCTCACCCAACGCCTATGCGAACAAGGAATAGTCTCCAGAAGCCTATCTCTGGGTCCCAACAGCCTCATAATGGGACGAAAAAGGAACAGCACGCACCTACACAGCTTGACCATAAGTGGGTTCGTCAGTACAGGCGGAGCCTGCAAGGGCTCGCAATATAGCAATCTATACGGTACCTGGAACGACGCCGTAACACAGGCCAACGACTTTTGGGGAGCGTTTGTGACATTCGGATCAGCAAGCGCCGGAGTCATAAAAACGATACTCATGATCCTCCGATCAATAAAATATGTAACAGACACCGTCATCCACGGCTATGCATAACACTTACGGTTGAAGTATTCATCTAATGGGAGCCATTGGGGTTCGCCTACGCATCTTTTGCTTCACCTTGCCAAGTCAACAAAGGAAGAAAAAGCGGAGAACGACCAAAACCCGCCAGAAGATGCTGAAACAATAGAGCTACCTACGACAAAACCAAAGGACGCCACCACCACCCTACCCTTCGAATAGCAGATACTTGCAAGAGGAGCCGACATTCAAAATGCACGTATAACTACGTACATTTTTTTATAAGGAGGGAGGTGTTACGTCACCCGACGTATGGACATATAAAATACATAAAGAATTCCTCGTGCCCGCTATATAGGGAGTCTTTTATTATTAGCACATGTAAGTCCTCGTGCCCGCTATATAGGGAGTCTTTTATTATAGTACAAATAATACGTAATTTAATAAAAACTCAATATAACTAACCATTTACTAACAATATTATATTTCACACGTTCGTGCCCGACATGAAGGGAGTCATCTTTACAATACTAACCACTATTATAATACACACCTATAACATAAGTTTCAAGGGAGATACCTTACGCTTAAATATTGTAAACAATACATATACATATATTTGTAATTCTACAATGATGCGTCATACGCGGAAAAACACAAAGCGTCGCGCCAGACAAACAACAATGCGTCTTACGTAAAGGAAGCTCGTATACAAGTCATGATGTCACGCCGCAAAGGGAAGGCCGTAAACGACCGAGTACACATGGCCGCAAATGGAGAGTACGTGCTAAATAGTCGCCGAACGGTTACCACGTACGCCCAAGGGAAAACAACGCGGTCGCCGGGCACACACACACGCCGTACTACTCCACAAGTGGTCACCACGTGCGCCTTAGGGAGAGACACGGACCACCACGCAATGCCATAGACTCGCACACGGACCTGGACCCACACACAAGCGGTAATCCGATGGCTACGAGCCGACAACACCGAGACGCATCCTCACTACTACCAGTAAGCGCCTCGCACCAAAGCACACAAAGCCGTTGCACGCATCACTATAGACCATCCAGGAAGGACGAAAGAAAGAAAGACGGCAGCCAGTCACCATCTTCCAAGAACCGAGCCGCCGCCAAAGCAACAAACCGCCACCGCCAAAGCCACAAGCCGCCGCCAAAGCCACAAGCCGCCGCCGCTGGGACTTGTATATAAGGAGCTGCAGAGCAGCACACGGTGGTTTTTCCGGCATCAGATTTTCTAGGATTCACTTCGACGGACGCTAGTTCCGACCAATAATCGCGAGAGAGTCTTTGTTTTACACTGTATCAATTCTATTCGTAGTATAATTTTAAATTTAGAATAAATAATTATTAGTAGTAGACGTCTGAGTTTCATTAGTCGGGACCCCGGTCACTACTCGTTCGCGACTCGTATTAGCTACGTGTTCCTGAACCGACGTGTGGTCGACAAGCTCTTCATATCTCTCTCCGCATTTTCCAACCTTTTATCCTAGAACTATCGGGGCGTACGAATCGCCCGGGTTCACTCTTTCCAAGTCATAGAACTATCGGGGCGTACGAATCGCCCGGGTTCATATTCCTAAATCATAGAACCATCGGGGCGTACGAATCGCCCGGGTTCATTCTTCATAGAACTATCAGAGCGTACGAATCGCTCGGGTTCAAACATCCTAGAAGGTCCCGTTGTATCCTAGAGAATACGTATGCCGAAAACACGTCGGGGCGGACACAAGCATCGTCTCCGGCGACTACTCGCGAACTATTATAACGGTACAAACCATCTGGCTAACTTGGGCATCGACCCGTCGGCCTGCAGACTTAGGATCATCGAGGACACCACACTCTGCCATCCCAGGCCCGATACTCAGCAGGACCTGAGGTCTTCATCTTGCAGAATTATTGAATATCGGCTCGTACCGATCGACTGCCCGGAGTGTACCTTCGTTGCCGGACAGCTACCACCAAGCGACCCTCGAACAGCTCGCTATTTAGAATTATATGGAAAGAAGCATTAAGGGTAAGTAAATCATCCTCTCGTCAAAGACATAATTTATCGTTAAGCCCGTCCCGAGCCACGAACTACACGTAGTAGGTAACGGCCGAATTGGGCAAATATCCCATTGAAGCAGGAGCTCCTTGAAGGAAAGAACATAGTTCTTTTTTTTAAGGCCCGTGCCGAGTGGGACGTAACACAGCGGTTTACTTGTACCTGAGAAGTTTGGTATGAAGCGTCGATAATAACCTGCCAGTCCCAGGAATTGTTTTATGTTCTTTGCATTCTTTGGCGTCGGGAAGTTCTTGACTGCTTCTATTTTTCCTGGGTCTGGTTTCACTCCATCCGCGCTAATGATATGCCCGAGATATACAACCTCCTTCCTGAGAAGATTGCATTTCTCGGGTTGTAATTTTAGATTGGCGTCACGGAGACGCGCACATAAATTTCGGTATTTCAAAAGGTGCTCTTGTAGCGAGCTGGAGTATATGACTATGTCATCTAGGTAAACGAATAATCCATTACCTTGCAATCCGGTCAGGACATTGTTCATCAAGCGTTGGAAGGTGGAAGGAGCGTTTTTGAGACCAAAGGGCATACGTTTAAATTCGTAATGCCCGAATGGCGTGGAGAAAGCCGTTTTCGGCGCGTCTTCTTTGTCCATGCCGATCTGATGGAAACCTGATGCGAGATCGAACGTACTAAAATATTTCGCGCTTCCTAATTGATCTAATATTTCTGTTATGCTCGGCAGTGGATAACTGTCTTTAATAGTTTTTTCGTTTAATATCCGGTAGTCGATGACTAATCTCCATCTTTTATTCCCTTTTGCGTCCGGTTTCTTCGGAACTATCCATAGTGGAGAATTATACGGAGACGTAGATGATTTGATTACATTGTTTTCTAGAAGTTCTCCTATCTGTTTGTTTATCTCCTCCTTATGGATGGGCGGGAAGCGGTACTGTCGGACATTTACTGGAATAGAGTCCACTGTCTCTATTTTGTGTGTTACGGTGTCGGAGTACGTCAGTCTGTCGCCCGGTAAGTGAAATAAATCTATGGATTCTCTGATCATATCTTTTGCTACGGATTTCTCTTCATCGTTCAGTTCGTCCAAGTTAATGTTCTGTAGGGCTAGTGCGTAACGTTCGTCTGTCTTTTTTGTGTATTTGCAGGATTTGGAATGGGTAATGTGAGTAGGGAGGACGGTATGTTGGGTCTCGGTTTCCTGCTCGAATTCGTTATTCTTTATTTTTATTTTACAGACATTGCTCGTTCGCCCCGGAATAGTTATCTCCTTTGATTGAACAAAGGGCATAACTA
This sequence comes from Dolichovespula saxonica, assembly GCA_911387935.1. Lineage (NCBI taxonomy): Eukaryota > Metazoa > Arthropoda > Insecta > Hymenoptera > Vespidae > Dolichovespula > Dolichovespula saxonica. Next base: position 3,139,831 of record CAJVQX010000003.1, on the reverse strand, counting down.
TTCCGTGCCACTTTATAGATTCTCTCTCATAATCGATTTTGGCTGTTTTATGAAAGAAGTCGGAACCCAAAATACCGTCGTAGGGGATAGGAAAGGAATTTGGTACCAGTTGGAATTTAACCGGGTATCCGTGAATGTGTACGGTCACCGAACCGTACGTGGTAACAGTTTTGTCGGTGATACCGATCAGTCTGACCTTGTCGTTTTCGTCACATAGTATGTCTCCATTTGCCATTGTTATTTTTAATATGTTTAGTTCCGAACCCGTGTCGATTAAAAATTCTGTTTCCTTGGCTAAATCGTCGGAAGAAAGGACGATAGACGGAGAGGTGCATTCTTCCTTTAATTGGAAGAAGTAGACGCGAGTGGCTTCTCTTCCTTTATTGTTCGTACTGGGCGCGCTGACGCGGTCTCTGCGGGTGCGCCCTTCCCCAGAGACGTCAGTTCGTTTCCCGACTGGGTTTCCCTCCACTTTCTCTTCCGGCATTCCTCTATCGTATGTCCGATGTGCTTACAATACGAGCATTTCTTTATATACCTTTGGTCTCGTGACGAGGGAGGGGAGTAGTGAGAGGATGGAGAGGATTGACGGGAGTTCTCGGGAGGTGGAGTGTAAGGTTCTTGAACTTGTGTCTGTGACCGGCGTTGCAGGTCACGCGATTTCCTATTGTTACGTCCCACTCGGCACGGGCCTTAAAAAAAAGAACTATGCTCTTTCCTTCAAGGAGCTCCTGCTTCAATGGGATATTTGCCCAATTCGGCCGTTACCTACTACGCGTAGTTCGTGGCACGGGACGGGCTTAACGATAGATTATGTCTTTGATAAGGATGATTCACTTACCTTTAATGCTTCTCTCCGTACAATTCTAAATAGCGAGCTGTTCGCGGGTCGCTTGGTGGTAGCTGTCCGGCAACGAAGGTACACTCCGGGCAGTTGATCGGTACGAGCCGATATTCAGTAATTCTGCAAGATGGAGACCTCAGGTCCTGCTGAGTATCGGGCCTGGGATGGCAGAGTGTGGTGTCCTCGATGATCCTTGGTCTGCAGGCCGACGGGTCGATGCCCAAGTTAGCCAGATGGTTTGTACCGCTATAATAGTTCGCGAGTAGACGCCGGAGACTATGTTTACGTCCGCCCCGACGTGTTTTCGGCATAAGTATTCTCTAGGATGCAATGGGACCTTTTAGGATGATTGAACCCGAGCGATTCGTACGCTCCGATAGTTCTGTGAAGAATGAACCCGGGCGATTCGTACGCCCCGATAGTTCTAAGACTTGGAAAGAGTGAACCCGGGCGATTCGTACGCCCCGATAGTTCTAGGATAAAAGGTTGGAAAATGCGGAGAGAGATGAAGAGCTTGTCGACCACACGTCGGTTCAGGAACACGTAGATAATACGAGTCGCGAATGAGTAGTGACCGGGGTCCCGACTAATGAAACACAGACTTCTACTAATTCTAATTTATTCTAAGTTTAAATTATAATATGAATAGAATTGATACAGCGTAAAAGACTCTCCCGCGATTATTGTTCGAAACGTCCGTCGAAGTGATTCGTAGAAAATCTGTAGTCGAAAAAATCCGTCGTGTGCTGCTCTGCAGCTCCTTATATACTGAATCTTAGCGGCGGCGGCTCGTGGCGAAGCGGCGGCGGCTCGTAGCGAAGCGGCGGCGGCTTGGCTCTAAGAGGATGGTGATTGGCTGCCGTCTTCCCTTCTCTCGTCCTTGTTGGCGGTGGTGGGGTAGCGTGCGATGGTCCTGCGCGCGTTGAGATGAAGCGCGTACTAGCGGTGGTAGGGATGAGCGTCTTGGCGTTACTTTGCTTGGTGTCAGCTGAATTCCGCGTGTGTGTGTTGGCCTAGGCCCGTGTGTGCGTTAGCTGTGCCATGTATCTTGTAACTTCGGAATTCTGAGTCCGTTCTGTAGACGCGCGTGATGACCACCTGTGGAGAGGTGCCGTAAGTGCCCTGACGGCCGCGTGCTTTCCCTAAGGCGCACGTGGTGGCCATGTGTGGGCGGAGGACAGACTACTTGATGGTGACGGCTTTCACTCTCTCCTCTGGTTCGAAAGGTTTCGTGTAGGAAGTATCCGAATGACCGCGTGGTTTCCCTAAGGACCACGTGAAGGCCATGTATGGATGAAGGACCGGCTAGTCGGCGTTTACTTTCAGTCTCTTGTTAGGACTTTTGGTGACTTAAAGGCGCTTGTTAGGACTTCGCGTATATTATAAATGTGTGTGTTAAATACGTATCAATTATTATGTATCTATTATTTATAGCTAATTATTATATATGCATGTTCTAATCGTAAGGTGTTCCCCAGTGTAAATATAATATTTGTTAGTGTTGTAAAAGTTACTCCCTTCATGTCGGGCACGAATGTGTAAATTATAATATTGTTAATAAATGATATCAACTATACTATGAGTAATACATGATTTAATAAGCTGACTCCCTATATAGCGGGCACGAGGAAATTACACGTGATAATAAAAGACTCCCTATATAGCGGGCACGAGGAATATCTCTGATATCTGACTGTTACGTCACCCGACGTACGGACTTATAAAATATATAAAGAGATATTCCTCGTGCCCGCTATATAGGGAGTCTTTTATTATCACATGTAATTCCTCGTGCCCGCTATATAGGGAGTCTTTTATTAAATCATGTATTACTCATAGTATAGTTGATATCATTTATTAACAATATTATAATTTACACATTCGTGCCCGACACGAAGGGAGTAACTTTTACAACACTAACAAATATTATATTTACACTGGGGAACACCTTACGATTAGAACATGCATATATAATAATTAGCTATAAATAACAGATACATAATAATCGATACGTATTTAACACACACATTTATAATATACGCGAAGTCCTAACAAGCGCCTTTAAGTCACCAAAAGTCCTAACAAGAGACTGAAAGTAAACGCCGACTAGCCGGTCCTTCGCCCACACATGGCCACCACGTGCGCCTTAGGGAAAGCACGCGGCCACCAGGCACTTACGGCACCTCTCCACAAGTGGTCATCACGCGCGTCTGCAGAACGGACTCAGAATTCCGAAGTTACAAGATACATGGCACAGCTAACACACACACGGGCCTAGGCCAACACACACACGCGGAATTCAGCTGACGCCAAGCAAAGTAACGCCAAGACGCTCATCCCTACCACCGCTAGTACGCGCTTCAGCTCAACGCGCACAGGACCATCGCACGCTACCCCACCACCGCCAACAAGGACGAGAGAAGGGAAGACGGCAGCCAATCACCATCCTTTTAGAGCCAAGCCGCCGCCGCTTCGCTACGAGCCGCCGCCGCTTCGCCACGAGCCGCCGCCGCTAAGATTCAGTATATAAGGAGCTGCAGAGCAGCACACGACGGATTTTTTCGACTACAGATTTTCTACGAATCACTTCGACGGACGTTTCGAACAATAATCGCGGGAGAGTCTTTTACGCTGTATCAATTCTATTCATATTATAATTTAAACTTAGAATAAATTAGAATTAGTAGAAGTCTGTGTTTCATTAGTCGGGACCCCGGTCACTACTCATTCGCGACTCGTATTATCTACGTGTTACTGAACCGACGTGTGGTCGACAAGCTCTTCATCTCTCTCCGCATTTTCCAACCTTTTATCCTAGAACTATCGGGGCGTACGAATCGCCCGGGTTCACTCTTTCCAAGTCTTAGAACTATCGGGGCGTACGAATCGCCCGGGTTCATACTCCTAAATCATAGAACTATCGGGGCGTACGAATCGCCCGGGTTCATTCTTCATAGAACTATCGGAGCGTACGAATTGCTCGGGTTCAATCATCCTAAAAGGTCCCGTTGCATCCTATAGAATGCGTATGCCGAAAACACGTCGGGGCGGACGCAAACATAGTCTCCGGCGTCTACTCGCGAACTATTATAGCGGTACAAACCATCTGGCTAACTTGGGCATCGACCCGTCGGCCTGCAGACCTAGGATCATCGAGGACACCACACTCTGCCATCCCAGGCCCGATACTCAGCAGGACCTGAGGTCTCCATCTTGCAGAGTTACTGAATATCGGCTCGTACCGATCAACTGCCCGGAGTGTACCTTCGTTGCCGGACAGCTGCCACCGAGCGACCCGCGAACAGCTCGCTATTTAGAATTGTACGGAGAGAAGCATTAAAGGTAAGTGAATCATCCTTATCAAAGACATAATCTATCGTTAAGCCCGTCCCGTGCCACGAACTACGCGTAGTAGGTAACGGCCTAATTGGGCAAATATCCCATTGAAGCAGGAGCTCCTTGAAGGAAAGAGCATAGTTCTTTTTTTTAAGGCCCGTGCCGAGTGGGACGTAACATAAAATTGGTGACAGCGGTGGGATAGAAACGATACATTATGTCTACTGAAAGGAGCGAACGTATTGAAACACGAAGCATGGCTGCGCGTCAACCTGATGAAGTTATGATCGATGAAGTACGACTACGAATGACTAAATTAGACGCGGCCGAACGGGCCCTCCTTGAACGCGAACGCGTCATTCGAGAACGCGAACAAGAACTTCGCGATCACGCGCAGCGTCTTAACGCTGCAAAATCAGAAGAGGCAGACCCTCTCACGTTCTTGATGAGGGAGATTTTGGCGCTCAGGACGGAGAGCCAACATCACCTTCCTAATCATCAAATTAATGAGGCTTTCGCGTCTATACCACGATACGATGGGAAAAATATGCCTCTATCCTCATTTATTAGAGCTTGTAAACGCGCGCGACAGATGATTCCCGCGTACCCGGAAGATTTGTTTACTCAAGCCGCGATACGGAAGCTCCAAGATTCGGCACACATTGCGATAGATAGACATAATCCGAAAACGATGTTCGAGTTGTATAGTCGACTCCGACAGACATTGGGCACATACCATTCTTTAGATTATTACCGGACAGAATTAAGAAACGTACTCATGTCGGAGAACGAACAGATTATCGATTACATTGGCCGTGTACAGGATTTATACGAGGGTCTTCTCGATGAAGAAAGGTTTTGGGGAGAAATCACGGATAGCAAGAAACGAGAAATAGATGAATTGGCATTAAAAAGCTTTTGTTCTGGGTTACCGATGGATTACCATCCCTACTTAAACGCGTTACGTTGCCGAGACTTAGGCGATGCATATGACAAAGCAATCCAATTACACTCGTCAATACAACACGAATGGGATAGAAGAGGATTAGTAAGGCCGCGACCACAATATAAGGCAAAAACATACCAAGAAAAACCTATGGATTATTATTACTTTGAATCTAAAAGAAACAATAGTGTTCGTATTGTAAGAGAATTGGTCATACACAAACCCAATGTTACAAGAAATCGCGTGACCAGCAACGCCGGTCACAGACACAAGTTCATGGGCCTTATACTCCACCTCCCGGAAATTCCCGTCAATCCTCTCCATCCTCTCACTACTCTCCTTCCTCACCACGAGACCAAAAGCATAAGAAAGAATGCTCGTATTGCAAAAATATCGGTCATACAATAGAAGAATGCCGAAAGAAAAGATGGAGAGAATCTCAGTCGGGAAACGAACCAACGTCTCTGAGGAAAGGCGCATCCGCAGAGACCGCGCCAGGGCGCCCGGTGAGAACGATAACAAAAGAAGAGAAGCCAATCGTGTCTACGTCCTCCAACTAAAGGAAGAAGCTACCTCCCCATCTATCGTCCTTTCCTCTGACGACCTAGCTAAAGAGACGGAGTTCCTAGTTGATACGGGTTCGGAACTCAACATATTAAAAATAAAAATGGCAAACGGGGATATAATATGCAACGAAAACGACAAAGTCAGACTGAGCGGTATCACCGACGAAACCGTTACCACGTACGGTTCGGTAACCATACGAATTCACGGATATCCGCTTAAATTCCAATTAGTACCAAATTCCTTTCCTATCCCCTACGACGGTATTTTGGGTTCCGACTTCTTTCAAAAAACAGCCAAAATTGATTATGAAAGAGAGTCTATAGAGTGGCACGGAATAGTTATGCCCTTTGTTCAATCAAAGGAGATAACCATTCCGGGGCGAACGAGCAATGTCTGTAAAATAAAGATAAAAAATAGCGATTTAGAAACGGGATATTTGCCGCGTTTGAATTTCGGAGAAGGAATTTATGCCGGAGAAGCAGTGGTGTCAAATAACCACGGCGAAGCATATATCAAAATAATTAACACCAACGATACGGACGTCAACATAAAACCTCCGTCTGTAACACTAGAAGAGTTCGAGATAAATAATACCGAACTCTTATCGCATTCAGAGGAAATCACGTCTCAAGTGCCTCGACTCGAATCGAAAGACGATGACATAAGCAGTCTAATAAACAATTCTCCGAAACTCGAACAGGAAACCGAGACCCAACATACCGTCCTCCCTACTCACATTACCCCTTCCAAATCCTGCAAACACATAAACAAGACAGACGAACGTTACGCACTAGCCCTACAGAATATTAATTTGGACGAACTGAACGACGAAGAGAAATCCGTAGCAAAAGATATGATCAGAGAATCCATAGATTTATTTCATTTACCGGGCGACAGACTGACGTACTCCGACACCGTAACACACAAGATAGAGACAGTGGACTCTATTCCAGTGAATGTCCGACAGTACCGCTTCCCGCCCATTCATAAGGAAGAGATAAACAAACAGATAGGAGAACTTCTAGAAAACAACGTGATCAAATCATCTACGTCCCCGTACAATTCTCCACTATGGATAGTTCCGAAGAAACCGGACGCAAAAGGAAACAAAAGATGGAGATTAGTCATCGACTACCGGATGTTAAACGAAAAAACTATTAAAGACAGTTATCCACTGCCGAACATAACGGAAATATTAGATCAACTAGGAAGCGCGAAATATTTTAGTACGTTCGATCTCGCATCGGGCTTCCATCAAATCGGCATGGATAAAGAAGACGCGCCGAAAACGGCTTTCTCCACGCCATTCGGGCATTATGAATTTAAACGTATGCCCTTTGGTCTCAAAAACGCTCCTTCCACCTTCCAACGCTTGATGAACAATGTCCTGACCGGATTGCAAGGTAATGAATTATTCGTTTACCTAGACGACATAGTCATATACTCCAGCTCGCTACGAGAGCATCTTTTGAAATACCGGAAATTATGTGCGCGTCTCCGTGACGCCAATCTAAAACTACAGCCCGAGAAATGCAATCTTCTCAAGAAGGAGGTTGTATATCTCGGACATATCATTAGCGCGGATGGAGTGAAACCAGACCCAGGAAAAATAGAGGCAGTCAAGAACTTCCCGACGCCAAAGAATGCAAAGAACATAAAACAATTCCTGGGACTGGCAGGCTATTATCGACGCTTCATACCAAATTTCTCAGGTACAAGTAAACCGCTGACGAATCTCTTAAAGAAAGACGTACCGTTTAAGTGGGAGGACGCTCAAAACAAGGCATTCAAAACTTTAACAAGCCTTTTGTGCGAACAACCGCTCTTGCAATTCCCTGATTTTACCAAACCTTTCCTAGTAACTACCGACGCATCAAATTACGCGATCGGGGGAATTCTCAGTCAGGGAGAAGTCGGTAAAGATCTGCCCATAGCTTACACGTCAAGAATCTTAAATCAAGCGGAACAAAATTATTCGACAATAGAGAAAGAGCTGCTTGCCATTATATACGCCGTTAATTACTTCCGACCTTATCTATACGGTCGGAAATTCAGTTTAATCACCGACCACCGTCCGTTAGTGTGGTTAAATTCTGTGAAAGACCCGACGTCTCGGCTTATCAGATGGCGACTCAAACTCGCCGAGTATGAATACGATATTGTTTATAAAGCCGGTAAACGAAACGTCAATGCCGACGCGCTATCGCGTAACCCTATCGAGGTGAGTAAACAGATCCTTCCGATAGCAGGGACCAGCTCGAGTGACGACGAAATATTCTCGTCGCTCGCTAAGAGACGTCGCACGCAAGAAATATCAAAACCCGAGACCGCACTTGAAACGGAAACACCTAACATAAACATAAACATAAACGAACAGACGAACGATACAGACGAAACGAACGACGACGAACTGGATCTATCACGTTACGAAGGTAATATTATAGAAATAAAAGACAGGATAACAATGCACAAAGGACACATAGCATTTTTTGTAACAAAGACCGGAACCCCTATTGACAAAGGAGCCAAAGAACTTGCCGACAATAAAAGACTACCAAACATTACCGACGTAACGCTTGGTAGAGTAAAGATTACAAAACGGGACAATAGATACCTCATCGCGTTACCCGTCCAGGAGAGAACATCCGTCTCTATTCAATTAGAAATTCTAGACGAAGTATTACATTCTCTTTTGGACGCGGCAATTGAATTAAATTTAAAAACAATAGCTATTTCAAGGGATAATATCGCAGACGTATCATGGATAAACATTAAACGCAAGATAAGTTCGATCTTCGCGGGCCACGAAACTAAAATTATTATACTAAAGCATGAAATCATAATACCCAGGGAGATCGAACGCGTCCAAATTATCCATGACAATCACGCTACTCCTGTGGGAGGTCACAAAGGAGTCACTAAGACATATTGGCGTATAAAACAACGGTACTACTGGCCTAACCTTAAACCCGATATACAAAACTTTATCCAAAACTGCCGCAGCTGCCAGACCAAGAAGCTCGTTCGACAAAAAACCAGACAACCGATGACCCTTACCGACACGCCGGGAAGGGCCTTCGACAAAGTTTCGATGGATATAGTAGGACCGATGCCTACCAGTAAACAAGGCAATAATTATATCCTAACAATACAAGATCTCCTTACCAAATATTCTATAGCGGTACCACTACAACAAGCTTCTTCGGTCGAAGTAGCTGATGCATTTATAAAAAATTTAATATGTAAATACGGCAGCCCGAAAGGGATACTAACTGATCAAGGTACTGCTTTCTTATCAGAATTGATGAAAGCAGTGGCCAAGAAATTTAGAATAGAAACATACCAAACCACCGCTTATCGACCGCAATCCAACGGATCAATAGAACGCTCACACCACGTGTTAGCAGAATTTTTGAAACACTTTATAAAGGATAATTCTGAATGGGACGATTGGGTCGATATAGCGATGTTTTCTTATAATACAAGTATACATGAAGGTACACAATACACTCCACACGAATTAATCTTTGGCCAGTTAGCGAAAACTCCGAACGATAGCACACTTAACGACTTAAAAGACGAAACTTACGCATCGTACTTGGCTGAACTGACGGAACAATTGCAGAAATCGCAGGAGGCCGCCAAAGAGAACCTCGAACGCGCGAAAATAAAATCTAAAAATTATTACGATAAAAAACAGAGGGTGGTGAGCTTCTCGACGGGCGACTCCGTGTACCTCCTAAAGGGAAAAATCAAAGGCAAGTTAGACAGCCAGTACGAGGGACCATATAAAATTGTACAAATTCTTAATAATAGCAATGTAAAAATAGAAACGCCAAAAGGCCTCTCTGTCGTTCATACGGACAGACTCAAATTAAATAAGGCTAGAAAATAAGTTAAAGCCTACGTCTAGGACTCTACCTTACCGACTAACGGTTGCCACGGCGCAGCATGGCGCCACAGTAGTTCTCAGAGTCCGGGACGACGGTCGATAAGGTGTCTCCCCTCCATTTTCATTATAATATAAGTCACTCCAGTCCGAGCAGAGCGTCAATTGTCCATAAAGAAGCAAAAGCATCGAAGCTAAAGAAGAAACCTCGAATCATAATGAAGAAATTATCATTCGTTATACTACTTACAATAGTAGGAACTACGCAGAGCCTAACCGGATACGACTGTGCCGGTTCCTCACTCAACGTGACTACATTCTCGTTGCTGGACGTCTCTGAATGCGAGACGCCGAATCTCCAACCAACAAGCCAAGAACTATACATTCAATTACTACAAGTGTCCGAATACCACCCAATAAATGTAATACAATGTAAAGTGAGGATCGATAGGACCATCTATCACTGCGGAATGTACTCGCACGTTTCAATCGTACACAATGGCCGACGCGAATACATTCATCCGCTCACCCAACGCCTATGCGAACAAGCGCAAGTCACCGGAAGCCTATCTCTGGGCCCCAACAGCCTCATAACGGGACTTAAGAGAAACAGCACGCACCTTCACAGCCTGACCATAAGTGGATCCGTCGGTACAGACGGAGCCTGCAAGGGCTCGCAATATAGCGACCCCTATGGTACCTGGGACGACGTCGTTGTACAGGCCTCGGTAGAAGTCACCTTGAAAGACTACTATGCAGCCGCCTCCATCAAAGCAGACCAGATACATCTGCAATCGGGTACCATCTGCGCTTACACAGCCGAAAATTGTCAAGACGAAGGAGGAGCCGAAAACTTTTGGGAAACTCTACCTTCGGATAGTTGCGGATTCAATGAATACGACGTTTTGTACGAAGGCCTCGCAACAAAACTCACAACTAAAAGACCAGTAACAGGACCAGTCCTATACACAGTCACGTCCAAGGACGTCACCTTCGCACTTACAAAAACAGAAGAATTTACACTGTGCGGATATACGATCATCCGTACCGAACATCCGAAACTTTTCATATTGGAAACCTCTCCTGGAAGAATCTTCAAAGCTAAGACAAAAACCCCTGTAGAAAATTTAGACATCTTCGCATATATAAATTCTAAATTCATATACGTCGAACGCCATTTAAAAACACAACTTACTGATTTATATATAGACATAACCCGCCAGAAATGTGCGCTCGAGAGACAAATTTTGAAGAACGCTTTATCCTTAGCAAACTTGTCTCCTGATGAAACCGCATATTCCTTCATGAAAGAACCAGGTTATATGGCAGTGATAGCGGGAGAAGTAATACACTTGATTAAATGTACACCGGTGGAAATAAAAGTACGCTCTACGGAAAACTGCTACAAAAGCCTACCAATAACTTACCGCAATCAGTCTTGCTTCCTAACACCAAAAACCCATATCATCACACAAGAAGCAGCAATGGCGGATTGCAACGAGCTACTACCAGCAATGTACCTACTACATGGATCATGGTACAGAATAACACCGAAACTCGTTGAAAGCGCACCACCGCCGACGATTCAGCCATTAACAAAACCACAATGGAAATACATCAGCCCGCAACATTTGGCAACGAGCGGAATCTACTCCAACGAAGACCTAAATAAACTACGTTCGCATATCATGGAACCTGCGGAAAAACCCGCTGTTTTGAACACACTACTACGTGGAGTTAGCGGACAACACATACCAAAAGGACAGATCTCGCTATACAACCTTATGGACGAAGAAGCATTAGACAAAATAGCGACCAGCACAGGCCAACGACTATGGGGAGCGTTCGTGACATTCGGATCAGCAAGCGCCGGAGTCATAGCGATACTCATGATCCTCCGATTGATAAAATATGTAGCAGACACCGTCATCCACGGCTATGCACTACATAGCATCTATGGTTGGAGTATTCATTTAGTAGGAGCACTTTGGGGCTCACTTACACACCTTTTGCTCCACCTCGCTAAGTCACCAACGGAAGAGAAGGTGGAGAGCGAACAAAAACCGCCAGAAGATGCTGACGCGATAGAACCACCTACGACAGTACAGAAAGAAGCCGTAAACACTTTCCCTTCAATTAGTAAGTACTTACAAGAAGAATCAGCCTTCAAAATGCACGTATAACTACGTACATTTTATTATAAGGGGGGAAGTGTTACGTCACCCGACGTACGGACTTATAAAATATATAAAGAGATATTCCTCGTGCCCGCTATATAGGGAGTCTTTTATTATCACATGTAATTCCTCGTGCCCGCTATATAGGGAGTCTTTTATTAAATCATGTATTACTCATAGTATAGTTGATATCATTTTTTAACAATATTATAATTTACACATTCGTGCCCGACACGAAGGGAGTAACTTTTACAACACTAACAAATATTATATTTACACTGGGGAACACCTTACGATTAGAACATGCATATATAATAATTAGCTATAAATAATAGATACATAATAATCGATACGTATTTAACACACACATTTATAATATACGCGAAGTCCTAACAAGCGCCTTTAAGTCACCAAAAGTCCTAACAAGAGACTGAAAGTAAACGCCGACTAGCCGGTCCTTCGCCCACACATGGCCACCACGTGCGCCTTAGGGAAAGCACGCGGCCACCAGGCACTTACGGCACCTCTCCACAAGTGGTCATCACGCGCGTCTGCAGAACGGACTCAGAATTCCGAAGTTACAAGATACATGGCACAGCTAACACACACACGGGCCTAGGCCAACACACACACGCGGAATTCAGCTGACGCCAAGCAAAGTAACGCCAAGACGCTCATCCCTACCACCGCTAGTACGCGCTTCAGCTCAACGCGCACAGGACCATCGCACGCTACCCCACCACCGCCAACAAGGACGAGAGAAGGGAAGACGGCAGCCAATCACCATCCTTTTAGAGCCAAGCCGCCGCCGCTTCGCTACGAGCCGCCGCCGCTTCGCCACGAGCCGCCGCCGCTAAGATTCAGTATATAAGGAGCTGCAGAGCAGCACACGACGGATTTTTTCGACTACAGATTTTCTACGAATCACTTCGACGGACGTTTCGAACAATAATCGCGGGAGAGTCTTTTACGCTGTATCAATTCTATTCATATTATAATTTAAACTTAGAATAAATTAGAATTAGTAGAAGTCTGTGTTTCATTAGTCGGGACCCCGGTCACTACTCATTCGCGACTCGTATTATCTACGTGTTACTGAACCGACGTGTGGTCGACAAGTTCTTCATCTCTCTCCGCATTTTCCAACCTTTTATCCTAGAACTATCGGGGCGTACGAATCGCCCGGGTTCACTCTTTCCAAGTCTTAGAACTATCGGGGCGTACGAATCGCCCGGGTTCATACTCCTAAATCATAGAACTATCGGGGCGTACGAATCGCCCGGGTTCATTCTTCATAGAACTATCGGAGCGTACGAATTGCTCGGGTTCAATCATCCTAAAAGGTCCCGTTGCATCCTATAGAATACGTATGCCGAAAACACGTCGGGGCGGACGCAAACATAGTCTCCGGCGTCTACTCGCGAACTATTATAGCGGTACAAACCATCTGGCTAACTTGGGCATCGACCCGTCGGCCTGCAGACCTAGGATCATCGAGGACACCACACTCTGCCATCCCAGGCCCGATACTCAGCAGGACCTGAGGTCTCCATCTTGCAGAGTTACTGAATATCGGCTCGTACCGATCAACTGCCCGGAGTGTACCTTCGTTGCCGGACAGCTGCCACCGAGCGACCCGCGAACAGCTCGCTATTTAGAATTGTACGGAGAGAAGCATTAAAGGTAAGTGAATCATCCTTATCAAAGACATAATCTATCGTTAAGCCCGTCCCGTGCCACGAACTACGCGTAGTAGGTAACGGCCGAATTGGGCAAATATCCCATTGAAGCAGGAGCTCCTTGAAGGAAAGAGCATAGTTCTTTTTTTTAAGGCCCGTGCCGAGTGGGACGTAACATGACGTAACACTTCCCCCCTTATAATAAAATGTACGTAGTTATACGTGCATTTTGAAGGCTGATTCTTCTTGTAAGTACTTACTAATTGAAGGGAAAGTGTTTACGGCTTCTTTCTGTCCTGTCGTAGGTGGTTCTATCGCGTCAGCATCTTCTGGCGGTTTTTGTTCGCTCTCCCCCTTCTCTTCCGTTGGTGACTTAGCGAGGTGGAGCAAAAGGTGTGTAAGTGAGCCCCAAAGTGCTCCTACTAAATGAATACTCCAACCATAGATGCTATGTAGTGCATAGCCGTGGATGACGGTGTCTGCTACATATTTTATCAATCGGAGGATCATGAGTATCGCTATGACTCCGGCGCTTGCTGATCCGAATGTCACGAACGCTCCCCATAGTCGTTGGCCTGTGCTGGTCGCTATTTTGTCTAATGCTTCTTCGTCCATAAGGTTGTATAGCGAGATCTGTCCTTTTGGTATGTGTTGTCCGCTGACTCCACGTAATAGTGTGTTCAAAACAGCAGGTTTTTCCGCAGGTTCCATGATATGCGAACGTAGTTTATTTAGATCTTCGTTGGAGTAGATTCCGCTCGTTGCCAAATGTTGTGGGCTGATGTATTTCCATTGTGGTTTTGTTAATGGCTGAATCGTCGGCGGTGGTACGCTTTCAACGAGTTTCGGTGTTATTCTGTACCATGATCCATGTAGTAGGTACATTGCTGGTAGTAGCTCGTTGCAATCCGCCATTGCTGCTTCTTGTGTGATGATATGGGTTTTTGGTGTTAGGAAGCAAGACTGATTGCGGTAAGTTATTGGTAGGCTTTTGTAGCAGTTTTCCGTAGAGCGTACTTTTATTTCCACCGGTGTACATTTAATCAAGTGTATTACTTCTCCCGCTATCACTGCCATATAACCTGGTTCTTTCATGAAGGAATATGCGGTTTCATCAGGAGACAAGTTTGCTAAGGATAAAGCGTTCTTCAAAATTTGTCTCTCGAGCGCACATTTCTGGCGGGTTATGTCTATATATAAATCAGTAAGTTGTGTTTTTAAATGGCGTTCGACGTATATGAATTTAGAATTTATATATGCGAAGATGTCTAAATTTTCTACAGGGGTTTTTGTCTTAGCTTTGAAGATTCTTCCAGGAGAGGTTTCCAATATGAAAAGTTTCGGATGTTCGGTACGGATGATCGTATATCCGCACAGTGTAAATTCTTCTGTTTTTGTAAGTGCGAAGGTGACATCCTTGGACGTAACTGTGTATAGGACTGGTCCTTTTACTGGTCCTTTAGTTGTGAGTTTTGTTGCGAGGCCTTCGTACAAAACGTCGTATTCATTGAATCCGCAACTATCCGAAGGTAGAGTTTCCCAAAAGTTTTCGGCTCCTCCTTCGTCTTGACAATTTTCGGCTGTGTAAGCGCAGATGGTACCCGATTGCAGATGTATCTGGTCTGCTTTGATGGAGGCGGCTGCATAGTAGTCTTTCAAGGTGACTTCTACCGAGGCCTGTACAACGACGTCGTCCCAGGTACCATAGGGGTCGCTATATTGCGAGCCCTTGCAGGCACCGTCTGTACCGACGGATCCACTTATGGTCAGGCAGTGAAGGTGCGTGCTGTTTCTCTTAAGTCCCGTTATGAGGCTGTTGGGGCCCAGAGATAGGCTTCCGGTGACTTGCGCTTGTTCGCATAGGCGTTGGGTGAGCGGATGAATGTATTCGCGTCGGCCATTGTGTACGATTGAAACGTGCGAGTACATTCCGCAGTGATAGATGGTCCTATCGATCCTCACTTTACATTGTATTACATTTATTGGGTGGTATTCAGACACTTGTAGTAATTGAATGTATAGTTCTTGGCTTGTTGGTTGGAGATTCGGCGTCTCGCATTCAGAGACGTCCAGCAACGAGAATGTAGTCACGTTGAGTGAGGAACCGGCACAGTCGTATCCGGTTAGGCTCTGCGTAGTTCCTACTATTGTAAGTAGTATAACGAATGATAATTTCTTCATTATGATTCGAGGTTTCTTCTTTAGCTTCGATGCTTTTGCTTCTTTATGGACAATTGATGCTCTGCTCGGACTGGAGTGGCTTATATTATAATGAAAATGGAGGGGTGACACCTTATCGACCGTCGTCCCGGACTCTGAGAACTACTGTGGCGCCATGCTGCGCCGTGGCAACCGTTAGTCGGTAAGGTAGAGTCCTAGACGTAGGCTTTAACTTATTTTCTAGCCTTATTTAATTTGAGTCTGTCCGTATGAACGACAGAGAGGCCTTTTGGCGTTTCTATTTTTACATTGCTATTATTAAGAATTTGTACAATTTTATATGGTCCCTCGTACTGGCTGTCTAACTTGCCTTTGATTTTTCCCTTTAGGAGGTACACGGAGTCGCCCGTCGAGAAGCTCACCACCCTCTGTTTTTTATCGTAATAATTTTTAGATTTTATTTTCGCGCGTTCGAGGTTCTCTTTGGCGGCCTCCTGCGATTTCTGCAATTGTTCCGTCAATTCAGCCAAGTACGATGCGTAAGTTTCGTCCTTTAAGTCGTTAAGTGTGCTATCGTTCGGAGTTTTCGCTAACTGGCCAAAGATTAATTCGTGTGGAGTGTATTGTGTACCTTCATGTATACTTGTATTATAAGAAAACATCGCTATATCGACCCAATCGTCCCATTCAGAATTATCCTTTATAAAGTGTTTCAAAAATTCTGCTAACACGTGGTGTGAGCGTTCTATTGATCCGTTGGATTGCGGTCGATAAGCGGTGGTTTGGTATGTTTCTATTCTAAATTTCTTGGCCACTGCTTTCATCAATTCTGATAAGAAAGCAGTACCTTGATCAGTTAGTATCCCTTTCGGGCTGCCGTATTTACATATTAAATTTTTTATAAATGCATCAGCTACTTCGACCGAAGAAGCTTGTTGTAGTGGTACCGCTATAGAATATTTGGTAAGGAGATCTTGTATTGTTAGGATATAATTATTGCCTTGTTTACTGGTAGGCATCGGTCCTACTATATCCATCGAAACTTTGTCGAAGGCCCTTCCCGGCGTGTCGGTAAGGGTCATCGGTTGTCTGGTTTTTTGTCGAACAAGCTTCTTGGTCTGGCAGCTGCGGCAGTTTTGGATAAAGTTTTGTATATCGGGTTTAAGGTTAGGCCAGTAGTACCGTTGTTTTATACGCCAATATGTCTTAGTGACTCCTTTGTGACCTCCCACAGGAGTAGCGTGATTGTCATGGATAATTTGGACGCGTTCGATCTCCCTGGGTATTATGATTTCATGCTTTAGTATAATAATTTTAGTTTCGTGGCCCGCGAAGATCGAACTTATCTTGCGTTTAATGTTTATCCATGATACGTCTGCAATATTATCCCTTGAAATAGCTATTGTCTTTAAGTTTAATTCAATTGCCGCGTCCAAAAGAGAATGTAATACTTCGTCTAAAATTTCTAATTGAATAGAGACGGATGTTCTCTCCTGGACGGGTAACGCGATGAGGTATCTATTGTCCCGTTTTGTAATCTTTACTCTACCAAGCGTTACGTCGGTAATGTTTGGTAGTCTTTTATTGTCGGCAAGTTCTTTGGCTCCTTTGTCAATAGGGGTTCCGGTCTTTGTTACAAAAAATGCTATGTGTCCTTTGTGCATTGTTATCCTATCTTTTATTTCTATAATATTACCTTCGTAACGTGATAGATCCAGTTCGTCGTCGTTCGTTTCGTCTGTATCGTTCGTCTGTTCGTTTATGTTTATGTTTATGTTAGGTGTTTCCGTTTCAAGTGCGGTCTCGGGTTTTGATATTTCTTGCGTGCGACGTCTCTTAGCGAGCGACGAGAATATTTCGTCGTCACTCGAGCTGGTCCCTGCTATCGGAAGGATCTGTTTACTCACCTCGATAGGGTTACGCGATAGCGCGTCGGCATTGACGTTTCGTTTACCGGCTTTATAAACAATATCGTATTCATACTCGGCGAGTTTGAGTCGCCATCTGATAAGCCGAGACGTCGGGTCTTTCACAGAATTTAACCACACTAACGGACGGTGGTCGGTGATTAAACTGAATTTACGACCGTATAGATAAGGTCGGAAGTAATTAACGGCGTATATAATGGCAAGCAGCTCTTTCTCTATTGTCGAATAATTTTGTTCCGCTTGATTTAAGATTCTTGACGTGTAAGCTATGGGCAGATCTTTACCGACTTCTCCCTGACTGAGAATTCCCCCGATCGCGTAATTTGATGCGTCGGTAGTTACTAGGAAAGGTTTGGTAAAATCAGGGAATTGCAAGAGCGGTTGTTCACACAAAAGGCTTGTTAAAGTTTTGAATGCCTTGTTTTGAGCGTCCTCCCACTTAAACGGTACGTCTTTCTTTAAGAGATTCGTCAGCGGTTTACTTGTACCTGAGAAATTTGGTATGAAGCGTCGATAATAGCCTGCCAGTCCCAGGAATTGTTTTATGTTCTTTGCATTCTTTGGCGTCGGGAAGTTCTTGACTGCCTCTATTTTTCCTGGGTCTGGTTTCACTCCATCCGCGCTAATGATATGTCCGAGATATACAACCTCCTTCCTGAGAAGATTGCATTTCTCGGGCTGTAGTTTTAGATTGGCGTCACGGAGACGCGCACATAATTTTCGGTATTTCAAACGATGCTCTCGTAGCGAGCTGGAGTATATGACTATGTCGTCTAGGTAAACGAATAATTCATTACCTTGCAATCCGGTCAGGACATTGTTCATCAAGCGTTGGAAGGTGGAAGGAGCGTTTTTGAGACCAAAGGGCATACGTTTAAATTCATAATGCCCGAATGGCGTGGAGAAAGCCGTTTTCGGCGCGTCTTCTTTATCCATGCCGATTTGATGGAAGCCCGATGCGAGATCGAACGTACTAAAATATTTCGCGCTTCCTAGTTGATCTAATATTTCCGTTATGTTCGGCAGTGGATAACTGTCTTTAATAGTTTTTTCGTTTAACATCCGGTAGTCGATGACTAATCTCCATCTTTTATTCCCTTTTGCGTCCGGTTTCTTCGGAACTATCCATAGTGGAGAATTATACGGGGACGTAGATGATTTGATCACGTTGTTTTCTAGAAGTTCTCCTATCTGTTTGTTTATCTCTTCCTTATGAATGGGCGGGAAGCGGTACTGTCGGACATTCACTGGAATAGAGTCCACTGTCTCTATCTTGTGTGTTACGGTGTCGGAGTACGTCAGTCTGTCGCCCGGTAAATGAAATAAATCTATGGATTCTCTGATCATATCTTTTGCTACGGATTTCTCTTCGTCGTTCAGTTCGTCCAAATTAATATTCTGTAGGGCTAGTGCGTAACGTTCGTCTGTCTTGTTTATGTGTTTGCAGGATTTGGAAGGGGTAATGTGAGTAGGGAGGACGGTATGTTGGGTCTCGGTTTCCTGTTCGAGTTTCGGAGAATTGTTTATTAGACTGCTTATGTCATCGTCTTTCGATTCGAGTCGAGGCACTTGAGACGTGATTTCCTCTGAATGCGATAAGAGTTCGGTATTTTTTATCTCGAACTCTTCTAGTGTTACAGACGGAGGTTTTATGTTGACGTCCGTATCGTTGGTGTTAATTATTTTGATATATGCTTCGCCGTGGTTATTTGACACCACTGCTTCTCCGGCATAAATTCCTTCTCCGAAATTCAAACGCGGCAAATATCCCGTTTCTAAATCGCTATTTCTTATCTTTATTTTACAGACATTGCTCGTTCGCTCCGGAATGGTTATCTCCTTTGATTGAACAAAGGGCATAACTATTCCGTGCCACTCTATAGACTCTCTTTCATAATCAATTTTGGCTGTTTTTTGAAAGAAGTCGGAACCCAAAATACCGTCGTAGGGGATAGGAAAGGAATTTGGTACTAATTGGAATTTAAGCGGATATCCGTGAATTCGTATGGTTACCGAACCGTACGTGGTAACGGTTTCGTCGGTGATACCGCTCAGTCTGACTTTGTCGTTTTCGTTGCATATTATATCCCCGTTTGCCATTTTTATTTTTAATATGTTGAGTTCCGAACCCGTATCAACTAGGAACTCCGTCTCTTTAGCTAGGTCGTCAGAGGAAAGGACGATAGATGGGGAGGTAGCTTCTTCCTTTAGTTGGAGGACGTAGACACGATTGGCTTCTCTTCTTTTGTTATCGTTCTCACCGGGCGCCCTGGCGCGGTCTCTGCGGATGCGCCTTTCCTCAGAGACGTTGGTTCGTTTCCCGACTGAGATTCTCTCCATCTTTTCTTTCGGCATTCTTCTATTGTATGACCGATATTTTTGCAATACGAGCATTCTTTCTTATGCTTTTGGTCTCGTGGTGAGGAAGGAGAGTAGTGAGAGGATGGAGAGGATTGACGGGAATTTCCGGGAGGTGGAGTATAAGGCCCATGAACTTGTGTCTGTGACCGGCGTTGCTGGTCACGCGATTTCTTGTAACATTGGGTTTGTGTATGACCAATTCTCTTACAATACGAACACGAATCTGGGTCTGGAGGAGTTCTAGTAGGTCGGATATTTGGTCTATTGTTTCTTTTAGATTCAAAGTAATAATAATCCATAGGTTTTTCTTGGTATGTTTTTGCCTTATATTGTGGTCGCGGCCTTACTAATCCTCTTCTATCCAATTCGTGTTGTATTGACGAGTGTAATTGGATTGCTTTGTCATATGCATCGCCTAAGTCTCGGCAACGTAACGCGTTTAAGTAGGGATGGTAATCCATCGGTAACCCAGAACAAAAGCTTTTTAATGCCAATTCATCTATTTCTCGTTTCTTGCTATCCGTGATTTCTCCCCAAAACCTTTCTTCATCGAGAAGACCCTCGTATAAATCCTGTACACGGCCAATGTAATCGATAATCTGTTCGTTCTCCGACATGAGTACGTTTCTTAATTCTGTCCGGTAATAATCTAAAGAATGGTATGTGCCCAATGTCTGTCGGAGTCGACTATACAACTCGAACATCGTTTTCGGATTATGTCTATCTATCGCAATGTGTGCCGAATCTTGGAGCTTCCGTATCGCGGCTTGAGTAAACAAATCTTCCGGGTACGCGGGAATCATTTGTCGCGCGCGTTTACAAGCTCTAATAAATGAGGATAGAGGCATATTTTTCCCATCGTATCGTGGTATAGACGCGAAAGCCTCATTAATTTGATGATTAGGAAGGTGATGTTGGCTCTCCGTCCTGAGCGCCAAAATCTCCCTCATCAAGAACGTGAGAGGGTCTGCCTCTTCTGATTTTGCAGCGTTAAGACGCTGCGCGTGATCGCGAAGTTCTTGTTCGCGTTCTCGAATGACGCGTTCGCGTTCAAGGAGGGCCCGTTCGGCCGCGTCTAATTTAGTCATTCGTAGTCGTACTTCATCGATCATAACTTCATCAGGTTGACGCGCAGCCATGCTGCGTGTTTCAATACGTTCGCTCCTTTCAGTAGACATAATGTATCGTTTCTATCCCACCGCTGTCACCAATTTTATGTTACGTCCCACTCGGCACGGGCCTTAAAAAAAAGAACTATGCTCTTTCCTTCAAGGAGCTCCTGCTTCAATGGGATATTTGCCCAATTCGGCCGTTACCTACTACGCGTAGTTCGTGGCACGGGACGGGCTTAACGATAGATTATGTCTTTGATAAGGATGATTCACTTACCTTTAATGCTTCTCTCCGTACAATTCTAAATAGCGAGCTGTTCGCGGGTCGCTTGGTGGTAGCTGTCCGGCAACGAAGGTACACTCCGGGCAGTTGATCGGTACGAGCCGATATTCAGTAATTCTGCAAGATGGAGACCTCAGGTCCTGCTGAGTATCGGGCCTGGGATGGCAGAGTGTGGTGTCCTCGATGATCCTAGGTCTGCAGGCCGACTGGTCGATGCCCAAGTTAGCCAGATGGTTTGTACCGCTATAATAGTTCGCGAGTAGACGCCGGAGACTATGTTTACGTCCGCCCCGACGTGTTTTCGGCATAAGTATTCTCTAGGATGCAATGGGACCTTTTAGGATGATTGAACCCGAGCGATTCGTACGCTCCGATAGTTCTGTGAAGAATGAACCCGGGCGATTCGTACGCCCCGATAGTTCTAGGATAAAAGGTTGGAAAATGCGGAGAGAGATATGAAGAGCTTGTCGACCACACGTCGGTTCAGGAACACGTAGCTAATACGAGTCGCGAACGAGTAGTGACCGGGGTCCCGACTAATGAAACTCAGACGTCTACTACTAATAATTATTTATTCTAAATTTAAAATTATACTACGAATAGAATTGATACAGTGTAAAACAAAGACTCTCTCGCGATTATTGGTTGGAACTAGCGTCCGTCGAAGTGAATCGTAGAAAATCTGATGCCGGAATCCGTATAGAGTTATCGGAATGACCGTCGAAATGACCCGTAGAAATCTGTTGTCGGGAATGACCGTCGTGTGCTGCTCTGCAGCTCCTTATATACAAGTCCCAGCGGCGAGCTTGTGGCTTTGGCGGCGGCTTGTGGCTTTGGCGGCGGCGGCTCGTTGCTTTGGTGGCGGCTCGGTTCTTGGAAAATGGTGACTGGCTGCCGTCTTTCTTTCTTTCGTCCTTTCTGGATGGTCTATAGTGATGCGTGCAACGGCTTTGTGTGCTTCGGTGCGAGGCGCTTACTGGTAGTAGTGAGGATGCGTCTCGGTGTTGTCGGCTCGTAGCCATCGGATTACCGCTTGTGTGTGGGTCCAGGTCCGTGTGCGAGTCTATGGCATTGCGTGGTGGTCCGTGTCTCTCCCTAAGGCGCACGTGGTGACCACTTGTGGAGTAGTACGGCGTGTGTGTGTGCCCGGCGACCGCGTTGTTTTCCCTTGGGCGTACGTGGTAACCGTTCGGCGACTATTTAGCACGTACTCTCCATTTGCGGCCATGTGTACTCGGTCGTTTACGGCCTTCCCTTTGCGGCGTGACATCATGACTTGTATACGAGCTTCCTTTACGTAAGACGCATTTTTGTTTGTCTGGCGCGACGCTTTGTGTTTTTCCGCGTATGACGCATCATTGTAGAATTACAAATATATGTATATGTATTGTTTACAATATCTAAGCGTAAATATATATATATCGTATCTATCGTATCTCCCTTGAAACTTATGTTATAGGTGTGTATTATAATAGTGGTTAGTATTGTAAAGATGACTCCCTTCATGTCGGGCACGAACGTGTGAAATATAATATTGTTAGTAAATGGTTAGTTATATTGAGTTTTTATTAAATTACGTATTATTTGTACTATAATAAAAGACTCCCTATATAGCGGGCACGAGGACTTACATGTGCTAATAATAAAAGACTCCCTATATAGCGGGCACGAGGACTTCTTTATGTATTTTATATGTCCATACGTCGGGTGACGTAACACTCCCTATATAGCGGGCACGAGGAAATTACACGTGATAATAAAAGACTCCCTATATAGCGGGCACGAGGAATATCTCTTTATATATTTTATAAGTCCGTACGTCGGGTGACGTAACACGGTATTGCCTTTATTATTACCGTTATTATTGCCCTCTATATTGCTGTTATGTAGAGCGATATTGCCGTTATTACTGGACTTATTATTGTTATTATTACTGTCTTTATTATTGCCATTATCATTGAAGATATTGCCGTTATTATTGCAACCATTATTGCAGATATTATTGCCGTTATTGCCTTTATTATTACCGTTATAATTCCATTTATTATTGACGTTATTAATGCCGTTATTGCCGTTAATATTGCAGTTATTCTTGCCGTTATGTATGCCTATATTACAGTTATTACTGGCCTTTTTATTGCCTTTATTATTGCCGTTATTGCCGTTATTATAACAGTTATTATTGACGATATTGTCTTTAATATTACCGTTATTAAGGCCGATATTGCAGTTAATATTGCCTTTATTATTGCATTTATTATTGACGTTATTGTCTTTTTTTTATTGTCCTTGTTATTGCTATTATTATGGCCGTTATTATTGAGGTTATTAATTCCCTTATTATCTTTATTATTACAGTATTATTGCCTTTATTATTGCCATTATTAAGGCCGTTATTGCAGTTATTATTGACTTTATATTCTTTATTATTGCCGTCGTTATTTTCATTATTATTGTCGCTTTTAATGCAGTTATTATTGCCCTTATTATCGTTATTATTACCATTATTATTTCCTTTGTTATTGTCGTTATTAAGACCGTTATTGCAGTTATTATTGCCGTTATTATTGCCGTTATTATTGTAGTTATTATTGACGTTATATTATTTAATTTTGCCGTCGATATTGCCATTATTATCACGCTTATTATTGCCGTTATTATTGCTGTTGTTATTGCCATTATTATTGCCTTTATTGCCTTTAATATCACAGTTATTATTGCCGTTTTTGTCTTTATTATTGTCGACGTTATTGCCATTATTATTGCCGTTTTTTTGCAGTTATTATTGCACTTATTGTCGTTATTATCATCGTTATTATTGCCGTTACTAAGGCCGTTATTGCAGTTATTATTACTGTTATTATTCCGGATATTATTGACGTTATTGTCGTTATTATGGCCGTTATTATTGCCATTATTATTGCCGTTATTATTGCAGTTATTATTGCCCTTATTGTCGTTATTATTATCGTTATTATTACCTTTATTAAGGCCGTTATTCTCAATAGAATTACCGTTATTATAACCGTTGATATTGCTTTTTTTATTCTCGTTATTGCTACATTATTAACGTTATTTTTGCTGTTATTATTGCAATTATTATTGGCGCTCCCATTGCCATTGTTATTGCCATTATTATTGCCGTTATTTCCTTTATTATTACCGTTATTATTGCCCTTATTATTGCTGTTATGTAGCCCGATATTGCCGTTAGTACTGGCCATATTATTGCTATTATTATTATTTTTATTATTGCCATAATTATTGCCGTTATTCTCTCTGGTATGGCCGTTATTATAACCGTTGATATTGACTCTTTTATTCTCGTTATTGCTACATTATTAACGTTATTGTTGCCGTTATTATTGCAATAATTATTGGCGCTCTCATTGCCGTTGTTATTACCATTATTATTGCCATTATTATCGAAGATATTGCCGTTATTATTGTCCTTATTATTGCTGTTATGTAGCCCGATATTGCCGATATTACTGGCCTTATTATTGCTCTTATTATTGTCTTTATTATTGTCATTATTATTGAAGATATTGCTGTTATTGTAGCAACCATTATTGCAGTTATTATTGCCGTTATCGCCTTTGTTATTACCGTTATTATTGCCATAATTATTGCCGTTATTGCCTTTATTATTGCCGTTATTAATACCGTTATTGCCGTTATTTTTGCAGAGATTATTGCCCTTATTGTCGTTATTATTATTGTTATTATTACCTTTACTAAGGCCGTTATTGCCGTTAATATTGCAGTAATTATTGACGTTATTGTAGTTATTAAATCCGTTATTATTGCCATTATTATAGCAGTTATTATTGCCGATATTGTCTTTATTATTGCTGTTGTTATTGCCATTATTATTGCCGTTATTCTCTTTGGTATTGCCATTATTATCACCGTTGAAATTGCCTATTTTATTCTCGTTATTGCTACATTATTAACGTAATTGTTGCCGTTATTATTGCAATTACTATTGGCGCTCTCTTTGCGGTTGTTATTGCCATTATTATTGCCGTTATTGCCTTTATTATTACCGTTATTATTGCCCTTATTATTGCTGTTATGTAGCCCGATATTGCCGTTAGTACTGGCCATATTATTGCTATTATTATTATTTTTATTATTGCCATAATTATTGCCGTTATTCTCTCTGGTATGGCCGTTATTATAACCGTTGATATTGACTCTTTTATTCTCGTTATTGCAACATTATTAACGTTATTGTTGCCGTTATTATTGCAATAATTATTGGCGCTCTCATTGCCGTTGTTATTACCATTATTATTGCCATTATTATTGAAGATATTGCCGTTATTATTGTCCTTATTATTGCTGTTATGTAGCCCGATATTGCCGATATTACTGGCCTTATTATTGCTATTATTATTGTCTTTATTATTGTCATTATTATTGAAGATATTGCTGTTATTGTAGCAACCATTATTGCAGTTATTATTGCCGTTATCGCCTTTGTTATTACCGTTATTATTGCCATAATTATTGCCGTTATTGCCTTTATTATTGCCGTTATTAATACCGTTATTGCCGTTATTTTTGCAGAGATTATTGCCCTTATTGTCGTTATTATTATTGTTATTATTACCTTTACTAAGGCCGTTATTGCCGTTAATATTGCAGTAATTATTGACGTTATTGTAGTTATTAAATCCGTTATTATTGCCATTATTATAGCAGTTATTATTGCCGTTATTGTCTTTATTATTGCTGTTGTTATTGCCATTATTATTGCCGTTATTCTCTTTGGTATTGCCATTATTATCACCGTTGAAATTGCCTTTTTTATTCTCGTTATTGCTACATTATTAACGTAATTGTTGCCGTTATTATTGCAATTACTATTGGCGCTCTCTTTGCCGTTGTTATTGCCATTATTATTGCCGTTATTGCCTTTATTATTACCGTTATTATTGCCCTTATTATTGCTGTTATGTAGCCCGATATTGCCGTTAGTACTGGCCATATTATTGCTATTATTATTATTTTTATTATTGCCATAATTATTGCCGTTATTTCCTTTATTATTACCGTTATAATTGCATTTATTATTGACGTTATTAATGCCGTTATTGCCGTTAATATTGCAGTTATTATTGCCGTTATGTAGGCCGATTTTGCAGTTATTACTGTCCTTTTTATTGCCTTTATTATTGACATTATTAAAGCCGTTATTGCCGTTATTATAACAGTTATGGTTGACGTTATTGTCTATATTATTGCGTTGTTATTGCCATTATTATTGCCGTTTTTATTGCAGTTATTATTGCCCTTATTATCGTTATTATTACCTTTATTATTTTCTTTATTATTGCCGTTATTAAGTCCGTTATTGCAGTTATTATTGCCGTTATTATTGAAGTTATTATTGACGTTATTGTCTTTTATATTACCGTCGATATTGCCTATATTATTACCGTTCTTATTGCCGTTGTTTTTGCCAATATTATTGCCGTTATTGCCTTTATTTTGCCGTATTCAAGGCCGTTATTGCCTTTATTATTGCAGTTATCATTGCCGTTGTTATTGCAAATATTATTGTCGTAATTATTGCATTTATTGTTGACATTGATGTCGTTTATATTGCCGTTTTTATTGCACTTACTATCGCCCTTATTATTGCAGATATTATTGATTTTATTGACGTTAAAATTGCCTTTATTATTGCCATAATTATTAGTGTTATTATTGCCTTTATTATTGCCATTATTAATGCCGTTATTGCCATTATTATTGCAGTTATTTTTACTGTTATTGTCTTTATTATTGTCTATATTATTGCCGTTGTTATTGCCATTATTATTGCCGTTATTATTGCAGAGATTATTGACCCTATTATAGTTGTTATTACCGTTTTTATTGTCTTTATTTTTGCCGTTATTAAGGCCGTTATTGCAGATATTATTGCCGTTATTATTGCGGATATTATGGACGTTATTGCCGTAATTATAGCAGTTATTATTGCCGTTCTTGTCTTTATTATTGCGGTTACTATTGCCGTTGTTATTCCCATTATTATTGACGCTATTTTCTTTAGTATTGTCTTTATAATTGCCGTTGTTATTGCCATTATTATTGCCATTATTCTCTTTAGTATTGCCGTTATTATAACCGTTGATATTGCCTTTTTTATTCTCGTTATTGCTACATTATTAATGTTATTGTTGTCGTTATTATTGCAATTAATATTGGCGCTCCCATTGCTGTAGTTATTGCCATTATTATTGCCGTTATTGCCTTTAACATTACCGTTATTATTGCACTTATTATTGCTGTTATGAAGCCCGATATTGCCGTTATTACTGGCCTTATTATTGCTATTATTATTGTCTTTATTATTGCCATTATTATTGAAGATATTGCCGTTATTATTGCAACCATTATTGCAGTTATTATTGCCGTTATTGCCTTTATTATTACCGTTAATATTGCCATAATTATTGCCGTTATTGCCTTTATTATTATCGTTATAATTGCCTTTATTATTGCAGTTATTAATAACGTTATTGCAGCTAATATTGCATATATTATTGCCGTTATGTAGGCCGATATTGAAGTTATTACTGGCTATTTTATTGCCTTTATTATTGCCTTTATTAAGGCCGTTTTTGCCGTAATTATTGCAGTTGCTATTGCCAATATTGTGTATATTATTGCCGTTATAATTACAGTTATTATTGCCCTTATTATCGTTATTATTACCTTTATTATTTTCTTTATTATTGCCGTTATTAAGACCTTTATTGCAGTTATTATAGAAGTTATTGTCTTTTATATTACCGTCGATATTGCCTTTATTATTACCGTTCTTATTGCCGTTGTTTTTGCCAATATTATAGCCGTTATTGCCTTTATTTTGCCGTATTCAAAGCCGTTATTGCCTTTATTATTGCAGTTATCATTACCGTTGTTATTGCAAATATTATTGTCGTAATTATTGCATTTATTGTTGACGTTGATGTCGTTTATTTTGCCGTTATTATTGCACTTACTATTGCCCTTATATTGCAGATATTATTGACTTTATTGACGTTAAAATTGCCTTTATTATTGCCATAATTATTAGTGTTATTATTGCCTTTATTATTGCTATTATTAATGCCGTTATTGCCATTATTATTGCAGTTATTATTGCAGAGATTATTGACCCTATTATAGTTGTTATTACCGTTTTTATTGTCTTTACTTTTGCCGTTATTAAGGCCGTTATTGCAGATATTATTGCCGTTATTATTGCGGATATTATGGACGTTATTGCCGTAATTATAGTAGTTATTATTACCGTTCTTGTCTTTATTATTGCGGTTACTATTGCCGTTGTTATTCCCATTATTATTGGCGCTATTGTCTTTGGTATTGTCTTTATAATTGCCGTTATTATTGCCATTATTATTGCAGTTATTGCCGTTATTATTGCCATTATTCTCTTTACAATTGCCGTTATTATAACCGTTGATATTGCCTTTTTTATTCTCGTTATTGCTACATTATTAACGTTATTGTTGCCGTTATTATTGCAATTAATATTGGCGCTCTCATTGCTGTAGTTATTGCCATTATTATTGCCGTTATTGCCTTTAACATTACCATTATTATTGCAATTATTTTTGCTGTTATGTAGCCCGATATTGCCGTTATTACTGGCCTTATTATTGCTATTATTATTGTCTTTATTATTGCCATTATTATTGAAGATATTGCCGTTATTATTGCAACCATTATTGCAGTTATTATTGCCGTTATTGCCTTTATTATTACCGTTAATATTACCATAATTATTGCCGTTATTGCCTTTATTATTATCGTTATAATTGCCTTTATTATTGCAGTTATTAATAACGATATTGCCGTTAATATTGCAGTTATTATTGCCGTTATGTAGGCCGATATTGAAGTTATTGCTGGCTATTTTTTTACCTTTATTATTGCCATTATTAAGGCCGTTGTTACGTCACCCGACGTATGGACATATAAAATACATAAAGAATTCCTCGTGCCCGCTATATAGGGAGTCTTTTATTATTAGCACAAATAAGTCCTCGTGCCCGCTATATAGGGAGTCTTTTATTATAGTACAAATAATACGTAATTTAATAAAAACTCAATATAACTAACCATTTACTAACAATATTATATTTCACACTTTCGTGCCCGACATGAAGGGAGTCATCTTTACAATACTAACCACTATTATAATACACACCTATAACATAAGTTTCAAGGGAGATACCTTACGCTTAGATATTGTAAACAATACATATACATATATTTGTAATTCTACAATGATGCGTCATACGCGGAAAAACACAAAGCGTCGCGCCAGACAAACAACAATGCGTCTTACGTAAAGGAAGCTCGTATACAAGTCATGATGTCACGCCGCAAAGGGAAGGCCGTAAACGACCGAGTACACATGGCCGCAAATGGAGAGTACGTGCTAAATAGTCGCCGAACGGTTACCACGTACGCCCAAGGGAAAACAACGCGGTCGCCGGGCACACACACACGCCGTACTACTCCACAAGTGGTCACCACGTGCGCCTTAGGGAGAGACACGGACCACCACGAAATGCCATAGACTCGCACACGGACCTGGACCCACACACAAGCGGTAATCCAATGGCTACGAGCCGACAACACCGAGACGCATCCTCACTACTACCAGTAAGCGCCTCGCACCGAAGCACACAAAGCCGTTGCACGCATCACTATAGACCATCCAGAAAGGACGAAAGAAAGAAAGACGGCAGCCAGTCACCATTTTCCAAGAACCGAGCCGCCACCAAAGCAACGAGCCGCCGCCGCCAAAGCCACAAGCCGCCGCCAAAGCCACAAGCTCGCCGCTGGGACTTGTATATAAGGAGCTGCAGAGCAGCACACGACGGTTATTCCGGCATCAGATTTTCTACGATTCACTTCGACGGACGCTAGTTCCGACCAATAATCGCGAGAGAGTCTTTGTTTTACACTGTATCAATTCTATTCGTAGTATAATTTTAAATTTAGAATAAATAATTATTAGTAGTAGACGTCTGAGTTTCATTAGTCGGGACCCCGGTCACTACTCGTTCGCGACTCGTATTAGCTACGTGTTCCTGAACCGACGTGTGGTCGACAAGCTCTTCATATCTCTCTCCGCATTTTCCAACCTTTTATCATAGAACTATCGGGGCGTACGAATCGCCCGGGTTCACTCTTTCCAAGTCATAGAACTATCGGGGCGTACGAATCGCCCGGGTTCATATTCCTAAATCATAGAACCATCGGGGCGTACGAATCGCCCGGGTTCATTCTTCATAGAACTATCGGAGCGTACGAATCGCTCGGGTTCAAACATCCTAGAAGGTCCCGTTGTATCCTAGAGAATACGTATGCCGAAAACACGTCGGGGCGGACACAAGCATCGTCTCCGGCGACTACTCGCGAACTATTATAACGGTACAAACCATCTGGCTAACTTGGGCATCGACCCGTCGGCCTGCAGACTTAGGATCATCGAGGACACCACACTCTGCCATCCCAGGCCCGATACTCAGCAGGACCTGAGGTCTTCATCTTGCAGAATTATTGAATATCGGCTCGTACCGATCGACTGCCCGGAGTGTACCTTCGTTGCCGGACAGCTACCACCAAGCGACCCTCGAACAGCTCGCTATTTAGAATTATATGGAAAGAAGCATTAAGGGTAAGTAAATCATCCTCTCGTCAAAGACATAATTTATCGTTAAGCCCGTCCCGAGCCACGAACTACACGTAGTAGGTAACGGCCGAATTGGGCAAATATCCCATTGAAGCAGGAGCTCCTTGAAGGAAAGAACATAGTTCTTTTTTTTAAGGCCCGTGCCGAGTGGGACGTAACAACAAAATTGGTGACAGCGGTGGGATACTAACGATACATTATGTCAATTGAGAGGAGCGATCGCATTGAAACGCGCAGCATGACCACGCGTCAAACAGACGAAATAAGCCCCGACGAAAGGCGGCGTATAGCCAATACAATGGCTCAGTTAGATTCGCGGGAACGCGACCTTTTCGAACGCGAACAAAGACTACGCGAACGCGAAGAAACTCTCCGTACCACATCCGAGGAAGCAAAATTAGGAGAAACAGATACTCTCGCGTTCCTAATGAGAGAAATCGTTGCGCTACGAACGGAGAATCAGCTTCACTTGCCTAATCATCAGGTTAGCGAAGCTCTAGCATCTATTCCACGGTACGACGGAAAAAATATGCCTTTATCTTCTTACATTAGAGCATGCAAACGCGCACGTCAAATGATCCCCACCTATCCGGAGGAACTGTTTACTCTAGCCGCGATAAGGAAACTACAGGATTCCGCTTATGTCGCGATCGAGAGACACCATCCTAGAACAATGCTTGAATTAGGCAGCAGACTCAGGCAAACTTTGGGGACATACTACTCGTTAGATTTTTATAGGACTGAACTAAGAAACGTGCTTATGTCCGAAAATGAACCGATAATAGATTACATCGGTCGCGTACAAGACTTACACGAAAGTCTCCTTGACGAAGAAAGGTTCTGGGGAGGGCTTACAGAAAGTAAAAAACAGGAAATAGACGAATTAGCTCTAAAAAGTTTTTGTTCGGGTCTACCATTAGATTATCACCCGTATCTAAACGACTTACGGTGCGGAGACCTAAGCGACGCATACGATAAGGCGATTCAGCTACATTCGTCTATACAACATGAATGGGACAGACGAGGTCTGGCGAGGCCGCGGCCACAATACAAAACTAAGGCCTATCAAGAAAGACCAATGGATTATTATTATTATGAATCAAAAAGAAATAGTAAACCCAGTACCCGGCCTACTAGACCTCCTCCGGACCCAGATGCATGTTCTTATTGTAAGAGGATCGGTCACACTCAAGCACAATGTTATAGGAAATCGCGTGACCTGCAACGCCGGTCACAGACACAAGTTCAAGAACCTTACACTCCACCTCCCGAGAACTCCCGTCAATCCTCTCCATTCTCTCACTACTCTCCTTCCTCGTCACGAGATCAAAGGTATATAAAAAAATGCTCGTATTGTAAAAACATCGGCCATACGATAGAGGAATGCCGGAAGAAAAAGTGGAGGGAAGCCCAGTCGGGAAACGAACCGACGTCTCTGGGGAAAAGCGCATCCGCAGAGACCGCGTCAGCGCGCCCAGTACGGACAATAAGAAGAGAAGCAGCCACTCGCGTCTACTTCTTCCAATTGAAAGAAGAATCTACCTCTCCGTCTATCGTCCTTTCTTCCGACGATTTAGTCAAGGAAACAGAATTTTTAATCGACACGGGTTCGGAACTTAACATATTAAAAATAACAATGGCAAATGGAGACATATTATGTGACGAAAACGACAAGGTCAGACTGATCGGTATCACCGACAAAACTGTTACCACGTACGGTTCGGTGACCGTACACATTCACGGATATCCGGTTAAATTCCAACTGGTCCCGAATTCCTTTCCTATCCCTTACAACGGTATTTTGGGTTGCAACTTTTTACAAAAAACGGCTAAAATTGACTACGAAAAAGAAACTATAGAATGGCACGGAATAGTTATGCCATTTGTTCAATCAAAGGAGATAACTATTCCGTGGCGAACGAGTAAACGGATCCTTCCGATAGCAGGGACCAGCTCGAGTGACGATGATATATTCTCGCCGCTCGTTAAGAGACGTAATGTGCAAAAGACATCGAAAACCGAAACCGCACTCGAAACAAAAACACTTAACTTAAACACAAAAGTACAGACGATCGACACAGACGAAACGAACGACGACGAACTGGATCTATCACGTTACGAAAGTAATATTATAGAAATAAAAGACAGAATAACAATGCACAAAGGACACATAGCATTTTTTGTGACAAAGACCGGAACTCCTATTGACAAAGGAGCCAAAGAACTTGCCGACAATAAAAGACTACCAAACATTACCGACGTAACGCTTGGTAGAGTAAAAAATTACAAAACAAGACAACCGATACCTCATCGCGTTACCCGTCCAGGAGAGAACATCTCTCTCTATTCAATTAGAAATCTTAGAGGTAGTAATACATTCTCTTTTGGACGCGGCAATCGAACTAAATTTAAAAAAAAAAAAAAAAAAAAAAACTATAGCTATTTGTAGGAATAATATCGCAGACGAAACTTACACATCGTACTTGGCTGAACTAACAGAACAATTACAGAAATCGCAGAAGGCCGCCAAAGAGAACCTCAAACGCGCAAAAATAAAGTCCAATAGTTATTACGACAGAAAACAAAAAGTAGTGAGCTTCTCGACGGGCGACTCCGTGTACCTCCTAAAGGGAAAAATCAAAGGCAAGTTAGACAGCCAGTACGAAGGACCGTATAAAATCATACAAATTTTAAATAATAACAATGTAAAAATAGAAACGCCAAAAGGCCTCTCTGTCGTTCATACGGACAGATTAAAATTAAATAAAGTTAGAAAATAAGTCAAAACCTACGTCCAGGACTCTATAAAACCGACTAACGGTTGACACGGCACAGCATGAAGCCACAGTAGATCTAAGAGTCTAGGACGACGGTCGTTAAGGTGTCTCCTCTTTATTTTATTTTTATTATTATAACATAAGTCACCGCAGTCCGAGCAAAGCGTCATATTTTCCGTAAAGAAAACAAGCATCAAAACCAAAGAAGAATCTTCAACCAACAAGCCAAGAACTATACGTGTCTGAATACCATCCAATAAATGCCATCCAGTGTAAAGAAAGGACCGATAGGACCATCTATCACTGCGAAGTGTACTCGCACGTCTCAATAGTGCACAATGGCCAACACGAATACATTCATCCGCTCACCCAACGCCTATGCGAAGAAGGAATAGTCTCCAGAAGCCTATCTCTGGGTCCCAACAGCCTCATAATGGGACGAAAAAGGAACAGCACGCACCTACACAGCTTGACCATAAGTGGGTTCGTCAGTACAGGCGGAGCCTGCAAGGGCTCGCAATATAGCAATCTATACGGTACCTGGAACGACGTCGTAACACAGGCCAACGACTTTTGGGGAGCGTTTGTGACATTCGGATCAGCAAGCACCGGAGTCATAAAAACGATACTCATGATCTTCCGATCAATAAAATATGTAACAGACACCATCATCCACGGCTATGCATAACACTTACGGTTGAAGTATTCATCTAATGGGAGCCATTGGGGTTCGCCTATGCATCTTTTGTTTCACCTTGCCAAGTCAACAAAGGAAGAAAAAGCGGAGAATGACCAAAACCCGCCAGAAGATGCTGAAACAATAGAGCTACCTACGACAAAACCAAAGGACGCCACCACCACCCTACCCTTCGAATAGCAGATACCTGCAAGAGGAGCCGACATTCAAAATGCACGTATAACTACGTACATTTTTTTATAAGGAGGGAGGTGTTACGTCACCCGACGTATGGACATATAAAATACATAAAGAAGTCCTCGTGCCCGCTATATAGGGAGTCTTTTATTATTAGCACATGTAAGTCCTCGTGCCCGCTATATAGGGAGTCTTTTATTATTAGCACATGTAAGTCCTCGTGCCCGCTATATAGGGAGTCTTTTATTATTAGCACATGTAAGTCCTCGTGCCCGCTATATAGGGAGTCTTTTATTATAGTACAAATAATACGTAATTTAATAAAAACTCAATATAACTAACCATTTACTAACAATATTATATTTCACACGTTCGTGCCCGACATGAAGGGAGTCATCTTTACAATACTAACCACTATTATAATACACACCTATAACATAAGTTTCAAGGGAGATACCTTACGCTTAAATATTGTAAACAATACATATACATATATTTGTAATTCTACAATGAATGCGTCACACGCGGAAAAACACAAAGCGTCGCGCCAGACAAACAACAATGCGTCTTACGTAAAGGAAGCTCGTATACAAGTCATGATGTCACGCCGCAAAGGGAAGGCCGTAAACGACCGAGTACACATGGCCGCAAATGGAGAGTACGTGCTAAATAGTCGCCGAACGGTTACCACGTACGCCAAGGGAAAACAACGCGGTCGCCGGGCACACACACACGCCGTATTACTCCACAAGTGGTCACCACGTGCGCCTTAGGGAGAGACACGGACCACCACACAATGCCATAGACTCGCACACGGACCTGGACCCACACACACGCGGTAATCCGATGGCTACGAGCCGACAACACCGAGACGCATCCTCACTACTACCAGTAAGCGCCTCGCACCGAAGCACACAAAGCCGTTACACGCATCACTATAGACCATCCAGGAAGGACGAAAGAAAGAAAGACGGCAGCCAGTCACCATCTTCCAAGAACCGAGCCGCCGCCAAAGCAACAAACCGCCACCGCCAAAGCCACAAGCCGCCGCCAAAGCCACAAGCCGCCGCCGCTGGGACTTGTATATAAGGAGCTGCAGAGCAGCACACGATGGTTTTTCCGGCATCAGATTTTCTACGATTCACTTCGACGGACGCTAGTTCCGACCAATAATCGCGAGAGAGTCTTTGTTTTACACTGTATCAATTCTATTCGTAGTATAATTTTAAATTTAGAATAAATAATTATTAGTAGTAGACGTCTGAGTTTCATTAGTCGGGACCCCGGTCACTACTCGTTCGCGACTCGTATTAGCTACGTGTTCCTGAACCGACGTGTGGTCGACAAGCTCTTCATATCTCTCTCCGCATTTTCCAACCTTTTATCCTAGAACTATCGGGGCGTACGAATCGCCCGGGTTCACTCTTTCCAAGTCATAGAACTATCGGGGCGTACGAATCGCCCGGGTTCATATTCCTAAATCATAGAACCATCGGGGCGTACGAATCGCCCGGGTTCATTCTTCATAGAACTAACGGAGCGTACGAATCGCTCGGGTTCAATCATCCTAGAAGGTCCCGTTGTATCCTAGAGAATACGTATGCCGAAAACACGTCGGGGCGGACACAAGCATCGTCTCCGGCGACTACTCGCGAACTATTATAACGGTACAAACCATCTGGCTAACTTGGGCATCGACCCGTCGGCCTGCAGACTTAGGATCATCGAGGACACCACACTCTGCCATCCCAGGCCCGATACTCAGCAGGACCTGAGGTCTCCATCTTGCAGAATTATTGAATATCGGCTCGTACCGATCGACTGCCCGGAGTGTACCTTCGTTGCCGGACAGCTACCACCAAGCGACCCTCGAACAGCTCGCTATTTAGAATTATATGGAAAGAAGCATTAAGGGTAAGTAAATCATCCTCTCATCAAAGACATAATTTATCGTTAAGCCCGTCCCGAGCCACGAACTACACGTAGTAGGTAACGGCCGAATTGGGCAAATATCCCATTGAAGCAGGAGCTCCTTGAAGGAAAGAACATAGTTCTTTTTTTTAAGGCCCGTGCCGAGTGGGACGTAACACACAGCTAACACACACACGGGCCTAGGCCAACACACACACGCGGAATTCAGCTGACGCCAAGCAAAGTAACGCCAAGACGCTCATCCCTACCACCGCTAGTACGCGCTTCAGCTCAACGCGCGCAGGATCATCGCACGCTACCCCACCAACGCCAACAAGGACGAGAGAAGGGAAGACGGCAGCCAATCACCATCCTCTTAGAGCCAAGCCGCCGCCGCTTCGCTACGAGCCGCCGCCGCTTCGCCACGAGCCGCCGCCGCTAAGATTCAGTATATAAGGAGCTGCAGAGCAGCACACGACGGATTTTTTCGACTACAGATTTTCTACGAATCACTTCGACGGACGTTTCGAACAATAATCGCGGAAGAGTCTTTTACGCTGTATCAATTCTATTCATATTATAATTTAAACTTAGAATAAATTAGAATTAGTAGAAGTCTGTGTTTCATTAGTCGGGACCCCGGTCACTACGCATTCGCGACTCGTATTATCTACGTGTTCCTGAACCGACGTGTGGTCGACAAGCTCTTCATCTCTCTCCGCATTTTCCAACCTTTTATCCTAGAACTATCGGGGCGTACGAATCGCCCGGGTTCACTCTTTCCAAGTCTTAGAACTATCGGGGCGTACGAATCGCCCGGGTTCATTCTTCATAGAACTATCGGAGCGTACGAATCGCTCGGGTTCAATCATCCTAAAAGGTCCCGTTGCATCCTATAGAATACGTATGCCGAAAACACGTCGGGGCGGACGCAAACATAGTCTCCGGCGTCTACTCGCGAACTATTATAGCGGTACAAACCATCTGGCTAACTTGGGCATCGACCCGTCGGCCTGCAGACCTAGGATCATCGAGGACACCACACTCTGCCATCCCAGGTCCGATACTCAGCAGGACCTGAGGTCTCCATCTTGCAGAGTTACTGAATATCGGCTCGTACCGATCAACTGTCCGGAGTGTACCTTCGTTGCCGGACAGCTGCCACCGAACGACCCGCGAACAGCTCGCTATTTAGAATTGTACGGAGAGAAGCATTAAAGATAAGTGAATCATCCTTATCAAAGACATAATCTATCGTTAAGCCCGTCCCGTGCCACGAACTACGCGTAGTAGGTAACGGCCGAATTGGGCAAATATCCCATTGAAGCAGGAGCTCCTTGAAGGAAAGAGCATAGTTCTTTTTTTAAGGCCCGTGCCGAGTGGGACGTAACACAATTATAACGGTGTTAATAAAGGCAATAACGGCAATAATTATGGCAATAATAATGGTAATAATAAAGGCAATAACGGCAATATTAACTGCAATAATGTTTGCAATAATAAGGGCAATATCTTCAATAATAATGGCAATAAAAAAGACAATAATAATAGCAATTATAAGGCCAGTATTAACGGCAATATCGGGCTACATAACAGCAATAATAAGGGCAATAATAACGGTAATAATAAAGGCAATAACGGCAATAATAATGGCAATAACAACGGCAATGAGAGCGCCAATAATAATTGCAATAATAACGGCAACAATAACGTTAATCATGTAGCAATAACGAGAATAAAAAAGGCAATATCAACGGTTATAATAACGGCAATACTAAAGAGAATAACGGCAATAATAATGGCAATAACAACGGCAATAATAAAGAATATAAACTCAATAATAAATGCAATAACGACATGATTAATAGCAAAAATAAAGGCAATAACAACGGCAATAATAATGACAATAATATCAAAAATAACTGCAATAATAACGGTAATAATAACGGCCTTAATAAAGACAATAACGTCAATAATAACTGTAATTATAACGGCAATAATATACACAATATCGGCAATAGCAACTGCAATAATTACGGCAAAAACGGCCTTAATAATGGCAATAATAAAGGCAAAAAAATAGCCAGTAATAACTTCAATATCGGTCTACATAACGGCAATAATAACTGCAATAATAAAGGCAATTATAACGATAATAATAAAGGCAATAACGGCAATAATTATGGCAATATTAATGGTAATAATAAAGGCAATAACGGCAATAATAACTGCAATATTGGTTGCAATAATAACGGCAATATCTTCAATAATAATGGCAATAATAAAGACAATAATAATAGCAATAATAAGGCCAGTAATAACGGCAATATCGGGCTTCATAACAGCAATAATAAGTGCAATAATAACGGTAATGTTAAAGGCAATAACGGCAATAATAATGGCAATAACTACAGTAATGAGAGCGCCAATATTAATTGCAATAATAACGACAACAATAACGTTAATAATGTAGCAATAACGAGAATAAAAAAAGCAATATCAACGGTTATAATAACGGCAATACTAAAGAGAATAATGGCAATAATAATGGCAATAACAACGGCAATAATAAAGACAATAACGTCAATAATATCTGTTATAATAACGGCACTAACGGCTTTAATAATGGCAATAATAAAGACAATAAAAAGGCCAGTAATAACTGCAATATCGGCCTACATAACGGCAATAATAACCGCAATATTAACGGCAATAACGGCATTAATAACGTCAATAATAAATGCAATTATAACGGTAATAATAAAGGCAATAACGGCAATAATTATGGCAATAATAAAAATAATAATAATAGCAATAATATGGCCAGTAATAACGGCAATATCGGGCTACATAACAGCAATAATAAGGGCAATAATAACGGTAATAATAAAGGCAATAACGGCAATATTAATGGCAATAACAACGGCAATGAGAGCGCCAATAATAATTGCAATAAAAACGGCAACAATAATGTTAATCATGTAGCAATAACGAGAATAAAAAAGCAATATCAACGGTTATAATAGCGGCAATACTAAAGAGAATAACGACAATAATAATGGCAATAACGACGGCAATAATAAAGAATATAAAATCAATAATAACTGCAATAACGACATGAATAACAGCAAAAATAAAGGCAATAATAACGGCAATAATAAAGAAAATAACGGCAATAATAACTGCTATAATAACGGCAATAACGACCTTAATAATGGTAATAATAACGGCAATAATAACGGTAATAATAATGGCAATAATAAAGGCCTTAGAAACGACAATAATAAAGGCAATAATATTGGCAAAAACAACGGCAACAAGAACGGTAATAATAAAGGCAATATCGACGGCAATATCAAAGACAATAACGTCAATAATAACATCAATAATAACGGCAATAATAACTGCAATAACTGTCTTAATAACGACAATAATAAAGGAAATAATAAAGGTAATAATAACGATAATAAG
The DNA here is from genome assembly GCA_911387935.1 of Dolichovespula saxonica. Lineage (NCBI taxonomy): Eukaryota > Metazoa > Arthropoda > Insecta > Hymenoptera > Vespidae > Dolichovespula > Dolichovespula saxonica. The sequence goes on along the minus strand of CAJVQX010000003.1, from coordinate 3,099,786 downwards.
GGCAATAATAACTGCAATCAAAACGACAATAACAATGGCAATAACGACGGCAATAATAAAGAATATAAAATCAATAATAACTGCAATAACGACATGAATAACAGCAAAAATAAAGGCATTAATAACGTAAATAATAACTCCAATAATAACGGCAATAATAACTGCTATACTTACGGCAATAACAGCCTTAATAATGGCAATAATAAAGGCAATAATAACGGTAATAATAATGGCAATAATAACGGCCTTAATAACGACAATAACGTCAATAATATCCGCAATAATAACGGCAATAATAACTGCAATAACGGCCTTAATAACGGCAAAAATAAAGACAATAAAAACGGTAATAATAACGATAATAAGGGCAATAATCTCTGCAATAATAACGGCAATAATAAAGACAATAACGTCAATAATAACTGTTATAATAACGGCAGTAACGGCTTTAATATTGGCGAAACAACGGTATTAAGAACGGTAATAATAAAGGCAATTATAACTGTAATAATAAGAGAAATAACGGCAAAAATTATGGCAATAATAACGATAATAATAAAGGCGTTATCGGCAATAATAACTGCAATAATGATTGCAATAATAATGGCAATAACAACGGCAATTATAAAGACAATACTACAGACAATAGCGTCAATAATAATGGGAATAACAACGGCAATAGTAAGCGCAATAATGAAGACTATAACGGCATTAATAACTGCAATAATAATAGCAATAATAACGGCAATAACTGCCTTAATAATGGCAATAACAACGGCAATGAATACTGCAATAATAACGGCAATATCGGCCTTGAATACGACAATAATAAAGGCAATAATATTGGCAAAAACAACGGCAACAAGAACGGTAATAATGAAGGCAATATCGACGGCAATATCAAAGACAATAACGTCAATAATAACATCAATAATAACGGCAATAATAACTGCAATAACTGTCTTAATAACGACAATAATAAAGGAAATAATAAAGGTAATAATAACGATAATAAGGGCAATAATAACTGCAATCAAAACGACAATAATAATGGCAATAACGACGGCAATAATAAATTATATAAAATCAATATTAACTGCAATAACGACATGAATAACAGCAAAAATAAAGGCAATAATAACGTAAATAATAACTCCAATAATAACGGCAATAATAACTGCTATACTTACGGCAATAACAGCCTTAATAATGGCAATAATAAAGGCAATAATAACGGTAATAATAATGGCAATGATAAGGGCCTTAATAACTACAATAACGTCAATAATATCCGCAATAATAACGGCAATAATAACTGCAATAACGGCCTTAATAACGGCAAAAATAAAGACAATAAAAACGGTAATAATAACGATAATAAGGGCAATAATCTCTGCAATAATAACGGCAATAATAATGGCAATAACAACGGCAATAATATAGACAATAATAAAGACAATAACAGTAAAAATAACTGCAATAATAATGCCAATAACGGCATTAATAATGGCAATAATAAAGGCAATAATAACACTAATAATTATGGCAATAATAAAGGCAATTTTAACGTCAATAAAGTCAATAATATCTGCAATAATAAGGGCGATAGTAAGTGCAATAAAAACGGCAATATAAACGACATCAATGTCAACAATAAATGCAATAATTACGACAATAATATTTGCAATAACAACGGCAATGATAACTGCAATAATAAAGGCAATAACGGCTTTGAATACGGCAAAATAAAGGCAATAACGGCTATAATATTGGCAAAAACAACGGCAATAAGAACGGTAATAATAAAGGCAATTATAACGGTAATAATAAGAGAAATAACGGCAAAAATTATGGCAATAATAACGGTAATAATAAAGGCGTTATCGGCAATAATAACTGCAATAATGATTGCAATAATAACGGCAATATCTTCAATAATAATGGCAATAATAATGGTAATAACAACGGCAATGAGAGCGCCAATAATAATTGCAATAATAACGACAATAATAACGTTAATAATGTAGCAATAACTAGAATAAAAAAGGCAATATCAACGGTTATAATAACGGCAATACTAAAGAGAATAACGGCAATAATAATAAATATAACAACGGCAATAATAAAGACAATAACGGCAATAATAACTGCTATAATTACGGCAATAACGGCCTTAATAATGACAATAATAATGGCAATAATAACGGTAATAATATCGGCAATAATAAGGGCCTTAATAACTACAATAACGTCAATAATATCCGCAATAATAACGGCAATAATAACTGCAATAACGGCCTTAATAACGGCAAAAGTAAAGACAATGAAACGGTAATAATAACTATAAGAGGGGCAATAATCTCTGCAATATTAACGGCAATAATAATGGCAATAACGACGGCAATAATAAAGAATATAAACTCGATAATAAATGCAATAACGCATTAATAACAGCAAAAATAAAGGCAATAATAACGGCCTTAATAAAAACAATAACGTCAATAATATCCGCAATAAAAACGGCAATAATAACTGCAATAACGGTGTTACGTCCCACTCGGCACGGGCCTTAAAAAAAAGAACTATGCTCTTTCCTTCAAGGAGCTCCTGCTTCAATGGGATATTTGCCCAATTCGGCCGTTACCTACTACGCGTAGTTCGTGGCACGGGACGGGCTTAACGATAGATTATGTCTTTGATAAGGATGATTCACTTACCTTTAATGCTTCTCTCCGTACAATTCTAAATAGCGAGCTGTTCGCCGGTCGCTTGGTGGCAGCTGTCCGGCAACGAAGGTACACTCCGGACAGTTGATCGGTACGATCCGATATTCAGTAACTCTGCAAGATGGAGACCTCAGGTCCTGCTGAGTATCGGACCTGGGATGGCAGAGTGTGGTGTCCTCGATGATCCTAGGTCTGCAGGCCGACGGGTCGATGCCCAAGTTAGCCAGATGGTTTGTACCGCTATAATAGTTCGCGAGTAGACGCCGGAGACTATGTTTGCGTCCGCCCCGACGTGTTTTCGGCATACGTATTCTATAGGATGCAACGGGACCTTTTAGGATGATTGAACCCGAGCGATTCGTACGCTCCGATAGTTCTATGAAGAATGAACCCGGGCGATTCGTACGCCCCGATAGTTCTATGATTTAGGAGTATGAACCCGGGCGATTCGTACGCCCCGATAGTTCTAAGACTTGTGTTACGTCACCCGACGTATGGACATATAAAATACATAAAGAATTCCTCGTGCCCGCTATATAGGGAGTCTTTTATTATTAGCACATGTAAGTCCTCGTGCCCGCTATATAGGGATTCTTTTATTATAGTACAAATAATACGTAATTTAATAAAAACTCAATATAACTAACCATTTACTAACAATATTATATTTCACACGTTCGTGCCCGACATGAAGGGAGTCATCTTTACAATACTAACCACTATTATAATACACACCTATAACATAAGTTTCAAGGGAGATACCTTACGCTTAGATATTGTAAACAATACATATACATATATTTGTAATTCTACGATGATGCGTCATACGCGGAAAAACACAAAGCGTCGCGCCAGACAAACAACAATGCGTCTTACGTAAAGGAAGCTCGTATACAAGTCATGATGTCACGCCGCAAAGGGAAGGCCGTAAACGACCGAGTACACATCGCCGCAAATGGAGAGTACGTGCTAAATAGTCGCCGAACGGTTACCACGTACGCCCAAGGGAAAACAACGCGGTCGCCGGGCACACACACACACCGTACTACTCCACAAGTGGTCACCACGTGCGCCTTAGGGAGAGACACGGACCACCACGCAATGCCATAGACTCGCACACGGACCTGGACCCACGCACAAGCGGTAATCCGATGGCTACGAGCCGACAACACCGAGACGCATCCTCACTACTACCAGTAAGCGCCTCGCACCAAAGCACAAAGCCGTTGCACGCATCACTATAGACCATCCAGGAAGGACGAAAGAAAGAAAGACGGCAGCCAGTCACCATTTTCCGAGAACCGAGCCGCCACCAAAGCAACGAGCCGCCGCCGCCAAAGCCACAAGCCGCCGCCAAAGCCACAAGCTCGCCGCTGGGACTTGTATATAAGGAGCTGCAGAGCAGCACACGACGGTCATTCCCGACAACAGATTCCTACGGGTCATTTCGACGGTTATTCCGGCATCAGATTTTCTACGATTTACTTCGACGGACGCTAGTTCCGACCAATAATCGCGAGAGAGTCTTTTTTACACTGTATCAATTCTATTCGTAGTATAATTTTAAATTTAGAATAAATAATTATTAGTAGTAGACGTCTGAGTTTCATTAGTCGGGACCCCGGTCACTACTCGTTCGCGACTCGTATTAGCTACGTGTTCCTGAACCGACGTGTGGTCGACAAGCTCTTCATATCTCTCTCCGCATTTTCCAACCTTTTATCCTAGAACTATCGGGGCGTACGAATCGCCCGGGTTCACTCTTTCCAAGTCATAGAACTATCGGGGCGTACGAATCGCCCGGGTTCATATTCCTAAATCATAGAACCATCGGGGCGTACGAATCGCCCGGGTTCACTCTTCATAGAACTATCGGAGCGTACGAATCGCTCGGGTTCAATCATCCTAGAAGGTCCCATTGTATCCTAGAGAATACGTATGCCGAAAACACGTCGGGGCGGACACAAGCATCGTCTCCGGCGACTACTCGCGAACTATTATAACGGTACAAACCATCTGGCTAACTTGGGCATCGACCCGTCGGCCTGCAGACTTAGGATCATCGAGGACACCACACTCTGCCATCCCAGGCCCGATACTCAGCAGGACCTGAGGTCTTCATCTTGCAGAATTATTGAATATCGGCTCGTACCGATCGACTGCCCGGAGTGTACCTTCGTTGCCGGACAGCTACCACCAAGCGACCCTCGAACAGCTCGCTATCTAGAATTATATGGAAAGAAGCATTAAGGGTAAGTAAATCATCCTCTCGTCAAAGACATAATTTATCGTTAAGCCCGTCCCGAGCCACGAACTACACGTAGTAGGTAACGGCCGAATTGGGCAAATATCCCATTGAAGCAGGAGCTCCTTGAAGGAAAGAACATAGTTCTTTTTTTTTAAGGCCCGTGCCGAGTGGGACGTAACAACAAAATTGGTGACAGCGGTGGGATACTAACGATACATTATGTCAATTGAGAGGAGCGATCGCATTGAAACGCGCAGCATGACCACGCGTCAAACAGACGAAATAAGCCCCGACGAAAGGCGGCGTATAGCCAATACAATGGCTCAGTTAGATTCGCGGGAACGCGACCTTTTCGAACGCGAACAAAGACTACGCGAACGCGAAGAAACTCTCCGTACCACATCCGAGGAAGCAAAATTGGGAGAAACAGATACTCTCGCGTTCCTAATGAGAGAAATCGTCGCGCTACGAACGGAAAATCAGCTTCACTTGCCTAATCATCAGGTTAGCGAAGCCCTAGCATCTATTCCACAGTACGACGGAAAAAATATGCCTTTATCTTCTTACATTAGAGCATGCAAACGCGCACATCAAATGATCCCCACCTATCCGGAGGAACTGTTTACTCTAGCCGCGATAAGGAAACTACAGGATTCCGCTTATGTCGCGATCGAGAGACACCATCCTAGAACAATGCTTGAATTAGGCAGCAGACTCAGGCAAACTTTGGGGACATACTACTCGTTAGATTTTTATAGGACTGAACTAAGAAACGTGCTTATGTCCGAAAATGAACCGATAATAGACTACATCGGTCGCGTACAAGACTTACACGAAAGTCTCCTTGACGAAGAAAGATTCTGGGGAGGGCTTACGGAAAGTAAAAAACAGGAAATAGACGAATTAGCTCTAAAAAGTTTTTGTTCGGGTCTACCATTAGATTATCACCCGTATCTAAACGACTTACGGTGCGGAGACCTAAGCGACGCATACGATAAGGCGATTCAGCTACATTCGTCTATACAACATGAATGGGACAGACGAGGTCTGGCGAGGCCGCGGCCACAATACAAAACTAAGGCCTATCAAGAAAGACCAATGGATTATTATTATTATGAATCAAAAAGAAATAGTAAACCCAATACCCGGCCTACTAGACCTCCTCCGGACCCAGATGCATGTTCTTATTGCAAGAGGATTGGTCACACACAAGCACAATGTTATAGGAAATCGCGTGACCTGCAACGCCGGTCACAGACACAAGTTCATGGGCCTTACACTCCACCTCCCGAGAACTCCCGTCAATCCTCTCCATTCTCTCACTACTCTCCTTCCTCGTCACGAGATCAAAGGTATATAAAAAAATGCTCGTATTGTAAAAACATCGGCCATACGATAGAGGAATGCCGGAAGAAAAAGTGGAGGGAAGCCCAGTCGGGAAACGAACCGACGTCTCTGGGGAAAAGCGCATCCGCAGAGACCGCGTCAGCGCGCCCAGTACGGACAATAAGAAGAGAAGCAGCCACTCGCGTCTACTTCTTCCAATTGAAAGAAGAATCTACCTCTCCGTCTATCGTCCTTTCTTCCGACGATTTAGTCAAGGAAACAGAATTTTTAATCGACACGGGTTCGGAACTTAACATATTAAAAATAACAATGGCAAATGGAGACATATTATGTGACGAAAACGACAAGGTCAGACTGATCGGTATCACCGACAAAACTGTTACCACGTACGGTTCGGTGACCGTACACATTCACGGATATCCGGTTAAATTCCAACTGGTCCCGAATTCCTTTCCTATCCCTTACAACGGTATTTTGGGTTGCAACTTTTTACAAAAAACGTCTAAAATTGACTACGAAAAAGAAACTATAGAATGGCACGGAATAGTTATGCCATTTGTTCAATCAAAGGAGATAACTATTCCGTGGCGAACGAGTAAACGGATCCTTCCGATAGCAGGGACCAGCTCGAGTGACGATGATATATTCTCGCCGCTCGTTAAGAGACGTAATGTGCAAAAGACATCGAAAACCGAAACCGCACTCGAAACAAAAACACTTAACTTAAACACAAAAGAACAGACGATCGACACAGACGAAACGAACGACGACGAACTGGATCTATCACGTTACGAAAGTAATATTATAGAAATAAAAGACAGAATAACAATGCACAAAGGACACATAGCATTTTTTGTGACAAAGACCGGAACTCCTATTGACAAAGGAGCCAAAGAACTTGCCGACAATAAAAGACTACCAAACATTACCGACGTAACGCTTGGTAGAGTAAAAAATTACAAAACAAGACAACCGATACCTCATCGCGTTACCCGTCCAGGAGAGAACATCTCTCTCTATTCAATTAGAAATCTTAGAGGTAGTAATACATTCTCTTTTGGACGCGGCAATCGAACTAAATTTAAAAAAAAAAAAAAAAAAAAAAACTATAGCTATTTGTAGGAATAATATCGCAGACGAAACTTACACATCGTACTTGGCTGAACTAACAGAACAATTACAGAAATCGCAGAAGGCCGCCAAAGAGAACCTCAAACGCGCAAAAATAAAGTCCAATAGTTATTACGACAGAAAACAAAAAGTAGTGAGCTTCTCGACGGGCGACTCCGTGTACCTCCTAAAGGGAAAAATCAAAGGCAAGTTAGACAGCCAGTACGAAGGACCGTATAAAATCATACAAATTTTAAATAATAACAATGTAAAAATAGAAACGCCAAAAGGCCTCTCTGTCGTTCATACGGACAGATTAAAATTAAATAAAGTTAGAAAATAAGTCAAAACCTACGTCCAGGACTCTATAAAACCGACTAACGGTTGACACGGCACAGCATGAAGCCACAGTAGATCTAAGAGTCTAGGACGACGGTCGTTAAGGTGTCTCCTCTTTATTTTATTTTTATTATTATAACATAAGTCACCGCAGTCCGAGCAAAGCGTCATATTTTCTGTAAAGAAAACAAGCATCAAAACCAAAGAAGAATCTTCGAATCACAATGGAGAAATTAGCATTGGTTATACTACTTACAATAGTAAGAGCTACGCAAAATATAACCAGATACGACTGTGCTGGTTTCACACTCAACGTAACTACATTCTCGCTGCTGGACATCTCTGAATGATAGACGCCGAATCTTCAACCAACAAGCCAAGAACTATACGTGTCTGAATACCATCCAATAAATGCCATCCAGTGTAAAGAAAGGACCGATAGGACCATCTATCACTGCGAAGTGTACTCGCACGTCTCAATAGTGCACAATGGCCAACACGAATACATTCATCCGCTCACCCAACGCCTATGCGAACAAGGAATAGTCTCCAGAAGCCTATCTCTGGGTCCCAACAGCCTCATATTGGGACGAAAAAGGAACAGCACGCACCTACACAGCTTGACCATAAGTGGGTTCGTCAGTACAGGCGGAGCCTGCAAGGGCTCACAATATAGCAACCTATACGGTACCTGGAACGACGTAGTAACACAGGCCAACGACTTTTGGGGAGCGTTTGTGACATTCGGATCAGCAAGCGCCGGAGTCATAAAAACGATACTCATGATCCTCCGATCAATAAAATATGTAACAGACACCGTCATCCACGGCTATGCATAACACTTACGGTTGAAGTATTCATCTAATGGGAGCCATTGGGGTTCGCCTACGCATCTTTTGCTTCACCTTGCCAAGTCAACAAAGGAAGAAAAAGCGGAGAACGAACAAAACCCGCCAGAAGATGCTGAAACAATAGAGCTACCTACGACAAAACCAAAGGACGCCACCACCACCCTACCCTTCGAATAGCAGATACTTGCAAGAGGAGCCGACATTCAAAATGCACGTATAACTACGTACATTTTTTTATAAGGAGGGAGGTGTTACGTCACCCGACGTATGGACATATAAAATACATAAAGAATTCCTCGTGCCCGCTATATAGGGAGTCTTTTATTATTAGCACATGTAAGTCCTCGTGCCCGCTATATAGGGAGTCTTTTATTATTAGCACATGTAAGTCCTCGTGCCCGCTATATAGGGAGTCTTTTATTATAGTACAAATAATACGTAATTTAATAAAAACTCAATATAACTAACCATTTACTAACAATATTATATTTCACACGTTCGTGCCCGACATGAAGGGAGTCATCTTTACAATACTAACCACTATTATAATACACACCTATAACATAAGTTTCAAGGGAGATACCTTACGCTTAGATATTGTAAACAATACATATACATATATTTGTAATTCTACGATGATGCGTCATACGCGGAAAAACACAAAGCGTCGCGCCAGACAAACAACAATGCGTCTTACGTAAAGGAAGCTCGTATACAAGTCATGATGTCACGCCGCAAAGGGAAGGCCGTAAACGACCGAGTACACATGGCCGCAAATGGAGAGTACGTGCTAAATAGTCGCCGAACGGTTACCACGTACGCCCAAGGGAAAACAACGCGGTCGCCGGGCACACACACACACCGTACTACTCCACAAGTGGTCACCACGTGCGCCTTAGGGAGAGACACGGACCACCACGCAATGCCATAGACTCGCACACGGACCTGGACCCACGCACAAGCGGTAATCCGATGGCTACGAGCCGACAACACCGAGACGCATCCTCACTACTACCAGTAAGCGCCTCGCACCAAAGCACAAAGCCGTTGCACGCATCACTATAGACCATCCAGGAAGGACGAAAGAAAGAAAGACGGCAGCCAGTCACCATTTTCCAAGAAACGAGCCGCCACCAAAGCAACGAGCCGCCGCCGCCAAAGCCACAAGCCGCCGCCAAAGCCACAAGCTCGCCGCTGGGACTTGTATATAAGGAGCTGCAGAGCAGCACACGACGGTCATTCCCGACAACAGATTCCTACGGGTCATTTCGACGGTTATTCCGGCATCAGATTTTCTACGATTTACTTCGACGGACGCTAGTTCCGACCAATAATCGCGAGAGAGTCTTTTTTACACTGTATCAATTCTATTCGTAGTATAATTTTAAATTTAGAATAAATAATTATTAGTAGTAGACGTCTGAGTTTCATTAGTCGGGACCCCGGTCACTACTCGTTCGCGACTCGTATTAGCTACGTGTTCCTGAACCGACGTGTGGTCGACAAGCTCTTCATATCTCTCTCCGCATTTTCCAACCTTTTATCCTAGAACTATCGGGGCGTACGAATCGCCCGGGTTCACTCTTTCCAAGTCATAGAACTATCGGGGCGTACGAATCGCCCGGGTTCATATTCCTAAATCATAGAACCATCGGGGCGTACGAATCGCCCGGGTTCACTCTTCATAGAACTATCGGAGCGTACGAATCGCTCGGGTTCAATCATCCTAGAAGGTCCCATTGTATCCTAGAGAATACGTATGCCGAAAACACGTCGGGGCGGACACAAGCATCGTCTCCGGCGACTACTCGCGAACTATTATAACGGTACAAACCATCTGGCTAACTTGGGCATCGACCCGTCGGCCTGCAGACTTAGGATCATCGAGGACACCACACTCTGCCATCCCAGGCCCGATACTCAGCAGGACCTGAGGTCTTCATCTTGCAGAATTATTGAATATCGGCTCGTACCGATCGACTGCCCGGAGTGTACCTTCGTTGCCGGACAGCTACCACCAAGCGACCCTCGAACAGCTCGCTATCTAGAATTATATGGAAAGAAGCATTAAGGGTAAGTAAATCATCCTCTCGTCAAAGACATAATTTATCGTTAAGCCCGTCCCGAGCCACGAACTACACGTAGTAGGTAACGGCCGAATTGGGCAAATATCCCATTGAAGCAGGAGCTCCTTGAAGGAAAGAACATAGTTCTTTTTTTTTAAGGCCCGTGCCGAGTGGGACGTAACAACTGTCTCTATCTTGTGTGTTACGGTGTCGGAGTACGTCAGTCTGTCGCCCGGTAAATGAAATAAATCTATGGATTCTCTGATCATATCTTTTGCTACGGATTTCTCTTCGTCGTTCAGTTCGTCCAAATTAATATTCTGTAGGGCTAGTGCGTAACGTTCGTCTGTCTTGTTTATGTGTTTGCAGGATTTGGAAGGGGTAATGTGAGTAGGGAGGACGGTATGTTGGGTCTCGGTTTCCTGTTCGAGTTTCGGAGAATTGTTTATTAGACTGCTTATGTCATCGTCTTTCGATTCGAGTCGAGGCACTTGAGACGTGATTTCCTCTGAATGCGATAAGAGTTCGGTATTATTTATCTCGAACTCTTCTAGTGTTACAGACGGAGGTTTTATGTTGACGTCCGTATCGTTGGTGTTAATTATTTTGATATATGCTTCGCCGTGGTTATTTGACACCACTGCTTCTCCGGCATAAATTCCTTCTCCGAAATTCAAACGCGGCAAATATCCCGTTTCTAAATCGCTATTTTTTATCTTTATTTTACAGACATTGCTCGTTCGCCCCGGAATGGTTATCTCCTTTGATTGAACAAAGGGCATAACTATTCCGTGCCACTCTATAGACTCTCTTTCATAATCAATTTTGGCTGTTTTTTGAAAGAAGTCGGAACCCAAAATACCGTCGTAGGGGATAGGGAAGGAATTTGGTACTAATTGGAATTTAAGCGGATATCCGTGAATTCGTATGGTTACCGAACCGTACGTGGTAACGGTTTCGTCGGTGATACCGCTCAGTCTGACTTTGTCGTTTTCGTTGCATATTATATCCCCGTTTGCCATTTTTATTTTTAATATGTTGAGTTCCGAACCCGTATCAACTAGGAACTCCGTCTCTTTAGCTAGGTCGTCAGAGGAAAGGACGATAGATGGGGAGGTAGCTTCTTCCTTTAGTTGGAGGACGTAGACACGATTGGCTTCTCTTCTTTTGTTATCGTTCTCACCGGGCGCCCTGGCGCGGTCTCTGCGGATGCGCCTTTCCTCAGAGACGTTGGTTCGTTTCCCGACTGAGATTCTCTCCATCTTTTCTTTCGGCATTCTTCTATTGTATGACCGATATTTTTGCAATACGAGCATTCTTTCTTATGCTTTTGGTCTCGTGGTGAGGAAGGAGAGTAGTGAGAGGATGGAGAGGATTGACGGGAATTTCCGGGAGGTGGAGTATAAGGCCCATGAACTTGTGTCTGTGACCGGCGTTGCTGGTCACGCGATTTCTTGTAACATTGGGTTTGTGTATGACCAATTCTCTTACAATACGAACACGAATCTGGGTCTGGAGGAGTTCTAGTAGGTCGGATATTTGGTCTATTGTTTCTTTTAGATTCAAAGTAATAATAATCCATAGGTTTTTCTTGGTATGTTTTTGCCTTATATTGTGGTCGCTGCCTTACTAATCCTCTTCTATCCCATTCGTGTTGTATTGACGAGTGTAATTGGATTGCTTTGTCATATGCATCGCCTAAGTCTCGGCAACGTAACGCGTTTAAGTAGGGATGGTAATGCATCGGTAACCCAGAACAAAAGCTTTTTAATGCCAATTCATCTATTTCTCGTTTCTTGCTATCCGTGATTTCTCCCCAAAACCTTTCTTCATCGAGAAGACCCTCGTATAAATCCTGTACACGGCCAATGTAATCGATAATCTGTTCGTTCTCCGACATGAGTACGTTTCTTAATTCTGTCCGGTAATAATCTAAAGAATGGTATGTGCCCAATGTCTGTCGGAGTCGACTATACAACTCGAACATCGTTTTCGGATTATGTCTATCTATCGCAATGTGTGCCGAATCTTGGAGCTTCCGTATCGCGGCTTGAGTAAACAAATCTTCCGGGTACGCGGGAATCATTTGTCGCGCGCGTTTACAAGCTCTAATAAATGAGGATAGAGGCATATTTTTCCCATCGTATCGTGGTATAGACGCGAAAGCCTCATTAATTTGATGATTAGGAAGGTGATGTTGGCTCTCCGTCCTGAGCGCCAAAATCTCCCTCATCAAGAACGTGAGAGGGTCTGCCTCTTCTGATTTTGCAGCGTTAAGACGCTGCGCGTGATCGCGAAGTTCTTGTTCGCGTTCTCGAATGACGCGTTCGCGTTCAAGGAGGGCCCGTTCGGCCGCGTCTAATTTAGTCATTCGTAGTCGTACTTCATCGATCATAACTTCATCAGGTTGACGCGCAGCCATGCTGCGTGTTTCAATACGTTCGCTCCTTTCAGTAGACATAATGTATCGTTTCTATCCCACCGCTGTCACCAATTTTATGTTACGTCCCACTCGGCACGGGCCTTAAAAAAAAGAACTATGCTCTTTCCTTCAAGGAGCTCCTGCTTCAATGGGATATTTGCCCAATTCGGCCGTTACCTACTACGCGTAGTTCGTGGCACGGGACGGGCTTAACGATAGATTATGTCTTTGATAAGGATGATTCACTTACCTTTAATGCTTCTCTCCGTACAATTCTAAATAGCGAGCTGTTCGCGGGTCGCTTGGTGGTAGCTGTCCGGCAACGAAGGTACACTCCGGGCAGTTGATCAGTACGAGCCGATATTCAGAAATTCTGCAAGATGGAGACCTCAGGTCCTGCTGAGTATCGGGCCTGGGATGGCAGAGTGTGGTGTCCTCGATGATCCTAGGTCTGCAGGCCGACGGGTCGATGCCCAAGTTAGCCAGATGGTTTGTACCGCTATAATAGTTCGCGAGTAGACGCCGGAGACTATGTTTACGTCCGCCCCGACGTGTTTTCGGCATAGGTATTCTCTAGGATGCAATGGGACCTTTTAGGATGATTGAACCCGAGCGATTCGTACGCTCCGATAGTTCTGTGAAGATTGAACTCGGGCGATTCGTACGCCCCGATAGTTCTATGATTTAGGAGTATGAACCCGGGCGATTCGTACGCCCCGATAGTTCTAAGACTTGGAAAGAGTGAACCCGGGCGATTCGTACGCCCCGATAGTTCTAGGATAAAAGGTTGGAAAATGCGGAGAGAGATGAAGAGCTTGTCGACCACACGTCGGTTCAGGAACACGTAGATAATACGAGTCGCGAATGAGTAGTGACCGGGGTCCCGACTAATGAAACACAGACTTCTACTAATTCTAATTTATTCTAAGTTTAAATTATAATATGAATAGAATTGATACAGCGTAAAAGACTCTCCCGCTATTATTGTTCGAAACGTCCGTCGAAGTGATTCGTAGAAAATCTGTAGTCGAAAAAATCCGTCGTGTGCTGCTCTGCAGCTCCTTATATACTGAATCTTAGCGGCGGCGGCTCGTGGCGAAGCGGCGGCGGCTCGTAGCGAAGCGGCGGCGGCTTGGCTCTAAGAGGATGGTGATTGGCTGCCGTCTTCCCTTCTCTCGTCCTTGTTGGCGGTGGTGGGGTAGCGTGCGATGGTCCTGCGCGCGTTGAGCTGAAGCGCGTACTAGCGGTGGTAGGGATGAGCGTCTTGGCGTTACTTTGCTTGGCGTCAGCTGAATTCCGCGTGTGTGTGTTGGCCTAGGCCCGTGTGTGCGTTAGCTGTGCCATGTATCTTGTAACTTCGGAATTCTGAGTCCGTTCTGTAGACGCGCGTGATGACCACTTGTGGAGAGGTGCCGTAAGTGCCTGGCGGCCTCGTGCTTTCCCTAAGGCGCACGTGGTGGCCATGTGTGGGCGGAGGACAGGCCTGTCGACGTCGCCGGCTTTGTGCTCTTCTCCTCCGGTCCCAAGGTTTCAGGTAGAAGGTGCCCCTAGTGGCCGCGTAGTTTCCCTAAGGACCACGTGGTGACCATGTGTGGGCAGAGTACAGGCTACTTGATGGTGACGGCTTTCACTCTCTCCTCTGGTTCGAAAGGTTTCGTGTAGGAAGTATCCGAATGACCGCGTAGTTTCCCTAAGGACCACGTGAAGGCCATGTATGGATGAAGGACCGGCTAGTCGGCGTTTACTTTCAGTCTCTTGTTAGGACTTTTGGTGACTTAAAGGCGCTTGTTAGGACTTCGCGTATATTATAAATGTGTGTGTTAAATACGTATCAATTATTATGTATCTATTATTTATAGCTAATTATTATATATGCATGTTCTAATCGTAAGGTGTTCCCCAGTATAAATATAATATTTGTTAGTGTTGTAAAAGTTACTCCCTTCATGTCGGGCACGAATGTGTAAATTATAATATTGTTAATAAATGATATCAACTATACTATGAGTAATACATGATTTAATAAAAGACTCCCTATATAGCGGGCACGAGGAATTACATGTGATAATAAAAGACTCCCTATATAGCGGGCACGAGGAATATCTCTTTATATATTTTATAAGTCCGTACGTCGGGTGACGTAACACTACCAAACATTACCGACGTAACGCTTGGTAGAGTAAAGATTACAAAACGGGACAATAGATACCTCATCGCGTTACCCGTCCAGGAGAGAACATCCGTCTCTATTCAATTAGAAATTCTGGATGAAGTATTACATTCTCTTTTGGACGCGGCAATTGAATTGAATTTAGAGACAATAGCTATTTCAAGGGACAATATAGCAGACGTACCATGGATAAACATTAAACGCAAGATAAGTTCGATCTTCGCGGGTCACAAAACAAAAATTGTTATATTAAAACATGAAATCATAATACCCAGGGAGATCGAACGCGTCCAAATTATCCATGACAATCATGCTACTCCAATGGGAGGTCACAAAGGAGTCACTAAGACATATTGGCGTATAAAACAACGGTACTACTGGCCTAACCTTAAAACAGATATACAAAACTTTGTCCAAAACTGCCGCAGCTGTCAGACCAAGAAACTTGTTCGACAAAAAACCAGACAACCGATGACCCTTACCGACACACCAGGAAGGGCCTTCGACAAAATTTCGATGGATATAGTAGGACCGATGCCTACTAGTAAACTAGGCAATAACTACATTTTAACAATACAAGATCTCCTTACCAAATATTCTATAGCGGTACCACTACAACAAGCTTCTTCGGTCGAAATAGCTGACGCATTTATAAAAAATTTAATATGTAAATACGGCAGCCCGAAAGGGATACTAACTGATCAAGGCACTGCTTTCTTATCAGAATTGATGAAAGCAGTGGCCAAGAAATTTAGAATAGAGACATACCAAACCACCGCTTATCGACCGCAATCCAACGGATCAATAGAACGCTCACACCACGTGTTAGCAGAATTTTTGAAACACTTTATAAAGGATAATTCTGAATGGGACGATTGGGTCGATATAGCGATGTTTTCTTATAATACAAGTATACATGAAGGTACACAATACACTCCACACGAATTAATCTTTGGCCAGTTAGCGAAAACTCCGAACGATAGCACACTTAACGACTTAAAGGACGAAACTTACGCATCGTACTTGGCTGAATTGACGGAACAGTTACAGAAATCGCAGGAGGCCGCCAAAGAGAACCTCGAACGCGCGAAAATAAAATCTAAAAATTATTACGATAAAAAACAGAGGGTGGTGAACTTCTCAATGGGCGACTCCGTGTACCTCCTAAAGGGAAAAATCAAAGGCAAGTTAGACAGCCAGTACGAAGGACCGTATAAGATCATACAAATTTTAAATAATAACAATGTAAAAATAGAAACGCCAAAAGGCCTCTCTGTCGTTCATACGGACAGATTAAAATTAAATAAAGTTAGAAAATAAGTCAAAACCTTCGTCCAGGACTCTATAAAACCGACTAACGGTTGACACGGCACAGCATGAAGCCACAGTAGATCTAAGAGTCTAGGACGACGGTCGTTAAGGTGTCTCCTCTTTATTTTATTTTTATTATTATAACATAAGTCACCGCAGTCCGAGCAAAGCGTCATATTTTCTGTAAAGAAAACAAGCGTCAAAACCAAAGAAGAATCTTCAACCAACAAGCCAAGAACTATACGTGTTTGAATACCATCCAATAAATGCCATCCAGTGTAAAGAAAGGACCGATAGGACCATCTATCACTGCGAAGTGTACTCGCACGTCTCAATAGTGCACAATGGCCAACACGAATACATTCATCCGCTCACCCAACGCCTATGCGAACAAGGAATAGTCTCCAGAAGCCTATCTCTGGGTCCCAACAGCCTCATAATGGGACGAAAAAGGAACAGCACGCACCTACACAGCTTGACCATAAGTGGGTTCGTCAGTACAGGCGGAGCCTGCAAGGGCTCGCAATATAGCAATCTATACGGTACCTGGAACGACGTCGTAACACAGGCCAACGACTTTTGGGGAGCGTTTGTGACATTCGGATCAGCAAGCACCGGAGTCACAAAAACGATACTCATGATCCTCCGATCAATAAAATATGTAACAGACACCATCATCCACGGCTATGCATAACACTTACGGTTGAAGTATTCATCTAATGGGAGCCATTGGGGTTCGCCTATGCATCTTTTGTTTCACCTTGCCAAGTCAACAAAGGAAGAAAAAGCGGAGAACGACCAAAACCCGCCAGAAGATGCTGAAACAATAGAGCTACCTACGACAAAACCAAAGGACGCCACCACCACCCTACCCTTCGAATAGCAGATACTTGCAAGAGGAGCCAACATTCAAAATGCACGTATAACTACGTACATTTTTTTATAAGGAGGGAGGTGTTACGTCACCCGACGTATGGACATATAAAATACATAAAGAATTCCTCGTGCCCGCTATATAGGGAGTCTTTTATTATTAGCACATGTAAGTCCTCGTGCCCGCTATATAGGGAGTCTTTTATTATTAGCACATGTAAGTCCTCGTGCCCGCTATATAGGGAGTCTTTTATTATAGTACAAATAATACGTAAATTAATAAAACTCAATATAATTAACCATTTACTAACAATATTATATTTCACACATTCGTGCCCGACATGAAGGGAGTCATCTTTACAATACTAACCACTATTATAATACACACCTATAACATAAGTTTCAAGGGAGATACCTTACGCTTAGATATTGTAAACAATACATATACATATATTTGTAATTCTACAATGATGCGTCATACGCGGAAAAACACAAAGCGTCGCGCCAGACAAACAACAATGCGTCTTACGTAAAGGAAGCTCGTATACAAGTCATGATGTCACGCCGCAAAGGGAAGGCCGTAAACGACCGAGTACACATGGCCGCAAATGGAGAGTACGTGCTAAATAGTCGCCGAACGGTTACCACGTACGCCTTAGGGAAAACAACGCGGTCGCCGGGCACACACACACGCCGTACTACTCCACAAATGGTCACCACGTGCGCCTTAGGGAGAGACACGGACCACCACACAATGCCATAGACTCGCACACGGACCTGGACCCACACACACGCGGTAATCCGATGGCTACGAGCCGACAACACCGAGACGCATCCTCACTACTACCAGTAAGCGCCTCGCACCGAAGCACACAAAGCCGTTGCACGCATCACTATAGACCATCCAGGAAGGACGAAAGAAAGAAAGACGGCAGCCAGTCACCATCTTCCAAGAACCAAGCCGCCGCCAAAGCAACGAACCGCCACCGCCAAAGCCACAAGCCGCCGCCAAAGCCACAAGCCGCCGCCGCTGGGACTTGTATATAAGGAGCTGCAGAGCAGCACACGACGGTCATTCCCGACAACAGATTCCTACGGGTCATTTCGACGGTCATTCCGATAACTCTATACGGATTCCGGCATCAGATTTTCTACGATTCACTTCGACGGACGCTAGTTCCAACCAATAATCGCGAGAGAGTCTTTGTTTTACACTGTATCAATTCTATTCGTAGTATAATTTTAAATTTAGAATAAATAATTATTAGTAGTAGACGTCTGAGTTTCATTAGTCGGGACCCCGGTCACTACTCGTTCGCGACTCGTATTAGCTACGTGTTCCTGAACCGACGTGTGGTCGACAAGCTCTTCATATCTCTCTCCGCATTTTCCAACCTTTTATCATAGAACTATCGGGGCGTACGAATCGCCCGGGTTCACTCTTTCCAAGTCATAGAACTATCGGGGCGTACGAATCGCCCGGGTTCATATTCCTAAATCATAGAACCATCGGGGCGTACGAATCGCCCGGGTTCATTCTTCATAGAACTATCGGAGCGTACGAATCGCTCGGGTTCAATCATCCTAGAAGGTCCCGTTGTATCCTAGAGAATACGTATGCCGAAAACACGTCGGGGCGGACACAAGCATCGTCTCCGGCGACTACTCGCGAACTATTATAACGGTACAAACCATCTGGCTAACTTGGGCATCGACCCGTCAGCCTGCAGACTTAGGATCATCGAGGACACCACACTCTGCCATCCCAGGCCCGATACTCAGCAGGACCTGAGGTCTTCATCTTGCAGAATTATTGAATATCGGCTCGTACCGATCGACTGCCCGGAGTGTACCTTCGTTGCCGGACAGCTACCACCAAGCGACCCTCGAACAGCTCGCTATTTAGAATTATATGGAAAGAAGCATTAAGGGTAAGTAAATCATCCTCTCGTCAAAGACATAATTTATCGTTAAGCCCGTCCCGAGCCACGAACTACACGTAGTAGGTAACGGCCGAATTGGGCAAATATCCCATTGAAGCAGGAGCTCCTTGAAGGAAAGAACATAGTTCTTTTTTTTTAAGGCCCGTGCCGAGTGGGACGTAACACCGTTATTATTGCCTCTATTATTGCCATAATTAAGGCCGTTATTGCCATTTTTATAGCAGTTATTATTGCTGTTATAGTCTTTATTATTTCCGTTGTTATTGCCATTATTATTGCCGTTATTATTGCAGAGGTTATTGCCCCTATTGTAGTTATTATTACCGTTTTTATTGTCTTTATTTTTGCTGTTATTCATGTCGTTATTGCAGTTCTTATTGATTTTATATTCTTTAATATTGCCGTCGTTATTGCCATTATTATTGTCGTTTTTATTGCAGATAGTATTGCCCTTATTATCGTTATTATTACCTTTATTATTTCCTTTATTATTGCCGTTGTTAAGACCGTTATTGCAGTTATTATTGCCGTTGTTTTTGCCAATATTATTGCCGTTATTGACTTTATTATTGCCGTATTCAAGGCCGTTATTGCCGTTATTATTGCAGTTATTATTGACGTTTTTGTCTTTATTATTGTCGACGTTATTGCCATTAATATTGCCGTTTTTTTGCAGTTATTATTGCCATTATTGTCGTTATTATTATCGTTATTATTGCCGTTCTTAAGGCTGTTATTGCCGTTAATATTGCAGCAATTACTGACGTTATTGTCGTTATTAAGTCCGTTATTATTGCCATTATTATTACCGTTATTATGGCCTCTATTATTGCCATAATTAAGGCCGTTATTGCCATTTTTATAGCAGTTATTATTGCTGTTCTAGTCTTTATTATTGCCGTTGTTATTGCCATTATTATTGCCGTTATTATTGCAGAGGTTATTGCCCCTATTGTAGTTATTATTACCGTTTTTATTGTCTTTATTTTTGCTGTTATTCATGTCGTTATTGCAGTTCTTATTGATTTTATATTCTTTAATATTGCCGTCGTTATTGCCATAATTATTGTCGTTTTTATTGCAGTTAATATTGCCCTTATTATCGTTATTATTACCTTTATTATTTCCTTTATTATTGCCGATATTAAGACCGTTATTGCAGTTATTATTGCCGTTGTTTTTGCCAATATTATTGCCGTTATTGACTTTATTATTGCCGTATTCAAGGCCGTTATTGCCGTTATTATTGCAGTTATTTTTGATGTTATTGTCTTTATTATTGCCGTTGTTATTGCCTTTATTTTTGCTGTTATTCATGTCGTTATAGCAGTTATTATTGATTTTATATTCTTTCTTATTGCCGTCGTTATTGCCACTATTATTGTTGTTTTTATTGCAGTTATTATTGCCCTTATTATCGTTGTTATTTCCTTTATTATTTTCTTTTTTATTGCCGTTATTAAGACCGTTATTGTCGTCAATATTGCAGTAATTATTGACGTTATTGTCGTTATTAAGTCCGTTATTATTGCTATTATTATTGGCGCTCTCATTGCCGTTGTATTTGCCATTATTTTTGCCGTTATTGCCTTTATTATTACCGTTAATATTGCCCTTATTATTGCTGTTATGTAGAACGATATTGCCGATATTACTGGCCTTATTATTTCTATTACTATTGTCTTTATTATTGCCATTATTATGGTCGTTATTGCCGTTATTATTGCAGTTATTATTGACGTTATTGTCTTTATTATTGCTGTTTTTATTTCGATTATTATTAGCGTTATTATAGCCTTTATTATTGCCACTATTAAAGCCGTTATTGCCGTTATTATAACAGTTATTTTTGACTTTATTGTCTTTATTATTGCCGTTGTTATTGCTATTATTATTGCCGTTATTATTGCAGAGATTATTGCCCCTATTATAGTTATTATTACCGTTATTATTGCTATTATTATTGCCGTTATTATTCCTTATTATTGCCGTTGCTAAGGCCGTAATTGCCATAATTATTGCAGTTGCTATTGCCGATGTTGTGTATATTATTGCCGTTATTATTATAGTTTTTATTGACGTTATTGTCTTTATTAAGGCCGTTATTATTGCCGATATTATTGCAGTTATTTTTTATGTTATTGTCATTATTATTGCCGTTGTTATTACCAATATATTTGCTGCTGTTCATGTCGTTATTGGAGTTAATATTGATTTTATATTCTTTATTATAGCCCTCGTTATTGCCATTATTATTGTCGTTTTTATTGCAGTTATTATTGCCCTTATTATCGTTATTATTACCTTTATTATTGCCGTTATTATAACCGTAATTGCAGTTATTATTGCCGTTATTTTAGAAGTTCTTATTGACGTTATTGTCTTTAATATTGCCGTCGATATTGCCTTTATTATTACCGTTCTTATTGCCGTTGTTTTTGCCAATATTATTGCCGTTATTGCCTTTATTATTGCCGTATTCAAGGCCGTTATTGCCGTTATTATTGCAGTTATCATTGCCGTTGTTATCGCAGTTATTATTATAGTAATTATTGCCTTTATTTTCGCTGTTAATCATGTCGTTAATGCAGTTATTATTGATTATATATTCTTCATTATTGCCGTCGTTATTGCCTTTATTATTGTCGTTTTTATTGCAGTTATTATTGCCATTATTATCGTCATTATTACCTTTATTATTTCCTTTATTATTGCCGTTATTAAGATCGTTATTGCAGTTGTTGTTGCCGTTACTATTGAAGTTATTATTGACGATATTATCTTTAATATTGCCGTCGAACTTGCCTTTATTATTACCGCTCTTATTGACGTTGTTTTTAGCAATATTATTGCCCTTATTGCCTTTATTAATGCCGTATTCAAGGCCGTTATTGCCATTATTATAGCAGTTATTATTCTTTTATTATTGCCTTCAGTTTTGCCGTTATTCATGTCGTTATTGCAGTTATTATTGATTTTATATTTTTTATTATTGCCGTCGTTATTGCCATTATTATTGCCGTTTTTATTGCAGTTATTATTGCCCTTATTTTTACTGTTAATCAGGCCGTTATTGCAGTTATTATAGCCATTATAATTAACGTAATTATTACCTTTATAATTGGCATTATTACGTTCGTCATTGCCGTTATTATTGCAAATATTATTGCACTTATTAACGATGTTATTACCGTTTTTTATTGCTTTTATTATTGCCGTTATTATTCCTTTATTATTGCCGTTGCTAAGGCCGTTATTGCCGTAATTATTGCAGTTGCTATTGCCGATATTGTGTATATTATTGCCGTTAAAATTGCAGTTATTATTGCCGTTATTGCCTTTATTATTACCGTTATTATTGCCCTTATTATTGCTGTTATGTAGCCCTATATTGCCGTTATTACTGGTGTTACGTCCCACTCGGCACGGGCCTTAAAAAAAAGAACTATGCTCTTTCCTTCAAGGAGCTCCTGCTTCAATGGGATATTTGCCCAATTCGGCCGTTACCTACTACGCGTAGTTCGTGGCACGGGACGGGCTTAACGATAGATTATGTCTTTGATAAGGATGATTCACTTACCTTTAATGCTTCTCTCCGTACAATTCTAAATAGCGAGCTGTTCGCG
This sequence comes from Dolichovespula saxonica, assembly GCA_911387935.1. Taxonomy (NCBI): domain Eukaryota; kingdom Metazoa; phylum Arthropoda; class Insecta; order Hymenoptera; family Vespidae; genus Dolichovespula; species Dolichovespula saxonica. The sequence continues at coordinate 3,076,754 of CAJVQX010000003.1, read as the reverse complement.
GGTCGCTCGGTGGCAGCTGTCCGGCAACGAAGGTACACTCCGGGCAGTTGATCGGTACGAGCCGATATTCAGTAACTCTGCAAGATGGAGACCTCAGGTCCTGCTGAGTATCGGGCCTGGGATGGCAGAGTGTGGTGTCCTCGATGATCCTAGGTCTGCAGGCCGACGGGTCGATGCCCAAGTTAGCCAGATGGTTTGTACCGCTATAATAGTTCGCTAGTAGACGCCGGAGACTATGTTTGCGTCCGCCCCGACGTGTTTTCGGCATACGTATTCTATAGGATGCAACGGGACCTTTTAGGATGATTGAACCCGAGCGATTCGTACGCTCCGATAGTTCTACGAAGAATGAACCCGGGCGATTCGTACGCCCCGATAGTTCTAAGACTTGGAAAGAGTGAACCCGGGCGATTCGTACGCCCCGATAGTTCTAGGATAAAAGGTTGGAAAATGCGGAGAGAGATGAAGAGCTTGTCGACCACACGTCGGTTCAGGAACACGTAAATAATACGAGTCGCGAATGAGTAGTGACCGGGGTCCCGACTAATGAAACACAGACTTCTACTAATTCTAATTTATTCTAAGTTTAAATTATAATATGAATAGAATTGATACAGCGTAAAAGACTCTCCCGCGAATATTGTTCGAAACGTCCGTCGAAGTGATTCGTAGAAAATCTGTAGTCGAAAAAAATCCGTCGTGTGCTGCTCTGCAGCTCCTTATATACTGAATCTTAGCGGCGGCGGCTCGTGGCGAAGCGGCGGCGGCTCGTAGCGAAGCGGCGGCGGCTTGGCTCTAAAAGGATGGTGATTGGCTGCCGTCTTCCCTTCTCTCGTCCTTGTTGGCGGTGGTGGGGTAGCGTGCGATGGTCCTGTGCGCGTTGAGCTGAAGCGCGTACTAGCGGTGGTAGGGATGAGCGTCTTGGCGTTACTTTGCTTGGCGTCAGCTGAATTCCGCGTGTGTGTGTTGGCCTAGGCCCGTGTGTGTGTTAGCTGTGCCATGTATCTTGTAACTTCGGAATTCTGAGTCCGTTCTGCAGACGCGCGTGATGACCACTTGTGGAGAGGTGCCGTAAGTGCCTGGTGGCCGCGTGCTTTCCCTAAGGCGCACGTGGTGGCCATGTGTGGGCGAAGGACCGGCTAGTCGGCGTTTACTTTCAGTCTCTTGTTAGGACTTTTGGTGACTTAAAGGCGCTTGTTAGGACTTCGCGTATATTATAAATGTGTGTGTTAAATACGTATCGATTATTATGTATCTATTATTTATAGCTAATTATTATATATGCATGTTCTAATCGTAAGGTGTTCCCCAGTGTAAATATAATATTTGTTAGTGTTGTAAAAGTTACTCCCTTCATGTCGGGCACGAATGTGTAAATTATAATATTGTTAATAAATGATATCAACTATACTATGAGTAATACATGATTTAATAAAAGACTCCCTATATAGCGGGCAAGAGGAATTACATGTGATAATAAAAGACTCCCTATATAGCGGGCACGAGGAATATCTCTTTATATATTTTATAAGTCCGTACGTCGGGTGACGTAACACTGGCCTTATTATTGCTATTATTATTGGCACTCTCATTGCCGTTATTATTGCCATTATTATTGCCGTTATTGCCTTTATTATTACCGTTATTATTGCCATAATTATTGCCGTTATTGCCTTTATTATTACCGTTATAATTGCCTTTATTATTGCCGTTATTAATGCCGTTATTGCAGTTATTATAGCCATTATTATTAACATTATTATTACCTTTATAATTGGCATTATAACGTACCTCATTGCCGTTATTATTGCCGAAATTATTGCACTTATTAACGTTATTATTACCGTTATTATTGCCGTTATGAAGACCGTTATTGCAGTTATTATTGCCGTTATAATAGAAGTTTTTATTAACGTTATTGTCTTTAATTTTGCCGTCGATATTGCCATTATTATTACGATTATTATTGCCGTTATCATTGCTGTTGCTATTGCCATTATTATTGCCTTTATTGCCTTTAATATCACAGTTATTATTGCCGATTTTGTCTTTATTATTGTTGACGTTATTGCCATTATTATTGCCGTTTTTTTGCAGTTATTATTGCCCTTATTATCGTTATTATTATCGTCATTATTGCCGTTATTAACGCCGTTATTGCAGTTATTATTGCCGTTATTATTGAAGTTATTATTCACGTTATTGTCTTTAATATTGCCGTCGATATTGCCATTATTATTACCTTTATTATTGCCTTTATTATTGCCATTATTAAGGCCGTTATTCTCTTTAGTATTACCGTTATTATAACCGTTGATATTGCCTTTTTTATTCTCGTTATTGCTACATGATTAACGTTATTGTTGCCGTTCTTATTGCAATTATTATTGGCGCTCTCATTGCTGTTGTTTTTGCCATTATTATTGCCGTTATTGCCTTTATTATTACCGTTATTAATGCCCTTATTATTGCTGTTATGTAGCCCGATATTGCCGTTATTACTTGCCTTATTATTGCTATTATTATTGTCCTTATTATTGCCATTATTATTGAAGATATTGCCGTTATTATAGCAACCATTAATGCAGTTATTATTGCCGATGTCGCCTTTATTATTACCGTTATTGTTGTCATAATTATTGCCGTTATTGCCTTTATTATTATCGTTATAATTGCGTTTATTATTACCGTTATAATTGCCTCTATTATTGCTGTTATTAAAGCCGTTATTGCCGTTAATATTGCAGTTATTATTGCCGTTATGTAGCCCGATATTGCCGAAATTACTGGCCTTATTATTGTTATTATTACTGTCTTTATTATTTCCATTATCATTGAAGATATTGCCGTTATTATTACAAACATTATTGCAGTTATTATTGCCGTTATTGCCTTTATTATTGCCGTTATTAATGCCGTTATTTCCGTTAATATTGCAGTCATTATTGCCGTTATGTATGCCGATATTTCAGTTATTACTGGCCTTTTTATTCCCTTTATTATTGCCATTATTAAAGCCGTCATTACCGTTATTATAACAGTTATTATTGACGTTATTGTCTTTATTATTGCCGTTGTTATTGCCATTATTAAAGCAGTTAATGCCGTTATTATTGCCATTATTATTGCCGTTATTATTGCATTTATTATTGGCGCTCTCATTGCCGTTTTTATTGCCACGATTATTGCCGTTATCATAACCGTCTATATTGCCTTTTTTATTGTCGTTATTGCTACATTATTAACGTCATTGTTTCCGTTATTATTGCAATTATTATTGGCGCTCACATTGCCGTTGATATTGCCATTATTATTGCCGTTATTGCCTTTATTATTACCGTTATTATTGCCCTTTTTATTGCTGTTATGTAGCCTGATATTGCCGTTATTATTGCCTGTATTATTGCGGATATTATTGACGTTATTGCCATAATTATAGCAGTTATTATTGTCGTTTTTGTCTTTATTATTGCCGATGTTATTGCCTTGATTTTTGCTGTTATTCAGGCCGTTATTGCAGTTATTATAGCCATTATTATTAACGATATTATTACCTTTATAATTGGCATTATTACGTACGTCTTTGCCGTTATTATTGCAGAGATTATTGCTCTAATTTTCTTTATTATTACGGTTAATATTCCCTTTACTATTGTCGTTATCAATTCCGATATTACGAATATTATTGACGTTAGTTTTGCAGTTATTATTGCCTTTATTGCCCTTATTATCGCCGATATATTTGCCATTACGGTCGCCGTAATTAAGGCCGGCATTGCCGTTATTATTGCAGTTATTTTTGATGTTATTGTCTTTATTATTGCCGTTGTTATTGCCTTTATGTTTGCTGTTATTCATGTCATTATTGCAGTTATTATTGATTTTATATTCTTTATTATTGCCGTCGTTATTGCCATTATTATTGTCGTTTTTATTGCAGTTATTATTGCCCTTATTATCGTTATTATTACCTTTATTATTTCCTTTATTATTGCCGTAATTAAGGCCGATATTGCAGTTATTATTGACGTTATTATTGGGGATATTATTGACAATATTGTCGTTATTAAGGCCATTATTATTGCAATTATTACTATCGTTATTATTTCCTTAATTATTGCCATTATTAAGGCCGTTATTGCCGTTATTATTGAAGTTACTATTGACGTTATTATTTGCCTTTATTGCCTTTAATATCACAGTTTTTATTGCCGTCTTTGTCTTTATTATTGTCGATGTTATTGCCATTATTATTGCCCCTTTTTTTCAGTTATTTTTGCCCTTATTGTCGTTATTATTATCGTTATTATTGCCGTAATTGTAGCAGTTATTATTGTCATTTTTGTCTTTATTATTGCCGTTATTATTGCCTTTATTTTTGTTGTTATTTAGGACGTTATTGCAGTTATTATAGCCATTATTATTAACGTTATTATTACCTTTATAATTGGCATTATTACGTACGTCATTGCCGTTATTATTGCATATATTATTGCACTTATTAACGTTATTATTACCGTTATTATTGCTTTTATTATTGCCGTTATTATTCCTTTATTAAAGCCGTTGCTGAGGCCGTTATTGCCGCAATTATTGCAGTTGCTATTGCCGATATTGCGTATAATATTGCCGTTATTATTGCAGTTATTATTAACGTGATTGTCTTTATTATTGCCGTTGTTATAGCCATTGTTATTGTCGTTTTTGTATTTTGTATTGCCGTTATTATTGCCGTTGTTATTGTCCTTATAATCCATATTATTACCGATATTATTACCGCTATCAAGGCCGTTATTGCCGTTATTATTGCCGTAGATATTGTCATTTTTATTGAAGTTATTGCCTTTATTATTACCGTTATTAAAGCCGTTATTATTGCAGTTAATATTGCCGTTATTATTGCCGACATTGTCTTTATTATCTCTGTTATTATCTCTATTGCCGATATTATTGTTATTATTACCGTTGTTCTTGCCTTCATTATAGCCGTTATAAAGGACTATATTGCTGAAATTATTGCCATTATTGTCTTCATCATTGCCTTTATCATTGCCATTATCATTTCCGTTATTATTACCGTTATTATTGCCTTTATTATTGCCGTAATTAATGCTGTTATTGCTGTTATTATTTCAGTTATTATTCTCGCTATTGTCTAAGTTATTGCCTTTGTTATTGACGTTGTTATTGCCATTTTTATTGCCGTTATTGCCGTTATTATTGCCATTATTATTCAGTTATTATTGCTGTTACTCTCTTTGTTATAGCAGTTGTTAGAGCCATTATTATTACCGTTAATATTGCCTTTATTATTACCATTATTTAGGCTGTTATTATTGCCGTTGAATTGCAATTATTATTGTCGTTATTGCCTTCATTATTACCGTTTTTATTGCATTTATTATTGCCCTTGTGTAGGCCTTTATTGCCGTTATTATTGCAATTATTATTGACGTTATTGTCTTTATTATTGTCTTAGTTATTGCCATTATTATGGCCGTTATTATTGAAGTTATTATTTCCCTTATTATCGATATTATTACCGTATTATTGCATTTATTATAGCCATTATTAAGGCCATCATTGCTGTTATTATTGCAGTTATTATTGATGATATTGTCTTTATTATTGACGTTGTTATCGCCATTATTGTTGCCGTTAATATTGCTGTTATTATTGACCTTACTATCGTAATTATTACTTTTATTTTTGCCTTTATTATTGCCGTTATTAAGGCCTTTATTGCAGTTATTATTGCCATTCATTAGCTGTTATTATTGACGTTATAATTCCAGTAATTTTTGACGTTATTGTCTTTATTATTGTCGTTATAAATGTCGTTATTGCAGTTATTATTGCAGGTATTATTGCCGTTATAGTCTTTATTATTGCCGTTATTATTGCATTTATTATTGCTGTTATTAAGGCTGTTATTGCAGTTATTATTGTCGTTATGATTGCCATTATTATTGTTGTTATCATTGTAGTTATTATTGCAAATATTATCGTCATTATTACCGTTATTATTGCAGCTATTATTGCCTTTATTTTCTTTATTATTGCGCCTAATAATGCCGTTGTTATTGCAGTTATTTCTTAAATATTGCCGTTATTATTAGCCTTATGATTGCCATTATTATTGTCGTTATTATTGCATTATTATTGAAATTATTGCGGTTCTTATAGCCATTATTATTGAGTTATTATTATCGTTATTTTCTTGAATATTGCCGTTGATATTGCCAATATTATTGCCGTTATTTTAGTAGTTATTATTGCCATTATTATCGCTATTATTACCGGTATAATTACCTTTATTTTTGCAGATATTAAGGTCGTTATAGCAGTTATAATTGCAGTTATTATTGCCGTTTTTACTGCAGTTAAAATTGCTCTTACTTTCGTAATTATTACATTTATTATTGCCTTTTTTATTGCCGTTATTATTGCCTTTATTTTTGCTGTTATTCAGGCCGTTATTATAGTTACTATAGCCATTATTATTAACATTATTATTACCTTTATATTTGGCATTATTACGTACGTCATTGCCGTTATTATTGCAGATATTATTGCACTTATTAACGTTATTATTACCGTTAATATTGCTTTTATTATTGCCGTTATTATTCCTTTATTATTGCCGTTGCTAAGGCCGTTACTGCCGTAATTATTGCAGGTGGTATTGCCGATGTTACGTCACCCGACGTACGGACTTATAAAGTATATAAAGAGTTAATCCTCGTGCCCGCTATATAGGGAGTCTTTTATTATCACGTGTAATTTCCTCGTGCCCGCTATATAGGGAGTCAGCTTATTAAATCATGTATTACTCATAGTATAGTTGATATCATTTATTAACAATATTATAATTTACACATTCGTGCCCGACATGAAGGGAGTAACTTTTACAACACTAACAAATATTATATTTACACTGGGGAACACCTTACGATTAGAACATGCATATATAATAATTAGCTATAAATAATAGATACATAATAATTGATACGTATTTAACGCACACATTTATAATATACGCGAAGTCCTAACAAGCGCCTTTAAGTCACCAAAAGTCCTAACAAGAGACTGAAAGTAAACGTCGACAGGCCTGTCCTCCGCCCACACATGGCCACCACGTGCGCCTTAGGGAAAGCACGCGGCCGCCAGGCACTTACGGCACCTCTCCACAAGTGGTCATCACGCGCGTCTACAGAACGGACTCAGAATTCCGAAGTTACAAGATACATGGCACAGCTAACACACACACGGGCCTAGGCCAACACACACACGCGGAATTCAGCTGACGCCAAGCGAAGTAACGCCAAGACGCTCATCCCTACCACCGCTAGTACGCGCTTCAGCTCAACGCGCGCAGGACCATCGCACGCTACCCCACCACCGCCAACAAGGACGAGAGAAGGGAAGACGGCAGCCAATCACCATCCTCTTAGAGCCAAGCCGCCGCCGCTTCGCTACGAGCCGCCGCCGCTTCGCCACGAGCCGCCGCCGCTAAGATTCAGTATATAAGGAGCTGCAGAGCAGCACACGACGGATTCCGACATCAGATTTTCTACGGTCATTTTCTACGGTTTTTTCGACTACAGATTTTCTACGAATCACTTCGACGGACGTTTCGAACAATAATCGCGGGAGAGTCTTTTACGCTGTATCAATTCTATTCATATTATAATTTAAACTTAGAATAAATTAGAATTAGAAGAAGTCTGTGTTTCATTAGTCGGGACCCCGGTCACTACGCATTCGCGACTCGTATTATCTACGTGTTCCTGAACCGACGTGTGGTCGACAAGCTCTTCATCTCTCTCCGCATTTTCCAACCTTTTATCCTAGAACTATCGGGGCGTACGAATCGCCCGGGTTCACTCTTTCCAAGTCTTAGAACTATCGGGGCGTACGAATCGCCCGGGTTCATACTCCTAAATCATAGAACTATCGGGGCGTACGAATCGCCCGGGTTCATTCTTCATAGAACTATCGGAGCGTACGAATCGCTCGGGTTCAATCATCCTAAAAGGTCCCGTTGCATCCTATAGAATACGTATGCCGAAAACACGTCGGGGCGGACGCAAACATAGTCTCCGGCGTCTACTCGCGAACTATTATAGCGGTACAAACCATCTGGCTAACTTGGGCATCGACCCGTCGGCCTGCAGACCTAGGATCATCGAGGACACCACACTCTGCCATCCCAGGCCCGATACTCAGCAGGACCTGAGGTCTCCATCTTGCAGAGTTACTGAATATCGGCTCGTACCGATCAACTGTCCGGAGTGTACCTTCGTTGCCGGACAGCTGCCACCGAACGACCCGCGAACAGCTCGCTATTTAGAATTGTACGGAGAGAAGCATTAAAGGTAAGTGAATCATCCTTATCAAAGACATAATCTATCGTTAAGCCCGTCCCGTGCCACGAACTACGCGTAGTAGGTAACGGCCGAATTGGGCAAATATCCCATTGAAGCAGGAGCTCCTTGAAGGAAAGAGCATAGTTCTTTTTTTTAAGGCCCGTGCCGAGTGGGACGTAACACCGATATTGTGTATATTATAGCCGTTATTATTGCAGTTATTATTGACGTTTTTGTCTTTATTATTGTCGACGTTATTGCCATTAATATTGCCGTTTTTTTGCAGTTATTATTGCCATTATTGTCGTTATTATTATCGTTATTATTGCCGTTCTTAAGGCTGTTATTGCCGTTAATATTGCAGCAATTACTGACGTTATTGTCGTTATTAAGTCCGTTATTATTGCCATTATTATTACCGTTATTATTGCCTCTATTATTGCCATAATTAAGGCCGTTATTGCCATTTTTATAGCAGTTATTATTGCTGTTATAGTCTTTATTATTGCCGTTGTTATTGCCATTATTATTGCCGTTATTATTGCAGAGGTTATTGCCCCTATTGTAGTAATTATTACCGTTTTTATTGTCTTTATTTTTGCTGTTATTCATGTCGTTATTGCAGTTCTTATTGATTTTATATTCTTTAATATTGCCGTCGTTATTGCCATTATTATTGTCGTTTTTATTGCAGATAGTATTGCCCTTATTATCGTTATTATTACCTTTATTATTTCCTTTATTATTGCCGTTGTTAAGACCGTTATTGCAGTTATTATTGCCGTTGTTTTTGCCAATATTATTGCCGTTATTGACTTTATTATTGCCGTATTCAAGGCCGTTATTGCCGTTATTATTGCAGTTATTATTGACGTTTTTGTCTTTATTATTGTCGACGTTATTGCCATTAATATTGCCGTTTTTTTGCAGTTATTATTGCCATTATTGTCGTTATTATTATCGTTATTATTGCCGTTCTTAAGGCTGTTATTGCCGTTAATATTGCAGCAATTACTGACGTTATTGTCGTTATTAAGTCCGTTATTATTGCCATTATTATTGCCGTTATTGCCTTTATTATTACCGTTATTATTGCTCTCATTATAGCTGTTATGTAGCCCGATATTGCCGATATTACTGGCCTTATTATTGCTATTATTATTGTATTTATTATTGCCATTATTATTGAAGATATTGCCGTTATTATAGCAACAATTATCCAGTTATTACTGCCGTTATCGCCTTTATTATTATCGTTATTATTGCCATAATTATTGCAGTTATTGCCTTTATTATTACCGTTATAATTCCCTTTATTATTGCCGTTATTATTGCTGTTGTTATTGCCATTATTATTGCCTTTATTGCCTTTAATATCACAGTTATTACTGCCGTCTTTGTCTTTATTATAGTCGACGTTATTGCCATTATTATTGTCGTTTTTATTGAAGTTATTATTGCCCTTATTATCGTTATTGTTACATTTATTATGTCCTTTATTATTGCCGTAATTAAGACCGTTATTGCAGTTATTATTGAAGTTTTTATTGACGTTATTGTCTTTAATATAGCCGTCAATATTGCCTTTATTATTATCGTTCTTAATGCCGTTGTTTTTGCCAATATCATTGCCGTTATTGCCTTTATTCTTGCCGTATTCAAGGCCGTTATTGCCGTTATTATTGCAGTTATCATTGCCGTTGTTATTGCCATTATTATTGCCGTAATTATTGAATATATTATTTACATTAATGTCGTATATATTGCCGTTATTTTGCTTATATTATCGCCTTAATTGTCTTAATAATTGCCGTCATTATGGTCGTTATTGCCGTTATTATTCCAGTTCCATTGTCGTTATTGCCTCTATTATTGCCTTTGTTGCCTTTATTATTGCCATTATTAAAGCCGTTATTGCCGTTATTATAACAGTTATTATTGACGTTATGTAGGCCGATATTGCAGTCATTACTGGCCTTTTTATTGTCTTTATTATTGCCATTATTAAAGCCGTTATTGCCGTTATTATATCAGTTATTATTGCCTTTATTGTCATAATTATTGCCGTTATTATGGTCGTTATTGCCGTAATTATTGTAGTTATTATTGACCTTATTATCTTTATTATTGCCGTTTTTATTTCGATTATTATTAGCGTTATTATTGCGTTTATTATTGCCATTATTAAAGCCGTTATTTCTTAACTTTCCAGTTATTATTGATTTTATATTCTTTATTATTGCCGTTATTATAGCAGAGATTATTGCCATTATTATAGTTATTATTACCGTTTTTATTGTCTTTACTTTTGCGGTCATTAAGGCCGTTATTGCAGTTATTATTGCCGTTATTATTGCGGATATTATTGACGTTATTGCCGTGATTATAGCAGTTATAATTGTCGTTTTTGTATTTATTATTGCCATTATTTTTGCCTTTATTTTTGCTGTTATTCAGGCCGTTATTGCAGTTTTTATAGTCATAATTATTAACGTTATTATTACCTTCATAATTGGCATTATTACGTACGTCATTGAAGTTATTATTGCAGTTATTATTGCTGATATGTAGGCCGATATTGCAGTTATTACTGGCCTTTTTATAGCCTTTATTATTGCCATTTTTAAAGCCGTTATTGCCGTTATTATAACAATTAGTATTGACGTTATTGTCTTTATTATTGCCGTTGTTATTATCATAATTATTGTCGTTTTTATTGCAGTTATTATTGCCCTTATTATCGTTATTATTACCTTCATTATTTCCTTTATTATTGCCGCTATTAAGACCGTTATTGCAGTTATTATTGCCGTTATTATTGAAGTTATTATTGACGTTTTTGTCTTTATTATTGCCGTCAATATTGCCATTATTATTACCTTTACTATTGCTGTTATTATTGCCGTTGTTATTGCCATTATTATTGCATTTATTGCCTTTAATATCACAGTGATTATTGCCGTTTTTGTCTTTATTATTGTCGACGTTATTGCCATTATGATTGCCGTTTTTATTGCAGTTATTATTGCCATTATTAAAGCCGTTATTGCCGTTATTATAACAGTTATTATTGACATTATTGTCTTTATTATGACCGTTATTATTGCCGTTGTTATTGCCATTATTAAGGCAGTTATTGCCGTTATAATTGCCATTATTATTGCAGATATTTTTGCCGTTATTGCCTTAATTATTACCGTTCTTATTACCGTTGTTTTTATCAATATTATTGCCGTTATTGCCTTTATTATTGCTGTATTCAAGGCCGTTATTGCCGTTATTATTGCAGTTATCATTGCCGTTGATATTGCAATTATTATTGCCGTAATTATTGCATATATTATTGACATTAATGTCGTATATATTGCCGTTGTTATTGCCATTATTATTGTCGTTTTTATTGCAGTTTTTATTGCCTTTATTATAGTTATTATTACATTTATTATTTCCTTTATTATTGCCGTTATTAAGACCGTTATTGCAGTTATTATTGCCGTTATTATTGAAGTTATTATTGACGTTATGGTCTTTAATATTGCCGTCGATATTGCCATTATTATTGTATTTACTGTCTTTAATATCACAGTTATTATTGACGTTTTTGTATTTATTATTGTCGACCTTATTGCCATTATTATTGCCGTTTTTATTGCAGTTATTATTGCCCCTATTGTCGTTATTATTATCGTAATTGTTGCCGTTATTAACGCCGTTATTGTCGTCAATATTGCAGTAATTATTGACGTTATTGTCGCTATTAAGTCCGTTATTATTGCTATTATTATTACCGTTATTATTGCCTTTTTTATTGCCTTTATTAAGGCCGTTACTGCAGTAATTATAGCAGCTATTAATGCCGTTATTGTCTTTATTATTGCGGTTATTATTGCCGTTGTTATTCCCATTATTATTGACGCTATTGTCTTTAGTATTGTCTTTACAATTGCCGTAGTTATTGCCATTATTAAGGCAGTTATTGCCGTTATTATTGCCATTATTATTGCGGTTATTATTGCCGTTATTTTCTTTATTATTGCCGTTGTTATTGCAATTATTATTGACGTTATTGCCTTTATTATAACCGTTATTATTGCCCTTATTATTGCTGTTATGTAGAACGATATTGCCGATATTACTGGCCTTATTATTTCTATTACTATTGCCTTTATTATTGCCATTATTGAAGCCGTTATTGCCGTTATTATAACAGTTATTATTGACATTATTGTCTTTATTATTACCGTTATTATTGCCGTTGTTATTGCCATTATTAAGGCAGTTATTGCCTTTATAATTGCCGTAATTATTGCATATATTATTGACATTAATGTCGTATATAATGCCGTAAATATTGCAGTTATTATCGCCTTTATTGTCTTAATTATTGCAGTTATTATTGCCGTTATTGACTTTATTATTACGGTTATTATTGCCATAATTATTGCATTTATTGTCTTGAGTATTACAGTTATAATTGCATTTATTATTGCCGTTTTTAATGCCGTTATTGCCGTTAATATTGCAGTTATTATTGCCGTTAATATTGCAGTTATTTTTGCCGTTATGTAGGCCGATATTGCAGTTAATACTGGCCTTTTTATTGTCTTTATTTTTGCTATTATTATGGGCGTTATTGTAGTTATTATCGCCGTTATTATTGCCGTTATTTTCTATATTATTGCCGTTATTATTGCCTTTATTATTGCCACTATTAAGGCCGTTATTGCCGTAATTATAGCAGATATTATTGCCGTTATAGTCTTTATTATTGCGGTTACTATTGCCGTTGTTATTCCCATTATTATTGACGCTATTGTCTTTAGTATTGTCTTTATAATTGCCGTTGTTATTGCCATTATTAAGGCAGTTGTTACGTCACCCGACGTATGGACATATAAAATACATAAAGAATTCCTCGTGCCCGCTATATAGGGAGTCTTTTATTATTAGCACATGTAAGTCCTCGTGCCCGCTATATAGGGAGTCTTTTATTATTAGCACATGTAAGTCCTCGTGCCCGCTATATAGGGAGTCTTTTATTATAGTACAAATAATACGTAATTTAATAAAAACTCAATATAACTAACCATTTACTAACAATATTATATTTCACACGTTCGTGCCCGACATGAAGGGAGTCATCTTTACAATACTAACCACTATTATAATACACACCTATAACATAAGTTTCAAGGGAGATACCTTACGCTTAGATATTGTAAACAATACATATACATATATTTGTAATTCTACAATGATGCGTCATACGCGGAAAAACACAAAGCGTCGCGCCAGACAAACAACAATGCGTCTTACGTAAAGGAAGCTCGTATACAAGTCATGATGTCACGCCGCAAAGGGAAGGCCGTAAACGACCGAGTACACATGGCCGCAAATGGAGAGTACGTGCTAAATAGTCGCCGAACGGTTACCACGTACGCCCTAGGGAAAACAACGCGGTCGCCGGGCACACACACACACGCCGTACTACTCCACAAGTGGTCACCACGTGCGCCTTAGGGAGAGACACGGACCACCACACAATGCCATAGACTCGCACACGGACCTGGACCCACACACAAGCGGTAATCCGATGGCTACGAGCCGACAACACCGAGACGCATCCTCACTACTACCAGTAAGCGCCTCGCACCGAAGCACACAAAGCCGTTGCACGCATCACTATAGACCATCCAGAAAGGACGAAAGAAAGAAAGACGGCAGCCAGTCACCATCTTCCAAGAACCGAGCCGCCGCCAAAGCAACGAGCCGCCGCCGCCAAAGCCACAAGCCGCCGCCGCTGGGACTTGTATATAAGGAGCTGCAGAGCAGCACACGACGGATTCCGGCATCAGATTTTCTACGATTCACTTCGACGGACGCTAGTTCCGACCAATAATCGCGAGAGAGTCTTTGTTTTACACTGTATCAATTCTATTCGTAGTATAATTTTAAATTTAGAATAAATAATTATTAGTAGTAGACGTCTGAGTTTCATTAGTCGGGACCCCGGTCACTACTCGTTCGCGACTCGTATTAGCTACGTGTTCCTGAACCGACGTGTGGTCGACAAGCTCTTCATATCTCTCTCCGCATTTTCCAACCTTTTATCCTAGAACTATCGGGGCGTACGAATCGCCCGGGTTCACTCTTTCCAAGTCATAGAACTATCGGGGCGTACGAATCGCCCGGGTTCATATTCCTAAATCATAGAACCATCGGGGCGTACGAATCGCCCGGGTTCATTCTTCACAGAACTATCGGAGCGTACGAATCGCTCGGGTTCAATCATCCTAAAAGGTCCCATTGCATCCTAGAGAATACTTATGCCGAAAACACGTCGGGGCGGACGTAAACATAGTCTCCGGCGTCTACTCGCGAACTATTATAGCGGTACAAACCATCTGGCTAACTTGGGCATCGACCCGTCGGCCTGCAGACCTAGGATCATCGAGGACACCACACTCTGCCATCCCAGGCCCGATACTCAGCAGGACCTGAGGTCTCCATCTTGCAGAATTACTGAATATCGGCTCGTACCGATCAACTGCCCGGAGTGTACCTTCGTTGCCGGACAGCTACCACCAAGCGACCCGCGAACAGCTCGCTATTTAGAATTGTACGGAGAGAAGCATTAAAGGTAAGTGAATCATCCTTATCAAAGACATAATCTATCGTTAAGCCCGTCCCGTGCCACGAACTACGCGTAGTAGGTAACGGCCGAATTGGGCAAATATCCCATTGAAGCAGGAGCTCCTTGAAGGAAAGAGCATAGTTCTTTTTTTTAAGGCCCGTGCCGAGTGGGACGTAACATAAAATTGGTGACAGCGGTGGGATAGAAACGATACATTATGTCTACTGAAAGGAGCGAACGTATTGAAACACGCAGCATGGCTGCGCGTCAACCTGATGAAGTTATGATCGATGAAGTACGACTACGAATGACTAAATTAGACGCGGCCGAACGGGCCCTCCTTGAACGCGAACGCGTCATTCGAGAACGCGAACAAGAACTTCGCGATCACGCGCAGCGTCTTAACGCTGCAAAATCAGAAGAGGCAGACCCTCTCACGTTCTTGATGAGGGAGATTTTGGCGCTCAGGACGGAGAGCCAACATCACCTTCCTAATCATCAAATTAATGAGGCTTTCGCGTCTATACCACGATACGATGGGAAAAATATGCCTCTATCCTCATTTATTAGAGCTTGTAAACGCGCGCGACAAATGATTCCCGCGTACCCGGAAGATTTGTTTACTCAAGCCGCGATACGGAAGCTCCAAGATTCGGCACACATTGCGATAGATAGACATAATCCGAAAACGATGTTCGAGTTGTATAGTCGACTCCGACAGACATTGGGCACATACCATTCTTTAGATTATTACCGGACAGAATTAAGAAACGTACTCATGTCGGAGAACGAACAGATTATCGATTACATTGGCCGTGTACAGGATTTATACGAGGGTCTTCTCGATGAAGAAAGGTTTTGGGGAGAAATCACGGATAGCAAGAAACGAGAAATAGATGAATTGGCATTAAAAAGCTTTTGTTCTGGGTTACCGATGGATTACCATCCCTACTTAAACGCGTTACGTTGCCGAGACTTAGGCGATGCATATGACAAAGCAATCCAATTACACTCGTCAATACAACACGAATTGGATAGAAGAGGATTAGTAAGGCCGCGACCACAATATAAGGCAAAAACATACCAAGAAAAACCTATGGATTATTATTACTTTGAATCTAAAAGAAACAATAGACCAAATATCCGACCTACTAGAACTCCTCCAGACCCAGATTCGTGTTCGTATTGTAAGAGAATTGGTCATACACAAACCCAATGTTACAAGAAATCGCGTGACCAGCAACGCCGGTCACAGACACAAGTTCATGGGCCTTATACTCCACCTCCCGGAAATTCCCGTCAATCCTCTCCATCCTCTCACTACTCTCCTTCCTCACCACGAGACCAAAAGCATAAGAAAGAATGCTCGTATTGCAAAAATATCGGTCATACAATAGAAGAATGCCGAAAGAAAAGATGGAGAGAATCTCAGTCGGGAAACGAACCAACGTCTCTGAGGAAAGGCGCATCCGCAGAGACCGCGCCAGGGCGCCCGGTGAGAACGATAACAAAAGAAGAGAAGCCAATCGTGTCTACGTCCTCCAACTAAAGGAAGAAGCTACCTCCCCATCTATCGTCCTTTCCTCTGACGACCTAGCTAAAGAGACGGAGTTCCTAGTTGATACGGGTTCGGAACTCAACATATTAAAAATAAAAATGGCAAACGGGGATATAATATGCAACGAAAACGACAAAGTCAGACTGAGCGGTATCACCGACGAAACCGTTACCACGTACGGTTCGGTAACCATACGAATTCACGGATATCCGCTTAAATTCCAATTAGTACCAAATTCCTTTCCAATCCCCTACGACGGTATTTTGGGTTCCGACTTCTTTCAAAAAACAGCCAAAATTGATTATGAAAGAGAGTCTATAGAGTGGCACGGAATAGTTATGCCCTTTGTTCAATCAAAGGAGATAACCATTCCGGGGCGAACGAGCAATGTCTGTAAAATAAAGATAAAAAATAGCGATTTAGAAACGGGATATTTGCCGCGTTTGAATTTCGGAGAAGGAATTTATGCCGGAGAAGCAGTGGTGTCAAATAACCACGGCGAAGCATATATCAAAATAATTAACACCAACGATACGGACGTCAACATAAAACCTCCGTCTGTAACACTAGAAGAGTTCGAGATAAATAATACCGAACTCTTATCGCATTCAGAGGAAATCACGTCTCAAGTGCCTCGACTCGAATCGAAAGACGATGACATAAGCAGTCTAATAAACAATTCTCCGAAACTCGAACAGGAAACCGAGACCCAACATACCGTCCTCCCTACTCACATTACCCCTTCCAAATCCTGCAAACACATAAACAAGACAGACGAACGTTACGCACTAGCCCTACAGAATATTAATTTGGACGAACTGAACGACGAAGAGAAATCCGTAGCAAAAGATATGATCAGAGAATCCATGGATTTATTTCATTTACCGGGCGACAGACTGACGTACTCCGACACCGTAACACACAAGATAGAGACAGTGGACTCTATTCCAGTGAATGTCCGACAGTACCGCTTCCCGCCCATTCATAAGGAAGAGATAAACAAACAGATAGGAGAACTTCTAGAAAACAACGTGATCAAATCATCTACGTCCCCGTATAATTCTCCACTATGGATAGTTCCGAAGAAACCGGACGCAAAAGGGAATAAAAGATGGAGATTAGTCATCGACTACCGGATGTTAAACGAAAAAACTATTAAAGACAGTTATCCACTGCCGAACATAACGGAAATATTAGATCAACTAGGAAGCGCGAAATATTTTAGTACGTTCGATCTCGCATCGGGCTTCCATCAAATCGGCATGGATAAAGAAGACGCGCCGAAAACGGCTTTCTCCACGCCATTCGGGCATTACGAATTTAAACGTATGCCCTTTGGTCTCAAAAACGCTCCTTCCACCTTCCAACGCTTGATGAACAATGTCCTGACCGGATTGCAAGGTAATGAATTATTCGTTTACCTAGACGACATAGTCATATACTCCAGCTCGCTACGAGAGCATCTTTTGAAATACCGGAAATTATGTGCGCGTCTCCGTGACGCCAATCTAAAACTACAGCCCGAGAAATGCAATCTTCTCAGGAAGGAGGTTGTATATCTCGGACATATCATTAGCGCGGATGGAGTGAAACCAGACCCAGGAAAAATAGAGGCAGTCAAGAACTTCCCGACGCCAAAGAATGCAAAGAACATAAAACAATTCCTGGGACTGGCAGGCTATTATCGACGCTTCATACCAAATTTCTCAGGTACAAGTAAACCGCTGACGAATCTCTTAAAGAAAGACGTACCGTTTAAGTGGGAGGACGCTCAAAACAAGGCATTCAAAACTTTAACAAGCCTTTTGTGTGAACAACCGCTCTTGCAATTCCCTGATTTTACCAAACCTTTCCTAGTAACTACCGACGCATCAAATTACGCGATCGGGGGAATTCTCAGTCAGGGAGAAGTCGGTAAAGATCTGCCCATAGCTTACACGTCAAGAATCTTAAATCAAGCGGAACAAAATTATTCGACAATAGAGAAAGAGCTGCTTGCCATTATATACGCCGTTAATTACTTCCGACCTTATCTATACGGTCGTAAATTCAGTTTAATCACCGACCACCGTCCGTTAGTGTGGTTAAATTCTGTGAAAGACCCGACGTCTCGGCTTATCAGATGGCGACTCAAACTCGCCGAGTATGAATACGATATTGTTTATAAAGCCGGTAAACGAAACGTCAATGCCGACGCGCTATCGCGTAACCCTATCGAGGTGAGTAAACAGATCCTTCCGATAGCAGGGACCAGCTCGAGTGACGACGAAATATTCTCGTCGCTCGCTAAGAGACGTCGCACGCAAGAAATATCAAAACCCGAGACCGCACTTGAAACGGAAACACCTAACATAAACATAAACATAAACGAACAGACGAACGATACAGACGAAACGAACGACGACGAACTGGATCTATCGCGTTACGAAGGTAATATTATAGAAATAAAAGACAGGATAACAATGCACAAAGGACACATAGCATTTTTTGTAACAAAGACCGGAACCCCTATTGACAAAGGAGCCAAAGAACTTGCCGACAATAAAAGACTACCAAACATTACCGACGTAACGCTTGGTAGAGTAAAGATTACAAAACGGGACAATAGATACCTCATCGCGTTACCCGTCCAGGAGAGAACATCCGTCTCTATTCAATTAGAAATTTTAGACGAAGTATTACCTTCTCTTTTGGACGCGGCAATTGAATTAAACTTAAAGACAATAGCTATTTCAAGGGATAATATTGCAGACGTATCATGGATAAACATTAAACGCAAGATAAGTTCGATCTTCGCGGGCCACGAAACTAAAATTATTATACTAAAGCATGAAATCATAATACCCAGGGAGATCGAACGCGTCCAAATTATCCATGACAATCACGCTACTCCTGTGGGAGGTCACAAAGGAGTCACTAAGACATATTGGCGTATAAAACAACGGTACTACTGGCCTAACCTTAAACCCGATATACAAAACTTTATCCAAAACTGCCGCAGCTGCCAGACCAAGAAGCTTGTTCGACAAAAAACCAGACAACCGATGACCCTTACCGACACGCCGGGAAGGGCCTTCGACAAAGTTTCGATGGATATAGTAGGACCGATGCCTACCAGTAAACAAGGCAATAATTATATCCTAACAATACAAGATCTCCTTACCAAATATTCTATAGCGGTACCACTACAACAAGCTTCTTCGGTCGAAGTAGCTGATGCATTTATAAAAAATTTAATATGTAAATACGGCAGCCCGAAAGGGATACTAACTGATCAAGGTACTGCTTTCTTATCAGAATTGATGAAAGCAGTGGCCAAGAAATTTAGAATAGAAACATACCAAACCACCGCTTATCGACCGCAATCCAACGGATCAATAGAACGCTCACACCACGTGTTAGCAGAATTTTTGAAACACTTTATAAAGGATAATTCTGAATGGGACGATTGGGTCGATATAGCGATGTTTTCTTATAATACAAGTATACATGAAGGTACACAATACACTCCACACGAATTAATCTTTGGCCAGTTAGCGAAAACACCGAACGATAGCACACTTAACGACTTAAAAGACGAAACTTACGCATCGTACTTGGCTGAATTGACGGAACAATTACAGAAATCGCAGGAGTCCGCCAAAGAGAACCTCGAACGCGCGAAAATAAAATCTAAAAATTATTACGATAAAAAACAGAGGGTGGTGAGCTTCTCGACGGGCGACTCCGTGTACCTCCTAAAGGGAAAAATCAAAGGCAAGTTAGACAGCCAGTACGAAGGACCGTATAAAATCATACAAATTTTAAATAATAACAATGTAAAAATAGAAACGCCAAAAGGCCTCTCTGTCGTTCATACGGACAGATTAAAATTAAATAAAGTTAGAAAATAAGTCAAAACCTACGTCCAGGACTCTATAAAACCGACTAACGGTTGACACGGCACAGCATGAAGCCACAGTAGATCTAAGAGTCTAGGACGACGGTCGTTAAGGTGTCTCCTCTTTATTTTATTTTTATTATTATAACATAAGTCACCGCAGTCCGAGCAAAGCGTCATATTTTCTGTAAAGAAAACAAGCATCAAAACCAAAGAAGAATCTTCGAATCACAATGGAGAAATTAGCATTGGTTATACTACTTACAATAGTAAGAGCTACGCAAAATATAACCAGATACGACTGTGCTGGTTTCACACTCAACGTAACTACATTCTCGCTGCTGGACATCTCTGAATGATAGACGCCGAATCTTCAACCAACAAGCCAAAAACTATACGTGTCTGAATACCATCCAATAAATGCCATCCAGTGTAAAGAAAGGACCGATAGGACCATCTATCACTGCGAAGTGTACTCGCACGTCTCAATAGTGCACAATGGCCAACACGAATACATTCATCCGCTCACCCAACGCCTATGCGAACAAGGAATAGTCTCCAGAAGCCTATCTCTGGGTCCCAACAGCCTCATAATGGGACGAAAAAGGAACAGCACGCACCTACACAGCTTGACCATAAGTGGGTTCGTCAGTACAGGCGGAGCCTGCAAGGGCTCACAATATAGCAACCTATACGGTACCTGGAACGACGTAGTAACACAGGCCAACGACTTTTGGGGAGCGTTTGTGACATTCGGATCAGCAAGCGCCGGAGTCATAAAAACGATACTCATGATCCTCCGATCAATAAAATATGTAACAGACACCGTCATCCACGGCTATGCATAACACTTACGGTTGAAGTATTCATCTAATGGGAGCCATTGGGGTTCGCCTATGCATCTTTTGCTTCACCTTGCCAAGTCAACAAAGGAAGAAAAAGCGGAGAACGACCAAAAACCGCCAGAAGATGCTGAAACAATAGAGCTACCTACGACAAAACCAAAGGACGCCACCACCACCCTACCCTTCAAATAGCAGATACTTGCAAGAGGAGCCGACATTCAAAATGCACGTATAACTACGTACATTTTTTTATAAGGAGGGAGGTGTTACGTCACCCGACGTATGGACATATAAAATACATAAAGAATTCCTCGTGCCCGCTATATAGGGAGTCTTTTATTATTAGCACATGTAAGTCCTCGTGCCCGCTATATAGGGAGTCTTTTATTATAGTACAAATAATACGTAATTTAATAAAAACTCAATATAACTAACCATTTACTAACAATATTATATTTCACACGTTCGTGCCCGACATGAAGGGAGTCATCTTTACAATACTAACCACTATTATAATACACACCTATAACATAAGTTTCAAGGGAGATACCTTACGCTTAGATATTGTAAACAATACATATACATATATTTGTAATTCTACAATGATGCGTCATACGCGGAAAAACACAAAGCGTCGCGCCAGACAAACAACAATGCGTCTTACGTAAAGGAAGCTCGTATACAAGTCATGATGTCACGCCGCAAAGGGAAGGCCGTAAACGACCGAGTACACATGGCCGCAAATGGAGAGTACGTGCTAAATAGTCGCCGAACGGTTACCACATACGCCTTAGGGAAAACAACGCGGTCGCCGGGCACACACACACGCCGTACTACTCCACAAGTGGTCACCACGTGCGCCTTAGGGAGAGACACGGACCACCACACAATGCCATAGACTCGCACACGGACCTGGACCCACACACACGCGGTAATCCGATGGCTACGAGCCGACAACACCGAGACGCATCCTCACTACTACCAGTAAGCGCCTCGCACCGAAGCACACAAAGCCGTTGCACGCATCACTATAGACCATCCAGGAAGAATGAAAGAAAGAAAGACGGCAGCCAGTCACCATCTTCCAAGAACCGAGCCGCCGCCAAAGCAACAAACCGCCACCGCCAAAGCCACAAGCCGCCGCCAAAGCCACAAGCCGCCGCCGCTGGGACTTGTATATAAGGAGCTGCAGAGCAGCACACGACGGTCATTCCCGACAACAGATTCCTACGGGTCATTTCGACGGTCATTCCCGACAACAGATTCCTACGGGTCATTTCGACGGTCATTCCCGACAACAGATTCCTACGAGTCATTTCGACGGACGCTAGTTCCGACCAATAATCGCGAGAGAGTCTTTGTTTTACACTGTATCAATTCTATTCGTAGTATAATTTTAAATTTAGAATAAATAATTATTAGTAGTAGACGTCTGAGTTTCATTAGTCGGGACCCCGGTCACTACTCGTTCGCGACTCGTATTAGCTACGTGTTCCTGAACCGACGTGTGGTCGACAAGCTCTTCATATCTCTCTCCGCATTTTCCAACCTTTTATCATAGAACTATCGGGGCGTACGAATCGCCCGGGTTCACTCTTTCCAAGTCATAGAACTATCGGGGCGTACGAATCGCCCGGGTTCATATTCCTAAATCATAGAACCATCGGGGCGTACGAATCGCCCGGGTTCATTCTTCATAGAACTATCGGAGCGTACGAATCGCTCGGGTTCAATCATCCTAGAAGGTCCCGTTGTATCCTAGAGAATACGTATGCCGAAAACACGTCGGGGCGGACACAAGCATCGTCTCCGGCGACTACTCGCGAACTATTATAACGGTACAAACCATCTGGCTAACTTGGGCATCGACCCGTCGGCCTGCAGACTTAGGATCATCGAGGACACCACACTCTGCCATCCCAGGCCCGATACTCAGCAGGACCTGAGGTCTTCATCTTGCAGAATTATTGAATATCGGCTCGTACCGATCGACTGCCCGGAGTGTACCTTCGTTGCCGGACAGCTACCACCAAGCGACCCTCGAACAGCTCGCTATTTAGAATTATATGGAAAGAAGCATTAAGGGTAAGTAAATCATCCTCTCGTCAAAGACATAATTTATCGTTAAGCCCGTCCCGAGCCACGAACTACACGTAGTAGGTAACGGCCGAATTGGGCAAATATCCCATTGAAGCAGGAGCTCCTTGAAGGAAAGAACATAGTTCTTTTTTTTAAGGCCCGTGCCGAGTGGGACGTAACAGTATCTCCCTTGAAACTTATGTTATAGGTGTGTATTATAATAGTGGTTAGTATTGTAAAGATGACTCCCTTCATGTCGGGCACGAACGTGTGAAATATAATATTGTTAGTGAATGGTTAGTTATATTGAGTTTTTATTAAATTACGTATTATTTGTACTATTATAAAAGACTCCCTATATAGCGGGCACGAGGAATTACGTGCTATAATAAAAGACTCCCTATATAGCGGGCTCGAGGACTTACGTGCTATAATAAAAGACTCCCTATATAGCGGGCACGAGGACTTACGTGCTATAATAAAAGACTCCCTATATAGCGGGCACGAGGACTTCTTTATGTATTTTATATGTCCATACGTCGGGTGACGTAACACCCGATATTATTGCCGTTATTTTCTTTATTATAGCCGTTATTATTGTCTTTATTATTGCCATTATTAAGGCCGTTATTGCCTTAATTACAGCAGTTATTATTGCCGTTGTTATTGCCATTATTATTGCATCTATTGCCTTTAATATCGCAGTAATTATTGCCGTCTTTGTCTTTATTATTGTCGACGTTATTGCCATTATTATTGCCGTTTTTATTGCAGTTATTATTGCCCTTATTGTCCCTATTATTATCGTTATTATTGCCGTTATTAAGGCCGTTATTGCCGTTAATATTGCAGTAATTATTGACGTTATTGTCGTTATTAAGTCCGTTATTATTGCCATTATTATAACCGTTATTATTGCCTCTATTATTGCCTTTATTAAGGCCGTTATTGCCGTAATTACAGCAGTTATTATTGCCGTTGTTATTGCCATTATTATTGCATTTATTGCCTTTAATATCGCAGTAATTATTGCCGTCTTTGTCTTTATTATTGTCGACGTTATTGCCATTATTATTGCCGTTTTTATTGCAGTTATTATTGCCCTTAATGTTCCTATTATTATCGTTATTATTGCCGTTATTAAGGCCGTTATTGCCGTTAATATTGCAGTAATTATTGACGTTATTGTCGTTATTAAGTCCGTTATTATTGCCATTATTATAACCGTTATTATTGCCTTTATTATTGCCTTTATTAAGGCCGTTATTGCCGTAATTATAGCAGTTATTATTGCCGTTATTGTCTGTATTATTGCGGTTAATCTTGCCGTTGTTAATCCCATTATTATTGATGCTATTGTCTTTAGTATTGTCTTTATAAAAGCCGTTGTTATTGCCATTATTAAGGCAGTTATAGCCGTTATTATTGCCATTATTATTGCAGTTATTATTGCCGTTATTGTCTTTATTATTGCTGTTGTTATTGCCATTATTAATGGCGTTATTCTCTTTAGTATTGCCGTTATTATAACCGTTGATATTTCCTTCTTATTCTCGTTATTGTTACATTATTAACGTAATTGTTGCCATTATTATTCCAATTAATATTGGCGCTCTCATTGCCGTTGTTATTGCCATTATTATTGCCGTTATTGCCTTTTTTATTACCGTTATTATTGCCCTCATTATTGCTGTTATGTAGCCCGATATTGAAGATATTACTGGCCTTATTATTGCTTTTATTATTGTCTTTATTATTGCCATTATTATTGAAGATATTGCCGTTATTATATCAACTATTATTGCAGTTATTACTGCCGTTATCGCCTGTATTATTACCGTTATAATTCCCTTTATTATTGCCGTTATTTTTGCTGTTGTTATTGCCATTATTATTGCCTTTATTGCCTTTAATATCACAGTTATTACTGCCGTCTTTGTCTTTATTATAGTCGACGTTATTGCCATTATTATTGTCGTTTTTATTGAAGTTATTATTGCTCTTATTATCGTTATTATTACATTTATTATTTCCTTTATTATTGCCGTTATTAAGACCGTTATTGCAGTTATTATTGACGTTATTCTCTTTAATATTGCCGTCAATATTGCCTTTATTATTACCGATCTTAATGCCGTTGTTTTGCCAAAATCATTGCCGTTATTTCCTTTATTATTGCCGTATTCAAGGCCGTTATTGCCGTTATTATTGCAGTTATCATTGCCGTTGTTATTGCCATTATTATTGCCGTAATTATTGCATTTATTATTGACATTAATGTCGTATATATCGCCGTTATTATTGCAGTTATTATTGCCTTTATTAATGCCATTAATAAAGCCGTTATTGCCGTTATTATAACAGTTATTATTGACGTTATTGTCTCTATTATTGCCGTTGTTATTGGTATTATTATGGCTGTTATTATTGCAGAGATTATTGCCCTTATTATAGTTATTATTATCGTTTATATTGCCTTTATTTTTGCCGTTATTAAGACCGTTATTGCAGTTATTATTGCCGTTATTATTGCGGATAATATTGAAGTTATTGTCTTTAATATTGCCGTCGATATTGCCTTTATTATTACCTTTATTATTGCCGTTATTGCCTCTATTATTGCCGTCTTCAAGGCCGTTATTGCCGTTATTATTGTAGTTATCATTGCCGTTATTGCCTTTATTATTACCGTTATTACTGCCATAATTATTGCCGTTGTTGCCTTTAATATCACAGTTATTACTGCCGTCTTTGTCTTTATTATAGTCGACGTTATTGCCATTATTATTGTCGTTTTTATTGAAGTTATTATTGCTCTTATTATCGTTATTATTACATTTATTATTTCCTTTATTATTGCCGTTATTAAGACCGTTATTGCAGTTATTATTGCCGTTATTATTGAAGTTATTATTGACGTTATTCTCTTTAATATTGCCGTTGTTACGTCACCCGACGTACGGACTTATAAAATATATAAAGAGATATTCCTCGTGCCCGCTATATAGGGAGTCTTTTATTATCACGTGTAATTTCCTCGTGCCCGCTATATAGGGAGTCAGCTTATTAAATCATGTATTACTCATAGTATAGTTGATATCATTTATTAACAATATTATAATTTACACATTCGTGCCCGACATGAAGGGAGTAACTTTTACAACACTAACAAATATTATATTTACACTGGGGAACACCTTACGATTAGAACATGCATATATAATAATTAGCTATAAATAATAGATACATAATAATTGATACGTATTTAACACACACATTTATAATATACGCGAAGTCCTAACAAGCGCCTTTAAGTCACCAAAGGTCCTAACAAGAGACTGAAAGTAAACGTCGACAGGCCTGTCCTCCGCCCACACATGGCCACCACGTGCGCCTTAGGGAAAGCACGCGGCCGCCAGGCAATTACGGCACCTCTCCACAAGTGGTCATCACGCGCGTCTACAGAACGGACTCAGAATTCCGAAGTTACAAGATACATGGCACAGCTAACGCACACACGGGCCTAGGCCAACACACACACGCGGAATTCAGCTGACGCCAAGCAAAGTAACGCCAAGACGCTCATCCCTACCACCGCTAGTACGCGCTTCAGCTCAACGCGCGCAAGACCATCGCACGCTACCCCACCACCGCCAACAAGGACGAGAGAAGGGAAGACGGCAGCCAATCACCATCCTCTTAGAGCCAAGCCGCCGCCGCTTCGCTACGAGCCGCCGCCGCTTCGCCACGAGCCGCCGCCGCTAAGATTCAGTATATAAGGAGCTGCAGAGCAGCACACGACGGATTTTTTCGACTACAGATTTTCTACGAATCACTTCGACGGACGTTTCGAACAATAATCGCGGGAGAGTCTTTTACGCTGTATCAATTCTATTCATATTATAATTTAAACTTAGAATAAATTAGAATTAGTAGAAGTCTGTGTTTCATTAGTCGGGACCCCGGTCACTACTCATTCGCGACTCGTATTATCTACGTGTTCCTGAACCGACGTATGGTCGACAAGCTCTTCATCTCTCTCCGCATTTTCCAACCTTTTATCCTAGAACTATCGGGGCGTACGAATCGCCCGGGTTCACTCTTTCCAAGTCTTAGAACTATCGGGGCGTACGAATCGCCCGGGTTCATACTCCTAAATCATAGAACTATCGGGGCGTACGAATCGCCCGGGTTCATTCTTCATAGAACTATCGGAGCGTACGGATCGCTCGGGTTCAATCATCCTAAAAGGTCCCGTTGCATCCTATAGAATACGTATGCTGAAAACACGTCGGGGCGGACGCAAACATAGTCTCCGGCGTCTACTCACGAACTATTATAGCGGTACAAACCATCTTGCTAACTTGGGCATCGACCCGTCGGCCTGCAGACCTAGGATCATCGAGGACACCACACTCTGCCATCCCAGGCCCGATACTCAGCAGGACCTGAGGTCTCCATCTTGCAGAGTTACTGAATATCGGCTCGTACCGATCAACTGCCCGGAGTGTACCTTCGTTGCCGGACAGCTGCCACCGAACGACCCGCGAACAGCTCGCTATTTAGAATTGTACGGAGAGAAGCATTAAAGGTAAGTGAATCATCCTTATCAAAGACATAATCTATCGTTAAGCCCGTCCCGTGCCACGAACTACGCGTAGTAGGTAACGGCCGAATTGGGCAAATATCCCATTGAAGCAGGAGCTCCTTGAAGGAAAGAGCATAGTTCTTTTTTTTAAGGCCCGTGCCGAGTGGGACGTAACATAAAATTGGTGACAGCGGTGGGATAGAAACGAAACATTATGTCTACTGAAAGGAGCGAACGTATTGAAACACGCAGCATGGCTGCGCGTCAACCTGATGAAGTTATGATCGATGAAGTACGACTACGAATGACTAAATTAGACGCGGCCGAACGGGCCCTCCTTGAACGCGAACGCGTCATTCGAGAACGCGAACAAGAACTTCGCGATCACGCGCAGCGTCTTAACGCTGCAAAATCAGAAGAGGCAGACCCTCTCACGTTCTTGATGAGGGAGATTTTGGCGCTCAGGACGGAGAGCCAACATCACCTTCCTAATCATCAAATTAATGAGGCTTTCGCGTCTATACCACGATACGATGGGAAAAATATGCCTCTATCCTCATTTATTAGAGCTTGTAAACGCGCGCGACAAATGATTCCCGCGTACCCGGAAGATTTGTTTACTCAAGCCGCGATACGGAAGCTCCAAGATTCGGCACACATTGCGATAGATAGACATAATCCGAAAACGATGTTCGAGTTGTATAGTCGACTCCGACAGACATTGGGCACATACCATTCTTTAGATTATTACCGGACAGAATTAAGAAACGTACTCATGTCGGAGAACGAACAGATTATCGATTACATTGGCCGTGTACAGGATTTATACGAGGGTCTTCTCGATGAAGAAAGGTTTTGGGGAGAAATCACGGATAGCAAGAAACGAGAAATAGATGAATTGGCATTAAAAAGCTTTTGTTCTGGGTTACCGATGGATTACCATCCCTACTTAAACGCGTTACGTTGCCGAGACTTAGGCGATGCATATGACAAAGCAATCCAATTACACTCGTCAATACAACACGAATGGGATAGAAGAGGATTAGTAAGGCCGCGACCACAATATAAGGCAAAAACATACCAAGAAAAACCTATGGATTATTATTACTTTGAATCTAAAAGAAACAATAGACCAAATATCCGACCTACTAGAACTCCTCCAGACCCAGATTCGTGTTCGTATTGTAAGAGAATTGGTCATACACAAACCCAATGTTACAAGAAATCGCGTGACCAGCAACGCCGGTCACAGACACAAGTTCATGGGCCTTATACTCCACCTCCCGGAAATTCCCGTCAATCCTCTCCATCCTCTCACTACTCTCCTTCCTCACCACGAGACCAAAAGCATAAGAAAGAATGCTCGTATTGCAAAAATATCGGTCATACAATAGAAGAATGCCGAAAGAAAAGATGGAGAGAATCTCAGTCGGGAAACGAACCAACGTCTCTGAGGAAAGGCGCATCCGCAGAGACCGCGCCAGGGCGCCCGGTGAGAACGATAACAAAAGAAGAGAAGCCAATCGTGTCTACGTCCTCCAACTAAAGGAAGAAGCTACCTCCCCATCTATCGTCCTTTCCTCTGACGACCTAGCTAAATAGACGGAGTTCCTAGTTGATACGGGTTCGGAACTCAACATATTAAAAATAAAAATGGCAAACGGGGATATAATATGCAACGAAAACGACAAAGTCAGACTGAGCGGTATCACCGACGAAACCGTTACCACGTACGGTTCGGTAACCATACGAATTCACGGATATCCGCTTAAATTCCAATTAGTACCAAATTCCTTTCCTATCCCCTACGACGGTATTTTGGGTTCCGACTTCTTTCAAAAAACAGCCAAAATTGATTATGAAAGAGAGTCTATAGAGTGGCACGGAATAGTTATGCCCTTTGTTCAATCAAAGGAGATAACCATTCCGGGGCGAACGAGCAATGTCTGTAAAATAAAGATAAGAAATAGCGATTTAGAAACGGGATATTTGCCGCGTTTGAATTTCGGAGAAGGAATTTATGCCGGAGAAGCAGTGGTGTCAAATAACCACGGCGAAGCATATATCAAAATAATTAACACCAACGATACGGACGTCAACATAAAACCTCCGTCTGTAACACTATAAGAGTTCGAGATAAATAATACCGAACTCTTATCGCATTCAGAGGAAATCACGTCTCAAGTGCCTCGACTCGAATCGAAAGACGATGACATAAGCAGTCTAATAAACAATTCTCCGAAACTCGAACAGGAAACCGAGACCCAACATACCGTCCTCCCTACTCACATTACCCCTTCCAAATCCTGCAAACACATAAACAAGACAGACGAACGTTACGCACTAGCCCTACAGAATATTAATTTGGACGAACTGAACGACGAAGAGAAATCCGTAGCAAAAGATATGATCAGAGAATCCATAGATTTATTTCATTTACCGGGCGACAGACTGACGTACTCCGACACCGTAACACACAAGATAGAGACAGTGGACTCTATTCCAGTGAATGTCCGACAGTACCGCTTCCCGCCCATTCATAAGGAAGAGATAAACAAACAGATAGGAGAACTTCTAGAAAACAACGTGATCAAATCATCTACGTCCCCGTATAATTCTCCACTATGGATAGTTCCGAAGAAACCGGACGCAAAAGGGAATAAAAGATGGAGATTAGTCATCGACTACCGGATGTTAAACGAAAAAACTATTAAAGACAGTTATCCACTGCCGAACATAACGGAAATATTAGATCAACTAGGAAGCGCGAAATATTTTAGTACGTTCGATCTCGCATCGGGCTTCCATCAAATCGGCATGGATAAAGAAGACGCGCCGAAAACGGCTTTCTCCACGCCATTCGGGCATTATGAATTTAAACGTATGCCCTTTGGTCTCAAAAACGCTCCTTCCACCTTCCAACGCTTGATGAACAATGTCCTGACCGGATTGCAAGGTAATGAATTATTCGTTTACCTAGACGACATAGTCATATACTCCAGCTCGCTACGAGAGCATCTTTTGAAATACCGGAAATTATGTGCGCGTCTCCGTGACGCCAATCTAAAACTACAGCCCGAGAAATGCAATCTTCTCAGGAAGGAGGTTGTTACGTCCCACTCGGCACGTGCCTTAAAAAAAAGAACTATGCTCTTTCCTTCAAGGAGCTCCTGCTTCAATGGGATATTTGCCCAATTCGGCCGTTACCTACTACGCGTAGTTCGTGGCACGGGACGGGCTTAACGATAGATTATGTCTTTGATAAGGATGATTCACTTACCTTTAATGCTTCTCTCCGTACAATTCTAAATAGCGAGCTGTTCGCGGGTCGTTCGGTGGCAGCTGTCCGGCAACGAAGGTACACTCCGGACAGTTGATCGGTACGAGCCGATATTCAGTAACTCTGCAAGATGGAGACCTCAGGTCCTGCTGAGTATCGGGCCTGGGATGGCAGAGTGAGGTGTCCTCGATGATCCTAGGTCTGCAGGCCGACGGGTCGATGCCCAAGTTAGCCAGATGGTTTGTACCGCTATAATAGTTCGCGAGTAGACGCCGGAGACTATGTTTGCGTCCGCCCCGACGTGTTTTCGGCATACGTATTCTATAGGATGCAACGGGACCTTTTAGGATGATTGAACCCGAGCGATTCGTACGCTCCGATAGTTCTGTGAAGAATGAACCCGGGCGATTCGTACGCCCCGATAGTTCTATGATTTAGGAGTATGAACCCGGGCGATTCGTACGCCCCGATAGTTCTAAGACTTGGAAAGAGTGAACCCGGGCGATTCGTACGCCCCGATAGTTCTAGGATAAAAGGTTGGAAAATGCGGAGAGAGATGAAGAGCTTGTCGACCACACGTCGGTTCAGGAACACGTAGATAATACGAGTCGCGAATGCGTAGTGACCGGGGTCCCGACTAATGAAACACAGACTTCTACTAATTCTAATTTATTCTAAGTTTTAAATTATAATATGAATAGAATTGATACAGCGTAAAAGACTCTCCCGCGATTATTGTTCGAAACGTCCGTCGAAGTGATTCGTAGAAAATCTGTAGTCGAAAAAATCCAATGTCGAAAATCCGTCGTGTGCTGCTCTGCAGCTCCTTATATACTGAATCTTAGCGGCGGCGGCTCGTGGCGAAGCGGCGGCGGCTCGTAGCGAAGCGGCGGCGGCTTGGCTCTAAGAGGATGGTGATTGGCTGCCGTCTTCCCTTCTCTCGTCCTTGTTGGCGGTGGTGGGGTAGCGTGCGATGGTCCTGCGCGCGTTGAGCTGAAGCGCGTACTAGCCGCGGTAGGGATGAGCGTCTTGGCGTTACTTTGCTTGGCGTCAGCTGAATTCCGCGTGTGTGTGTTGGCCTAGGCCCGTGTGTGCGTTAGCTGTGCCATGTATCTTGTAATTTCGGAATTCTGAGTCCGTTCTGTAGACGCGCGTGATGACCACTTGTGGAGAGGTGCCGTAAGTGCCTGGCGGCCGCGTGCTTTCCCTAAGGCGCACGTGGTGGCCATGTGTGGGCGGAGGACAGGCCTGTCGACGTCGCCGGCTTTGTGCTCTTCTCCTCCAGTCCCAAGGTTTCAGGTAGAAGGTGCCCCTAGTGGCCGCGTAGTTTCCCTAAGGACCACGTGGTGACCATGTGTGGATGAATGACCGGCTAGTCGGCGTTTACTTTCAGTCTTTTGTTAGGACTTTTGGTGACTTAAAGGCGCTTATTAGGACTTCGCGTATATTATAAATGTGTGTGTTAAATACGTATCGATTATTATGTATCTATTATTTATAGCTAATTATTATATATGCATGTTCTAATCGGAAGGTGTTCCCCAGTGTAAATATAATATTTGTTAGTGTTGTAAAAGTTACTCCCTTCATGTCGGGCACGAATGTGTAAATTATAATATTGTTAATAAATGATATCAACTATACTATGAGTAATACATGATTTAATAAGCTGACTGCCTATATAGCGGGCACGAGGAAATTACACGTGATAATAAAAGACTCCCTATATAGCGTGCACGAGGAAATTACACGTGATAATAAAAGACTCCCTATATAGCGGGCACGAGGAATATCTCTTTATATATTTTATAAGTCCGTACGTCGGGTGACGTAACACTTCCCCCCTTATAATAAAATGTACGTAGTTATACGTGCATTTTGAAGGCTGATTCTTCTTGTAAGTACTTACTAATTGAAGGGAAAGTGTTTACGGCTTCTTTCTGTCCTGTCGTAGGTGGTTCTATCGCGTCAGCATCTTCTGGCGGTTTTTGTTCGCTCTCCACCTTCTCTTCCGTTGGTGACTTAGCGAGGTGGAGCAAAAGGTGTGTAAGTGAGCCCCAAAGTGCTCCTACTAAATGAATACTCCAACCATAGATGCTATGTAGTGCATAGCCGTGGATGACGGTGTCTGCTACATATTTTATCAATCGGAGGATCATGAGTATCGCTATGACTCCGGCGCTTGCTGATCCGAATGTCACGAACGCTCCCCATAGTCGTTGGCCTGTGCTGGTCGCTATTTTGTCTAATGCTTCTTCGTCCATAAGGTTGTATAGCGAGATCTGTCCTTTTGGTATGTGTTGTCCGCTGACTCCACGTAATAGTGTGTTCAAAACAGCGGGTTTTTCCGCAGGTTCCATGATATGCGAACGTAGTTTATTTAGATCTTCGTTGGAGTAGATTCCGCTCGTTGCCAAATGTTGCGGGCTGATGTATTTCCATTGTGGTTTTGTTAATGGCTGAATCGTCGGCGGTGGTACGCTTTCAACGAGTTTCGGTGTTATTCTGTACCATGATCCATGTAGTAGGTACATTGCTGGTAGTAGCTCGTTGCAATCCGCCATTGCTGCTTCTTGTGTGATGATATGGGTTTTTGGTGTTAGGAAGCAAGACTGATTGCGGTAAGTTATTGGTAGGCTTTTGTAGCAGTTTTCCGTAGAGCGTACTTTTATTTCCACCGGTGTACATTTAATCAAGTGTATTACTTCTCCCGCTATCACTGCCATATAACCTGGTTCTTTCATGAAGGAATATGCGGTTTCGTCAGGAGACAAGTTTGCTAAGGATAAAGCGTTCTTCAAAATTTGTCTCTCGAGCGCACATTTCTGGCGGGTTATGTCTATATATAAATCAGTAAGTTGTGTTTTTAAATGGCGTTCGACGTATATGAATTTAGAATTTATATATGCGAAGATGTCTAAATTTTCTACAGGGGTTTTTGTCTTAGCTTTGAAGATTCTTCCAGGAGAGGATTCCAATATGAAAAGTTTCGGATGTTCGGTACGGATGATCGTATATCCGCGCAGTGTAAATTCTTCTGTTTTTGTAAGTGCGAAGGTGACGTCCTTGGACGTGACTGTGTATAGGACTGGTCCTTTTACTGGTCCTTTAGTTGTGAGTTTTGTTGCGAGGCCTTCGTACAAAACGTCGTATTCATTGAATCCGCAACTATCCGAAGGTAGAGTTTCCCAAAAGTTTTCGGCTCCTCCTTCGTCTTGACAATTTTCGGCTGTGTAAGCGCAGATGGTACCCGATTGCAGATGTATCTGGTCTGCTTTGATGGAGGCGGCTGCATAGTAGTCTTTCAAGGTGACTTCTACCGAGGCCTGTACAACGACGTCGTCCCAGGTACCATAGGGGTCGCTATATTGCGAGCCCTTGCAGGCTCCGTCTGTACCGACGGATCCACTTATGGTCAGGCTGTGAAGGTGCGTGCTGTTTCTCTTAAGTCCCGTTATGAGGCTGTTGGGGCCCAGAGATAGGCTTCCGGTGACTTGCGCTTGTTCGCATAGGCGTTGGGTGAGCGGATGAATGTATTCGCGTCGGCCATTGTGTACGATTGAAACGTGCGAGTACATTCCGCAGTGATAGATGGTCCTATCGATCCTCACTTTACATTGTATTACATTTATTGGGTGGTATTCAGACACTTGTAGTAATTGAATGTATAGTTCTTGGCTTGTTGGTTGGAGATTCGGCGTCTCGCATTCAGAGACGTCCAGCAACGAGAATGTAGTCACGTTGAGAGAGGAACCGGCGCAGTCGTATCCGGTTAGGCTCTGCGTAGTTCCTACTATTGTAAGTAGTATAACGAATGATAATTTCTTCATTATGATTCGAGGTTTCTTCTTTAGCTTCGATGCTTTTGCTTCTTTATGGACAATTGACGCTCTGCTCGGACTGGAGTGGCTTATATTATAATGAAAATGGAGGGGAGACACCTTATCGACTGTCGTCCCGGACTCTGAGAACTACTGTGGCGCCATGCTGCGCCGTGGCAACCGTTAGTCGGTAAGGTAGAGTCCTAGACGTAGGCTTTAACTTATTTTCTAGCCTTATTTAATTTGAGTCTGTCCGTATGAACGACAGAGAGGCCTTTTGGCGTTTCTATTTTTACATTGCTATTATTAAGAATTTGTACAATTTTATATGGTCCCTCGTACTGGCTGTCTAACTTGCCTTTGATTTTTCCCTTTAGGATGTACACGGAGTCGCCCGTCGAGAAGCTCACCACCCTCTGTTTTTTATCGTAATAATTTTTAGATTTTATTTTCGCGCGTTCGAGGTTCTCTTTGGCGGCCTCCTGCGATTTCTGTAATTGTTCCGTCAATTCAGCCAAGTACGATGCGTAAGTTTCGTCTTTTAAGTCGTTAAGTGTGCTATCGTTCGGAGTTTTCGCTAACTGGCCAAAGATTAATTCGTGTGGAGTGTATTGTGTACCTTCATGTATACTTGTATTATAAGAAAACATCGCTATATCGACCCAATCGTCCCATTCAGAATTATCCTTTATAAAGTGTTTCAAAAATTCTGCTAACACGTGGTGTGAGCGTTCTATTGATCCGTTGGATTGCGGTCGATAAGCGGTGGTTTGGTATGTTTCTATTCTAAATTTCTTGGCCACTGCTTTCATCAATTCTGATAAGAAAGCAGTACCTTGATCAGTTAGTATCCCTTTCGGGCTGCCGTATTTACATATTAAATTTTTTATAAATGCATCAGCTACTTCGACCGAAGAAGCTTGTTGTAGTGGTACCGCTATAGAATATTTGGTAAGGAGATCTTGTATTGTTAGGATATAATTATTGCCTTGTTTACTGGTAGGCATCGGTCCTACTATATCCATCGAAACTTTGTCGAAGGCCCTTCCCGGCGTGTCGGTAAGGGTCATCGGTTGTCTGGTTTTTTGTCGAACGAGCTTCTTGGTCTGGCAGCTGCGGCAGTTTTGGATAAAGTTTTGTATATCGGGTTTAAGGTTAGGCCAGTAGTACCGTTGTTTTATACGCCAATATGTCTTAGTGACTCCTTTGTGACCTCCCACAGGAGTAGCGTGATTGTCATGGATAATTTGGACGCGTTCGATCTCCCTGGGTATTATGATTTCATGCTTTAGTATAATAATTTTAGTTTCGTGGCCCGCGAAGATCGAACTTATCTTGCGTTTAATGTTTATCCATGATACGTCTGCAATATTATCCCTTGAAATAGCTATTGTCTTTAAGTTTAATTCAATTGCCGCGTCCAAAAGAGAATGTAATACTTCGTCTAAAATTTCTAATTGAATAGAGACGGATGTTCTCTCCTGGACGGGTAACGCGATGAGGTATCTATTGTCCCGTTTTGTAATCTTTACTCTACCAAGCGTTACGTCGGTAATGTTTGGTAGTCTTTTATTGTCGGCAAGTTCTTTGGCTCCTTTGTCAATAGGGGTTCCGGTCTTTGTTACAAAAAATGCTATGTGTCCTTTGTGCATTGTTATCCTGTCTTTTATTTCTATAATATTACCTTCGTAACGTGATAGATCCAGTTCGTCGTCGTTCGTTTCGTCTGTATCGTTCGTCTGTTCGTTTATGTTTATGTTTATGTTAGGTGTTTCCGTTTCAAGTGCGGTCTCGGGTTTTGATATTTCTTGCGTGCGACGTCTCTTAGCGAGCGACGAGAATATTTCGTCGTCACTCGAGCTGGTCCCTGCTATCGGAAGGATCTGTTTACTCACCTCGATAGGGTTACGCGATAGCGCGTCGGCATTGACGTTTCGTTTACCGGCTTTATAAACAATATCGTATTCATACTCGGCGAGTTTGAGTCGCCATCTGATAAGCCGAGACGTCGGGTCTTTCACAGAATTTAACCACACTAACGGACGGTGGTCGGTGATTAAACTGAATTTACGACCGTATAGATAAGGTCGGAAGTAATTAACGGCGTATATAATGGCAAGCAGCTCTTTCTCTATTGTCGAATAATTTTGTTCCGCTTGATTTAAGATTCTTGACGTGTAAGCTATGGGCAGATCTTTACCGACTTCTCCCTGACTGAGAATTCCCCCGATCGCGTAATTTGATGCGTCGGTAGTTACTAGGAAAGGTTTGGTAAAATCAGGGAATTGCAAGAGCGGTTGTTCACACAAAAGGCTTGTTAAAGTTTTGAATGCCTTGTTTTGAGCGTCCTCCCACTTAAACGGTACGTCTTTCTTTAAGAGATTCGTCAGCGGTTTACTTGTACCTGAGAAATTTGGTATGAAGCGTCGATAATAGCCTGCCAGTCCCAGGAATTGTTTTATGTTCTTTGCATTCTTTGGCATCGGGAAGTTCTTGACTGCCTCTATTTTTCCTGGGTCTGGTTTCACTCCATCCGCGCTAATGATATGTCCGAGATATACAACCTCCTTCCTGAGAAGATTGCATTTCTCGGGCTGTAGTTTTAGATTGGCGTCACGGAGACGCGCACATAATTTCCGGTATTTCAAAAGATGCTCTCGTAGCGAGCTGGAGTATATGACTATGTCGTCTAGGTAAACGAATAATTCATTACCTTGCAATCCGGTCAGGACATTGTTCATCAAGCGTTGGAAGGTGGAAGGAGCGTTTTTGAGACCAAAGGGCATACGTTTAAATTCATAATGCCCGAATGGCGTGGAGAAAGCCGTTTTCGGCGCGTCTTCTTTATCCATGCCGATTTGATGGAAGCCCGATGCGAGATCGAACGTACTAAAATATTTCGCGCTTCCTAGTTGATCTAATATTTCCGTTATGTTCGGCAGTGGATAACTGTCTTTAATAGTTTTTTCGTTTAACATCCGGTAGTCGATGACTAATCTCCATCTTTTATTCCCTTTTGCGTCCGGTTTCTTCGGAACTATCCATAGTGGAGAATTATACGGGGACGTAGATGATTTGATCACGTTGTTTTCTAGAAGTTCTCCTATCTGTTTGTTTATCTCTTCCTTATGAATGGGCGGGAAGCGGTACTGTCGGACATTCACTGGAATAGAGTCCACTGTCTCTATCTTGTGTTACGTCACCCGACGTACGGACTTATAAAATATATAAAGAGATACTCCTCGTGCCCGCTATATAGGGAGTCTTTTATTATCACGTGTAATTTCCTCGTGCCCGCTATATAGGGAGTCAGCTTATTAAATCATGTATTACTCATAGTATAGTTGATATCATTTATTAACAATATTATAATTTACACATTCGTGCCCGACATGAAGGGAGTAACTTTTACAACACTAACAAATATTATATTTACACTGGGGAACACCTTACGATTAGAACATGCATATATAATAATTAACTATAAATAATAGATACATAATAATTGATACGTATTTAACGCACACATTTATAATATACGCGAAGTCCTAACAAGCGCCTTTAAGTCACCAAAAGTCCTAACAAGAGACTGAAAGTAAACGTCGACAGGCCTGTCCTCCGCCCACACATGGCCACCACGTGCGCCTTAGGGAAAGCACGCGGCCGCCAGGCACTTACGGCACCTCTCCACAAGTGGTCATCACGCGCGTCTACAGAACGGACTCAGAATTCCGAAGTTACAAGATACATGGCACAGCTAACACACACACGGGCCTAGGCCAACACACACACGCGGAATTCAGCTGACGCCAAGCAAAGTAACGCCAAGACGCTCATCCCTACCACCGCTAGTACGCGCTTCAGCTCAACGCGCACAGGACCATCGCACGCTACCCCACCAC
Source organism: Dolichovespula saxonica (assembly GCA_911387935.1). NCBI lineage: Eukaryota > Metazoa > Arthropoda > Insecta > Hymenoptera > Vespidae > Dolichovespula > Dolichovespula saxonica. The sequence continues at coordinate 3,037,798 of CAJVQX010000003.1, read as the reverse complement.
CGCCAACAAGGACGAGAGAAGGGAAGACGGCAGCCAATCACCATCCTCTTAGAGCCAAGCCGCCGCCGCTTCGCTACGAGCCGCCGCCGCTTCGCTACGAGCCGCCGCCGCTTCGCCACGAGCCGCCGCCGCTATGATTCAGTATATAAGGAGCTGCAGAGCAGCACACGACGGATTTTTTCGACTACAGATTTTCTACGAATCACCTCGACGGACGTTTCGAACAATAATCGCGGGAGAGTCTTTTACGCTGTATCAATTCTATTCATATTATAATTTAAACTTAGAATAAATTAGAATTAGTAGAAGTCTGTGTTTCATTAGTCGGGACCCCGGTCACTACTCATTCGCGACTCGTATTATCTACGTGTTCCTGAACCGACGTGTGGTCGACAAGCTCTTCATCTCTCTCCGCATTTTCCAACCTTTTATCCTAGAACTATCGGGGCGTACGAATCGCCCGGGTTCACTCTTTCCAAGTCTTAGAACTATCGGGGCGTACGAATCGCCCGGGTTCATACTCCTAAATCATAGAACTATCGGGGCGTACGAATCGCCCGGGTTCATTCTTCATAGAACTATCGGAGCGTACGAAGCGCTCGGGTTCAATCATCCTAAAAGGTCCCGTTGCATCCTATAGAATACGTATGCCGAAAACACGTCGGGGCGGACGCAAACATAGTCTCCGGCGTCTACTCGCGAACTATTATAGCGGTACAAACCATCTGGCTAACTTGGGCATCGACCCGTCGGCCTGTAGACCTAGGATCATCGAGGACACCACACTCTGCCATCCCAGGCCCGATACTCAGCAGGACCTGAGGTCTCCATCTTGCAGAGTTACTGAATATCGGCTCGTACCGATCAACTGCCCGGAGTGTACCTTCGTTGCCGGACAGCTGCCACCGAGCGACCCGCGAACAGCTCGCTATTTAGAATTGTACGGAGAGAAGCATTAAAGGTAAGTGAATCATCCTTATCAAAGACATAATCTATCGTTAAGCCCGTCCCGTGCCACGAACTACGCGTAGTAGGTAACGGCCGAATTGGGCAAATATCCCATTGAAGCAGGAGCTCCTTGAAGGAAAGAGCATAGTTCTTTTTTTTAAGGCCCGTGCCGAGTGGGACGTAACACTTGTGTGTTACGGTGTCGGAGTACGTCAGTCTGTCGCCCGGTAAATGAAATAAATCTATGGATTCTCTGATCATATCTTTTGCTACGGATTTCTCTTCGTCGTTCAGTTTGTCCAAATTAATATTCTGTAGGGCTAGTGCGTAACGTTCGTCTGTCTTGTTTATGTGTTTGCAGGATTTGGAAGGGGTAATGTGAGTAGGGAGGACGGTATGTTGGGTCTCGGTTTCCTGTTCGAGTTTCGGAGAATTGTTTATTAGACTGCTTATGTTATCGTCTTTCGATTCGAGTCGAGGCACTTGAGACGTGATTTCCTCTGAATGCGATAAGAGTTCGGTATTATTTATCTCGAACTCTTCTAGTGTTACAGACGGAGGTTTTATGTTGACGTCCGTATCGTTGGTGTTAATTATTTTGATATATGCTTCGCCGTGGTTATTTGACACCACTGCTTCTCCGGCATAAATTCCTTCTCCGAAATTCAAACGCGGCAAATATCCCGTTTCTAAATCGCTATTTCTTATCTTTATTTTACAGACATTGCTCGTTCGCCCCGGAATGGTTATCTCCTTTGATTGAACAAAGGGCATAACTATTCCGTGCCACTCTATAGACTCTCTTTCATAATCAATTTTGGCTGTTTTTTGAAAGAAGTCGGAACCCAAAATACCGTCGTAGGGGATAGGAAAGGAATTTGGTACTAATTGGAATTTAAGCGGATATCCGTGAATTCGTATGGTTACCGAACCGTACGTGGTAACGGTTTCGTCGGTGATACCGCTCAGTCTGACTTTGTCGTTTTCGTTGCATATTATATCCCCGTTTGCCATTTTTATTTTTAATATGTTGAGTTCCGAACCCGTATCAACTAGGAACTCCGTCTCTTTAGCTAGGTCGTCAGAGGAAAGGACGATAGATGGGGAGGTAGCTTCTTCCTTTAGTTGGAGGACGTAGACACGATTGGCTTCTCTTCTTTTGTTATCGTTCTCACCGGGCGCCCTGGCGCGGTCTCTGCGGATGCGCCTTTCCTCAGAGACGTTGGTTCGTTTCCCGACTGAGATTCTCTCCATCTTTTCTTTCGGCATTCCTCTATTGTATGACCGATATTTTTGCAATACGAGCATTCTTTCTTATGCTTTTGGTCTCGTGGTGAGGAAGGAGAGTAGTGAGAGGATGGAGAGGATTGACGGGAATTTCCGGGAGGTGGAGTATAAGGCCCATGAACTTGTGTCTGTGACCGGCGTTGCTGGTCACGCGATTTCTTGTAACATTGGGTTTGTGTATGACCAATTCTCTTACAATACGAACACGAATCTGGGTCTGGAGGAGTTCTAGTAGGTCGGATATTTGGTCTATTGTTTCTTTTAGATTCAAAGTAATAATAATCCATAGGTTTTTCTTGGTATGTTTTTGCCTTATATTGTGGTCGCGGCCTTACTAATCCTCTTCTATCCCATTCGTGTTGTATTGACGAGTGTAATTGGATTGCTTTGTCATATGCATCGCCTAAGTCTCGGCAACGTAACGCGTTTAAGTAGGGATGGTAATCCATCGGTAACCCAGAACAAAAGCTTTTTAATGCCAATTCATCTATTTCTCGTTTCTTGCTATCCGTGATTTCTCCCCAAAACCTTTCTTCATCGAGAAGACCCTCGTATAAATCCTGTACACGGCCAATGTAATCGATAATCTGTTCGTTCTCCGACATGAGTACGTTTCTTAATTCTGTCCGGTAATAATCTAAAGAATGGTATGTGCCCAATGTCTGTCAGAGTCGACTATACAACTCGAACATCGTTTTCGGATTATGTCTATCTATCGCAATGTGTGCCGAATCTTGGAGCTTCCGTATCGCGGCTTGAGTAAACAAATCTTCCGGGTACGCGGGAATCATTTGTCGCGCGCGTTTACAAGCTCTAATAAATGAGGATAGAGGCATATTTTTCCCATCGTATCGTGGTATAGACGCGAAAGCCTCATTAATTTGATGATTAGGAAGGTGATGTTGGCTCTCCGTCCTGAGCGCCAAAATCTCCCTCATCAAGAACGTGAGAGGGTCTGCCTCTTCTGATTTTGCAGCGTTAAGACGCTGCGCGTGATCGCGAAGTTCTTGTTCGCGTTCTCGAATGACGCGTTCGCGTTCAAGGAGGGCCCGTTCGGCCGCGTCTAATTTAGTCATTCGTAGTCGTACTTCATCGATCATAACTTCATCAGGTTGACGCGCAGCCATGCTGCGTGTTTCAATACGTTCGCTCCTTTCAGTAGACATAATGTATCGTTTCTATCCCACCGCTGTCACCAATTTTATGTTACGTCCCACTCGGCACGGGCCTTAAAAAAAAGAACTATGCTCTTTCCTTCAAGGAGCTCCTGCTTCAATGGGATATTTGCCCAATTCGGCCGTTACCTACTACGCGTAGTTCGTGGCACGGGACGGGCTTAACGATAGATTATGTCTTTGATAAGGATGATTCACTTACCTTTAATGCTTCTCTCCGTACAATTCTAAATAGCGAGCTGTTCGCGGGTCGTTCGGTGGCAGCTGTCCGGCAACGAAGGTACACTCCGGGCAGTTGATCGGTACGAGCCGATATTCAGTAACTCTGCAAGATGGAGACCTCAGGTCCTGCTGAGTATCGGGCCTGGGATGGCAGAGTGTGGTGTCCTCGATGATCCTAGGTCTGCAGGCCGACGGGTCGATGCCCAAGTTAGCAAGATGGTTTGTACCGCTATAATAGTTCGTGAGTAGACGCCGGAGACTATGTTTGCGTCCGCCCCGACGTGTTTTCAGCATACGTATTCTATAGGATGCAACGGGACCTTTTAGGATGATTGAACCCGAGCGATCCGTACGCTCCGATAGTTCTATGAAGAATGAACCCGGGCGATTCGTACGCCCCGATAGTTCTATGATTTAGGAGTATGAACCCGGGCGATTCGTACGCCCCGATAGTTCTAAGACTTGGAAAGAGTGAACCCGGGCGATTCGTACGCCCCGATAGTTCTAGGATAAAAGGTTGGAAAATGCGGAGAGAGATGAAGAGCTTGTCGACCATACGTCGGTTCAGGAACACGTAGATAATACGAGTCGCGAATGAGTAGTGACCGGGGTCCCGACTAATGAAACACAGACTTCTACTAATTCTAATTTATTCTAAGTTTAAATTATAATATGAATAGAATTGATACAGCGTAAAAGACTCTCCCGCGATTATTGTTCGAAACGTCCGTCGAAGTGATTCGTAGAAAATCTGTAGTCGAAAAAATCCGTCGTGTGCTGCTCTGCAGATCCTTATATACAAGTCCCAGCGGCGGCGGCTTGTGGCTTTGGCGGCGGCTTGTGGCTTTGGCGGCGGCGGCTTGTTGCTTTGGCGGCGGCTCGGTTCTTGGAAGATGGTGATTGGCTGCCGTCTTTCTTTCTTTCGTCCTTTCTGGATGGTCTATAGTGATGCGTGCAATGTCTTTGTGTGCTTCGGTGCGAGGCGCTTACTGGTAGTAGTGAGGATGCGTCTCGGTGTTGTCGGCTCGTAGCCATCGGATTACCGCTTGTGTGCGAGTCTATGGCATTGTGTGGTGGTCCGTGTCTCTCCCTAAGGCGCACGTGGTGACCACTTGTGGAGTAGTACGGCGTGTGTGTGTGCCCGGCGACCGCGTTGTTTTCCCTAGGGCGTACGTGGTAACCGTTCGGCGACTATTTAGCACGTACTCTCCATTTGCGGCCATGTGTACTCGGTCGTTTACGGCCTTCCCTTTGCGGCGTGACATCATGACTTGTATACGAGCTTCCTTAACGTAAGACGCATTGTTGTTTTCTGGCGCGACGCTTTGTGTTTTTCCGCGTATGACGCATCATTGTAGAATTACAAATATATGTATATGTATTGTTTACAATATTTAAGCGTAAGGTATCTCCTTTGAAACTTATGTTATAGGTGTGTATTATAATAGTGGTTAGTATTGTAAAGATGACTCCCTTCATGTCGGGCACGAACGTGTGAAATATAATATTGTTAGTAAATGGTTAATTATATTGAGTTTTATTAAATTACGTATTATTTGTACTATAATAAAAGACTTCCTATATAGCGGGCACGAGTGCTTACATGTGCTAATAATAAAAGACTCTAAATTAGTATTAGTATTAGTATTAGTATTAGTAGAAGTCTGTGTTTCATTAGTCGGGACCCCGGTCACTATTCGTTCGCGACTCGTATTAGCTACGTGTTCCTGAACCGACGTGTGGTCGACAAGCTCTTCATATCTCTCTCCGCATTTTCCAACCTTTTATCCTAGAACTATCGGGGCGTACGAATCGCCCGGGTTCACTCTTTCCAAGTCTTAGAACTATCGGGGCGTACGAATCGCCCGGGTTCACTCTTTCCAAGTCTTAGAACTATCGGGGCGTACGAATCGCCCGGGTTCATATTCCTAAATCATAGAACTATCGGGGCGTACGAATCGCCCGGGTTCATATTCCTAAATCATAGAACTATCGGGGCGTACGAATCGCCCGGGTTCATTCTTCCTAGAAGGTCCCGTTGTATCCTAGAGAATACGTATGCCGAAAACACGTCGGGGCGGACACAAGCATCGTCTCCGGCGACTACTCGCGAACTATTATAACGGTACAATCCATCTGGCTAACTTGGGCATCGACCCGTCGGCCTGCAGACTTAGGATCATCGAGGACACCACACTCTGCCATCCCAGGCCCGATACTCAGCAGGACCTGAGGTCTCCATCTTGCAGAATTACTGAATATCGGCTCGTACCGATCGACTGCCCGGAGTGTACCTTCGTTGCCGGACAGCTACCACCAAGCGACCCTCGAACAGCTCGCTATTTATAATTGTACGGAAAGAAGCACTAAGGGGTAAGTAAATCATCCTCATCAAAGACATAATTTATCGTTAAGCCCGTCCCGAGCCACGAACTACACGTAGTAGGTAACGGCCGAATTGGGCAAATATCCCATTGAAGCAGGAGCTCCTTGAAGGAAAGAACATAGTTCTTTTTTTTAAGGCCCGTGCCGAGTGGGACGTAACACCATTATTATGGCAGTAATTGCCATTATTATTGCAGTTATTATTGCAGTTATTGTCTTTATTATTGCCGTTGTTATTGCCATTATTATTGCCATTTTTCTCTTTAGTATTGCCGTAATTATAACCGTTCATATTACCTTTTTTATTCTCGTTATAACTACATTATTAACGTTATTGTTGCCGTTATTATTGCAATTATTATTGGCGCTCTCATTGCCGTTGTTATTGCCTTTATTATTACCGTTATTATTGCACTTATTATTGCTGTTATGTAGCCCGATATTGCCGTTATTACTGGCCTTATTATTACTACTATTATTGTCATTATTATTGCCTTTATTATTGAAGATATTGCCGTTATTATTGCAACAATTATTGCAGTTATTATTGCCGTTATCGCCTTTATTATTACCGTTATAATCCCATCTTTATTGCCGTTATTGCCTTAATTATTACCGTTCTTATTACCGTTGTTTTTATCAATATTATTGCCGTTATTGCCTTCATTATTGCTGTATTCAAGGCCGTTATTATTGTAGTTATCATTGCCGTTGTTATTGCAATTATTATTGCCGTAATTATTGCATATATTATTGACATTAATGTCGTATATATTGCCGTAATTATTGCAGTTATTATCGCCTTTTTGTCTTAATTATTGCAGTTATTATTGCCGTTATTGACTTTATTATTACGGTTATTATTGCCATAATTATTGCATTTATTGTCTTTATTATTGCAGTTATAATTGTATTTATTATTGCCGCTATTAATGCCGTTATTGCCGTTAATATTGCAGTTATTATTGCCGTTAATATTGCTGTTATTATTAACGTGATTGTCTTTATTATTGCCGTTTTTATAGCCATTGTTATTGTCGTTATTGTATTTAGTATTGCCGTTATTATTGCCGTTGTTATTGTCCTTATAATCCTTATTATTACCGATATTATTACCGCTATCAAGGCCGTTATTGCCGTTATTATTGCCGTTTTTATTGCAGTTAATATTGCCCTTATTATCGTTAATATTATCGTTAATATTGCAGTTATTATGTCCGCTATTATTGCTGTTACCGTCTTTATTCTTGCCGTTATTATTGCCGTTGTTATTGCCATTATTATTGTCGTTATTGCTCTTATCATTACCGTTACTATAGCCGTCATTATTGACGTTATTGTCGTTCTAATTGCCCTTATTATTGCTCTGATTATTGCCACTATTAATGCCGTAGTAATTGCCATTATTATTGAAGTTATTGCAGTTAATAATAACATTATTCTTGCCAATGCTATTGCCGATATTATTGTTATTATTACCGTTATTCTTGCCTTCATTATAGCCGTTATAAAGGACTATATTGCTGAAATTATTGCCATTATTGTCTTCATCATTGCCTTTATCATTGCCATTATCATTTCCGTTATTATTACCGTTATTATTGCCTTTATTATTGCCGTAATTAATGCTGTTATTGCTGTTATTATTTCAGTTATTATTCTCGTTATTGTCTAAGTTATTGCCTTTGTTATTGACGTTGTTATTGTCATTTTTATTGCCGTTATTGCCGTTATTATTGCCATTATTATTCAGTTATTATTGCTGTTACTCTCTTTGTTATAGCAGTTGTTAGAGCCATTATTATTACCGTTAATATTGCCTTTATTATTACCATTATTTAGGCTGTTATTATTGCCGTTGAATTGCAATTATTATTGTCGTTATTGCCTTCATTATTACCGTTTTTATTGCATTTATTATTGCCCTTGTGTAGGCCTTTATTGCAGTTATTATTGCAAATATTATTGACGTTATTGTCTGTATTATTGACATTGTTATCGCCATTATTGTTGCCGTTAATATTGCTGTTATTATTGCCCTTACTATCGTAATTATTACCTTTATTTTTGCCTTTATTATTGCCGTTATTAAGGCCTTTATTGCAGTTATTATTGCCATTCATTAGCTATTATTATTGACGTTATAATTCCAGTAATTTTTGACGTTATTGTCTTTATTATTGTCGTTATTATTGCATTTATTATTGCTGTTATTAAGGCTGTTATTGCAGTTATTATTGTCGTTATGATTGCCATTATTATTGTTGTTATCATTGTAGTTATTATTGCAAATCATATCGTCATTATTACCGTTATTATTGCAGCTATTATTGCCTTTATTTTCTTTATTATTGCGCCTAATAATGCCGTTGTTATTGCAGTTATTTCTTAAATATTGCCGTTATTATTAGTCTTATGATTGCCATTATTATTGTCGTTATTATTGCATTATTATTGAAATTATTGCGGTTCTTATAGCCATTATTATTGAGTTATTATTATCGTTATTTTCTTGAATATTGCCGTTGATATTGCCAATATTATTGCCGTTATTTTAGTAGTTATTATTGCCATTATTATCGCTATTATTACCGGTATAATTACCTTTATTTTTGCAGATATTAAGGTCGTTATAGCAGTTATAATTGCAGTTATTATTGCCGTTTTTACTGCAGTTAAAATTGCTCTTACTTTCGTAATTATTACATTTATTATTGCCTTTTTTATTGCCGTTATTATTGCCTTTATTTTTGCTGTTATTCAGGCCGTTATTATAGTTACTATAGCCATTATTATTAACGTTATTATTACCTTTATATTTGGCATTATTACGTACGTCATTGCCGTTATTATTGCAGATATTATTGCACTTATTAACGTTATTATTACCGTTAATATTGCTTTTATTATTGCCGTTATTATTCCTTTATTATTGCCGTTGCTAAGGCCGTTACTGCCGTAATTATTGCAGTTGGTATTGCCGATATTGTGTATATTATAGCCGTTATTATTGACGTTTTTGTCTTTATTATTGTCGACGTTATTGCCATTAATATTGCCGTTTTTTTGCAGTTATTATTACCATTATTGTCGTTATTATTATCGTTATTATTGCCGTTCTTAAGGCTGTTATTGCCGTTAATATTGCAGCAATTACTGACGTTATTGTCGTTATTAAGTCCGTTATTATTGCCATTATTATTACCGTTATTATTGCCTCTATTATTGCCATAATTAAGGCCGTTATTGCCATTTTTATAGCAGTTATTATTGCTGTTATAGTCTTTATTATTGCCGTTGTTATTGCCATTATTATTGCCGTTATTATTGCAGAGGTTATTGCCCCTATTGTAGTTATTATTACCGTTTTTATTGTCTTTATTTTTGCTGTTATTCATGTCGTTATTGCAGTTCTTATTGATTTTATATTCTTTAATATTGCCGTCGTTATTGCCATTATTATTGTCGTTTTTATTGCAGATAGTATTGCCCTTATTATCGTTATTATTACCTTTATTATTTCCTTTATTATTGCCGTTGTTAAGACCGTTATTGCAGTTATTATTGCCGTTGTTTTTGCCAATATTATTGCCGTTATTGACTTTATTATTGCCGTATTCAAGGCCGTTATTGCCGTTATTATTGCAGTTATTTTTGATGTTATTGTCTTTATTATTGCCGTTGTTATTGCCTTTATTTTTGCTGTTATTCATGTCGTTATAGCAGTTATTATTGATTTTATATTCTTTCTTATTACCGTCGTTATTGCCACTATTATTGTTGTTTTTATTGCAGTTATTATTGCCCTTATTATCGTTGTTATTTCCTTTATTATTTTCTTTTTTATTGCCGTTATTAAGACCGTTATTGTCGTCAATATTGCAGTAATTATTGACGTTATTGTCGTTATTAAGTCCGTTATTATTGCTATTATTATTGGCGCTCTCATTGCCGTTGTATTTGCCATTATTTTTGCCGTTATTGCCTTTATTATTACCGATATTATTGCACTTATTATTGCTGTTATGTAGAACGATATTGCCGATATTACTGGCCTTATTATTTCTATTACTATTGTCTTTATTATTGCCATTATTATGGTCGTTATTGCCGTTATTATTGCAGTTATTATTGACGTTATTGTCTTTATTATTGCTGTTTTTATTTCGATTATTATTAGCGTTATTATTGCCTTTATTATTGCCACTATTAAAGCCGTTATTGCCGTTATTATAACAGTTATTTTTGACTTTATTGTCTTTATTATTGCCGTTGTTATTGCTATTATTATTGCCGTTATTATTGCAGAGATTATTGCCCCTATTATAGTTATTATTACCGTTATTATTGCTATTATTATTGCCGTTATTATTCCTTATTATTGCCTTTGCTAAGGCCGTAATTGCCATAATTATTTCAGTTGCTATTGCCGATATTGTGTATACTATTGCCGTTATTATTATAGTTATTAATGACGATATTGTCGTTATTAAGGCCGTTATTATTGCCGATATTATTGCAGTTATTTTTGATGTTATTGTCATTATTATTGCCGTTGTTATTACCAATATCTTTGCTGCTGTTCATGTCGTTATTGGAGTTAATATTGATTTTATATTCTTTATTATAGCCGTCGTTATTGCCATTATTATTGTCGTTTTTATTCCAGTTATTATTGCCCTTATTATCGTTATTATTACCTTTATTATTGCCGTTATTAAAACCGTAATTGCAGTTATTATTGCCGTTATTTTAGAAGTTCTTATTGGCGTTTTAGTCTTTAATATTGCCGTCGATATTGCCTTTATTATTACCGTTCTTATTGCCGTTGTTTTTGCCAATATTATTGCCGTTATTGCCTTTATTATTGCCTTATTGAAGGCCGTTATTGCCGTTATTATTGCAGTTATCATTGCCGTTGTTATGCAGTTATTATTATAGTAATTATTGCCTTTATTTTTGCTGTTAAGCATGTCGTTAATGCAGTTATTATTGATTATATATTCTTCATTATTGCCGTCGTTATTGCCTTTATTATTGTCGTTTTTATTGCAGTTATTATTGCCATTATTATCGTCATTATTACCTTTATTATTTCCTTTATTATTGCCGTTATTAAGATCGTTATTGCAGTTGTAGTTGCCGTTACTATTGAAGTTATTATTGACGTTAATGTCTTTAATATTGCCGTCGAACTTGCCTTTATTATTACCGCTCTTATTGACGTTGTTTTTAGCAATATTATTGCCCTTATTGCCTTTATTAATGCCGTATTCAAGGCCGTTATTGCCGTTATTATTGCAGTTATCATTGCCGTTGTTATTGCAATTATTATTGCCGTAATTATTGCATTTATTATTGATATAGATGTTTATATTGCCGTTATTATTGCAGTTATTATTCACGTTATTGTCTTTGTTATTGCCGTTTTTATTCTGATTATTATTAGCGTTATTATTGCCTTTATTATTGCCATTATTAAAGCCGTTATTGCCGTAATTATTACAGGTATTATTGACGTTATTGTCAATATTATTGCCGTTGTTATTGCTATTATTATTGCCGACATGATTGCAGAGTTTATTGCCCTTATTATCGTTATTATTACCGTTTAATTGTCTTTATTTTTGCCATTATTATGGGCGTTACGGCAGTTATTATTGCCGTTATTATTGCCGTAATTTTCTTTATTATTGCCGTTATAATTGTCTTTATTATTGCCATTATTAAGGCCGTTATTGCTTTAATTATAGCAGTTATTATTGCCGTTCTTATTGCCATTATTATTGCTGTTACGTCCCACTCGGCACGGGCCTTAAAAAAAAAGAACTATGTTCTTTCCTTCAAGGAGCTCCTGCTTCAATGGGATATTTGCCCAATTCGGCCGTTACCTACTACGTGTAGTTCGTGGCTCGGGACGGGCTTAACGATAAATTATGTCTTTGATGAGGATGATTTACTTACCCTTAATGCTTCTTTCCGTATAATTCTAAATAGCGAGCTGTTCGAGGGTCGCTTGGTGGTAGCTGTCCGGCAACGAAGGTACACTCCGGGCAGTCGATCGGTACGAGCCGATATTCAGTAATTCTGCAAGATGGAGACCTCAGGTCCTGCTGAGTATCGGGCCTGGGATGGCAGAGTGTGGTGTCCTCGATGATCCTAAGTCTGCAGGCCGACGGGTCGATGCCCAAGTTAGCCAGATGGTTTGTACCGTTATAATAGTTCGCGAGTAGTTGCCGGAGACGATGCTTGTGTCCGCCCCGACGTGTTTTCGGCATACGTATTCTCTAGGATACAACGGGACCTTCTAGGATGATTGAACCCGAGCGATTCGTACGCTCCGATAGTTCTATGAAGAATGAACCCGGGCGATTCGTACGCCCCGATGGTTCTATGATTTAGGAATATGAACCCGGGCGATTCGTACGCCCCGATAGTTCTAAGACTTGGAAAGAGTGAACCCGGGCGATTCGTACGCCCCGATAGTTCTAGGATAAAAGGTTGGAAAATGCGGAGAGAGATATGAAGAGCTTGTCGACCACACGTCGGTTCAGGAACACGTAGCTGATACGAGTCGTGAACGAATAGTGACCGGGGTCCCGACGAATGAAACACAGACTTCTACTAATACTAATTTATTCTAAATTTAAAATTATACTACGAATAGAATTGATACAGTGTAAAACAAAGACTCTCTCGCGATTATTGGTCGGAACTAGCGTTCGTCGAAGTGAATCGTAGAAAATCCGTAGTCGAAATCCGTCGTGTGCTGCTCTGCAGCTCCTTATATACAAGTCCCAGCGGCGGCGGCTTGTGGCTTTGGCGGCGGCTTGTAGCTTTGGCGGCGGCGGCTCGTTGCTTTGGCGGCAGCTCGGTTCTTGGAAGATGGTGACTGGCTGCCGTCTTTCTTTCTTTCGTCCTTTTTGGATGGTCTATAGTGATGCGTGCAACGGCTTTGTGTGCTTCGGTGCGAGGCGCTTACTGGTAGTAGTGAGGATGCGTCTCGGTGTTGTCGGCTCGTAGCCATCGGATTACCGCTTGTGTGCGAGTCTATGGCATTGTGTGGTGGTCCGTGTCTCTCCCTAAGGCGCACGTGGTGACCACTTGTGGAGTAGTACGGTGTGTGTGTGCCCGGCGACCGCGTTGTTTTCCCTAGGGCGTACGTGGTAACCGTTCGGCGACTATTTAGCACGTACTCTCCATTTGCGGCCATGTGTACTCGGTCGTTTACGGCCTTCCCTTTGCGGCGTGACATCATGACTTGTATACGAGCTTCCTTTACGTAAGACGCATTGTTGTTTGTCTGGCGCGACGCTTTGTGTTTTTTTCCGCGTATGACGCATCATTGTAGAATTACAAATATATGTATATGTATTGTTTACAATATCTAAGCGTAAGGTATCTCCTTTGAAACTTATGTTATAGGTGTGTATTATAATAGTGGTTAGTATTGTAAAGATGACTCCCTTCATGTCGGGCACGAATGTGTGAAATATAATATTGTTAGTAAATGATTAATTATATTGAGTTTTATTAAATTACGTATTATTTGTACTATAATAAAAGACTCCCTATATAGCGGGCACGAGGAATTACGTGCTATAATAAAAGACTCCCTATATAGCGGGCACGGGAATTACGTGCTATAATAAAAGACTCCCTATATAGCGGGCACGAGGACTTACATGTGCTAATAATAAAAGACTCCCTATATAGCGGGCACGAGGAATTCTTTATGTATTTTATATGTCCATACGTCGGGTGACGTAACACCTCCCTCCTTAAAAAAAAATTGTACGTAGTTATACGTGCATTTTGAATGTCGGCTCCTCTTGCAAGTATCTGCTATTTGAAGGGTAGGGTGGTGGTGGCGTCCTTTGGTTTTGTCGTAGGTAGCTCTATTGTTTCAGCATCTTCTGGCGGTTTTTGGTCGTTCTCCGCTTTTTCTTCCTTTGTTGACTTGGCAAGGTGAAGCAAAAGATGCGTAGGCGAAACCCAATGGCTCCCATTAGATGAATACTCCAACCGTAGGCGTTATGCATAGCCGTGGATGACGGTGTCTGTTACATATTTTATTGATCGGAGGATCATGAGTATCGTTTTTATGACTCCGGCGCTTGCTGATCCGAATGTCACGAACGCTCCCCAAAGTCGTTGGCCTGTGTTACGACGTCGTTCCAGGTACCGTATAGGTCGCTATATTGCGAGCCCTTGCAGGCTCCGCCTGTACTGACGAACCCACTTATGGTCAAGCTGTGTAGGTGCGTGCTGTTCCTTTTTCGTCCCAATATGAGGCTGTTGGGACCCAGAGATAGGCTTCTGGAGACTATTCCTTGTTCGCATAGGCGTTGGGTGAGCGGATGAATGTATTCGTGTTGGCTATTGTGTACTATTGAGACGTGCGAGTACACTTCGCAGTGATAGATGGTCCTATCGGTCCTTTCTTTACACTGGATGGCATTTATTGGATGGTATTCAGACACGTATAGTTCTTGGCTTGTTGGTTGAAGATTCGGCGTCTATCATTCAGAGACGTCCAGCAGCGAGAATGTAGTTACGTTGAGTGTGAAACCAGCACAGTCGTATCTGGTTATATTTTGCGTAGCTCTTACTATTGTAAGTAGTATAACCAATGCTAAATTCTCCATTGTGATTCGAAGATTCTTCTTTGGTTTTGATGCTTGTTTTCTTTACAGAAAATATGACGCTTTGCTCGGACTGCGGTGACTTATGTTATAATAATAAAAATAAAATAAAGAGGAGACACCTTAACGACCGTCGTCCTAGACTCTTAGATCTACTGTGGCTTCATGCTGTGCCGTGTCAACCGTTAGTCGGTTTTATAGAGTCCTGGACGTAGGTTTTGACTTATTTTCTAACTTTATTTAATTTTAATCTGTCCGTATGAACGACAGAGAGGCCTTTTGGCGTTTCTATTTTTACATTGTTATTATTTAAAATTTGTATGATTTTATACGGTCCTTCGTACTGGCTGTCTAACTTGCCTTTGATTTTTCCCTTTAGGAGGTACACGGAGTCGCCCATTGTGAAGCTCACCACCCTCTGTTTTTTATCGTAATAATTTTTAGATTTTATTTTCGCGCGTTCGAGGTTCTCTTTGGCGGCCTCCTGCGATTTCTGTAACTGTTCCGTCAATTCAGCCAAGTACGATGCGTAAGTTTCGTCCTTTAAGTCGTTAAGTGTGCTATCGTTCGGAGTTTTCGCTAACTGGCCAAAGATTAATTCGTGTGGAGTGTATTGTGTACCTTCATGTATACTTGTATTATAAGAAAACATCGCTATATCGACCCAATCGTCCCATTCAGAATTATCCTTTATAAAGTGTTTCAAAAATTCTGCTAACACGTGGTGTGAGCGTTCTATTGATCCGTTGGATTGCGGTCGATAAGCGGTGGTTTGGTATGTTTCTATTCTAAATTTCTTGGCCACTGCTTTCATCAATTCTGATAAGAAAGCAGTGCCTTGATCAGTTAGTATCCCTTTCGGGCTGCCGTATTTACATATTAAATTTTTTATAAATGCGTCAGCTATTTCGACCGAAGAAGCTTGTTGTAGTGGTACCGCTATAGAATATTTGGTAAGGAGATCTTGTATTGTTAAAATGTAATTATTGCCTAGTTTACTAGTAGGCATCGGTCCTACTATATCCATCGAAATTTTGTCGAAGGCCCTTCCTGGTGTGTCGGTAAGGGTCATCGGTTGTCTGGTTTTTTGTCGAACAAGTTTCTTGGTCTGACAGCTGCGGCAGTTTTGGACAAAGTTTTGTATATCTGTTTTAAGGTTAGGCCAGTAGTACCGTTGTTTTATACGCCAATATGTCTTAGTGACTCCTTTGTGACCTCCCATAGGAGTAGCGTGATTGTCATGGATAATTTGGACGCGTTCGATCTCCCTGGGTATTATGATTTCATGTTTTAATATAATAATTTTTGTTTTGTGACCCGCGAAGATCGAACTTATCTTGCGTTTAATGTTTATCCATGGTACGTCTGCTATATTGTCCCTTGAAATAGCTATTGTCTCTAAATTCAATTCAATTGCCGCGTCCAAAAGAGAATGTAATACTTCATCTAGAATTTCTAATTGAATAGAGACGGATGTTCTCTCCTGGACGGGTAACGCGATGAGGTATCTATTGTCCCGTTTTGTAATTTTTACTCTACCAAGCGTTACGTCGGTAATGTTTGGTAGTCTTTTATTGTCGGCAAGTTCTTTGGCTCCTTTGTCAATAGGAGTTCCGGTCTTTGTCACAAAAAATGCTATGTGTCCTTTGTGCATTGTTATTCTGTCTTTTATTTCTATAATATTACTTTCGTAACGTGATAGATCCAGTTCGTCGTCGTTCGTTTCGTCTGTGTCGTTCGTCTGTTCGTTTATGTTTATGTTTATGTTAGGTGTTTCTGTTTCAAGTGCGGTCTCGGGTTTTGATATTTCTTGCGTGCGACGTCTCTTAGTGAGCGACGAGAATATTTCGTCGTCACTCGAGCTGGTCCCTGCTATCGGAAGGATCCGTTTACTCAACTCTATAGGGTTACACGATAGCGCGTCGGCATTGACGTTTCGTTTTCCGGCTTTGTAGACAATATCGTATTCATACTCGGCGAGTTTGAGTCGCCTGTTACGTCCCACTCGGCACGGGCCTTAAAAAAAAGAACTATGCTCTTTCCTTCAAGGAGCTCCTGCTTCAATGGGATATTTGCCCAATTCGGCCGTTACCTACTACGCGTAGTTCGTGGCACGGGACGGGCTTAACGATAGATTATGTCTTTGATAAGGATGATTCACTTACCTTTAGTGCTTCTCTCCGTACAATTCTAAATAGCGAGCTGTTCGCGGGTCGCTCGGTGGCAGCTGTCCGGCAACGAAGGTACACTCCGGGCAGTTGATCGGTACGAGCCGATATTCAGTAACTCTGCAAGATGGAGACCTCAGGTCCTGCTGAGTATCGGGCCTGGGATGGCAGAGTGTGGTGTTGTTACGTCCCACTCGGCACGGGCCTTAAAAAAAAGAACTATGTTCTTTCCTTCAAGGAGCTCCTGCTTCAATGGGATATTTGCCCAATTCGGCCGTTACCTACTACGCGTAGTTCGTGGCACGGGACGGGCTTAACGATAGATTATGTCTTTGATAAGGATGATTCACTTACCTTTAGTGCTTCTCTCCGTACAATTCTAAATAGCGAGCTGTTCGCGGGTCGCTCGGTGGCAGCTGTCCGGCAACGAAGGTACACTCCGGGCAGTTGATCGGTACGAGCCGATATTCAGTAACTCTGCAAGATGGAGACCTCAGGTCCTGCTGAGTATCGGGCCTGGGATGGCAGAGTGTGGTGTTGTTACGTCCCACTCGGCACGGGCCTTAAAAAAAAGAACTATGTTCTTTCCTTCAAGGAGCTCCTGCTTCAATGGAATATTTGCCCAATTCGGCCGTTACCTACTACGTGTAGTTCGTGGCTCGGGACGGGCTTAACGATAAATTATGTCTTTGATGAGAGGATGATTTACTTAGCCTTAATGCTTCTTTCCATATAATTCTAAATAGCGAGCTGTTCGAGGGTCGCTTGGTGGTAGCTGTCCGGCAACGAAGGTACTGTTACGTCCCACTCGGCACGGGCCTTAAAAAAAAGAACTATGCTCTTTCCTTCAAGGAGCTCCTGCTTCAATGGGATATTTGCCCAATTCGGCCGTTACCTACTATGCGTAGTTCGTGGCACGGGACGGGCTTAACGATAGATTATGTCTTTGATAAGGATGATTCACTTACCTTTAATGCTTTTCTCCGTACAATTCTAAATAGCGAGCTGTTCGCGGGTCGTTCGGTGGCAGCTGTCCGGCAACGAAGGTACACTCCGGACAGTTGATCGGTACGAGCCGATATTCCGTAACTCTGCAAGATGGAGACCTCAGGTCCTGCTGAGTATCGGGCCTGGGATGGCAGAGTGTGGTGTCCTCGATGATCCTAGGTCTGCAGGCCGACGGGTCGATGCCCAAGTTAGCCAGATGGTTTGTACCGCTATAATAGTTCGCGAGTAGACGCCGGAGACTATGTTTGCGTCCGCCCCGACGTGTTTTCGGCATACGTATTCTATAGGATGCAACGGGACCTTTTAGGATGATTGAACCCGAGCGATTCGTACGCTCCGATAGTTCTATGAAGAATGAACCCGGGCGATTCGTACGCCCCGATAGTTCTATGATTTAGGAGTATGAACCCGGGCGATTCGTACGCCCCGATAGTTCTAAGACTTGGAAAGAGTGAACCCGGGCGATTCGTACGCCCCGATAGTTCTAGGATAAAAGGTTGGAAAATGCGGAGAGAGATGAAGAGCTTGTCGACCACACGTTGGTTCAGGAACACGTAGATGATACGAGTCGCGAATGCGTAGTGACCGGGGTCCCGACTAATGAAACACAGACTTCTACTAATTCTAATTTATTCTAAGTTTAAATTATAATATGAATAGAATTGATACAGCGTAAAAGACTCTCCCGCGATTATTGTTCGAAACGTCCGTCGAAGTGATTCGTAGAAAATCTGTAGTCGAAAAAATCCGTCGTGTGCTGCTCTGCAGCTCCTTATATACTGGATCTTAGCGGCGGCGGCTCGTGGCGAAGCGGCGGCGGCTCGTAGCGAAGCGGCGGCGGCTTGGCTCTAAAAGGATGGTGATTGGCTGCCGTCTTCCCTTCTCTCGTCCTTGTTGGCGGTGGTGGGGTAGCGTGCGATGGTCCTGTGCGCGTTGAGCTGAAGCGCGTACTAGCGGTGGTAGGGATGAGCGTCTTGGCGTTACTTTGCTTGGCGTCAGCTGAATTCCGCGTGTGTGTGTTGGCCTAGGCCCGTGTGTGCGTTAGCTGTGCCATGTATCTTGTAACTTCGGAATTCTGAGTCCGTTCTGTAGACGCGCGTGATGACCACCTGTGGAGAGGTGCCGTAAGTGCCCTGACGGCCGCGTGCTTTCCCTAAGGCGCACGTGGTGGCCATGTGTGGGCGGAGGACAGGCTAGTCGGCGTTTACTTTCAGTCTCTTGTTAGGACTTTTGGTGACTTAAAGGCGCTTGTTAGGACTTCGCGTATATTATAAATGTGTGTGTTAAATACGTATCGATTATTATGTATCTATTATTTATAGCTAATTATTATATATGCATGTTCTAATCGTAAGGTGTTCCCCAGTGTAAATATAATATTTGTTAGTGTTGTAAAAGTTACTCCCTTCATGTCGGGCACGAATGTGTAAATTATAATATTGTTAATAAATGATATCAACTATACTATGAGTAATACATGATTTAATAAAAGACTCCCTATATAGCGGGCACGAGGAATTACATGTGATAATAAAAGACTCCCTATATAGCGGGCACGAGGAATATCTCTTTATATATTTTATAAGTCCGTACGTCGGGTGACGTAACACTTCCCCCCTTATAATAAAATGTACGTAGTTATACGTGCATTTTGAAGGCTGATTCTTCTTGTAAGTACTTACTAATTGAAGGGAAAGTGTTTACGGCTTCTTTCTGTCCTGTCGTAGGTGGTTCTATCGCGTCAACATCTTCTGGCGGTTTTTGTTCGCTCTCCACCTTCTCTTCCGTTGGTGACTTAGCGAGGTGGAGCAAAAGGTGTGTAAGTGAGCCCCAAAGTGCTCCTACTAAATGAATACTCCAACCATAGATGCTATGTAGTGCATAGCCGTGGATGACGGTGTCTGCTACATATTTTATCAATCGGAGGATCATGAGTATCGCTATGACTCCGGCGCTTGCTGATCCGAATGTCACGAACGCTCCGCATAGTCGTTGGCCTGTGCTGGTCGCTATTTTGTCTAATGCTTCTTCGTCCATAAGGTTGTATAGCGAGATCTGTCCTTTTGGTATGTGTTGTCCGCTGACTCCACGTAATAGTGTGTTCAAAACAGCGGGTTTTTCCGCAGGTTCCATGATATGCGAACGTAGTTTATTTAGATCTTCGTTGGAGTAGATTCCGCTCGTTGCCAAATGTTGCGGGCTTATGTATTTCCATTGTGGTTTTGTTAATGGCTGAATTGTCGGCGGTGGTACGCTTTCAACGAGTTTCGGTGTTATTCGGTACCATGATCCATGTAGTAGGTACATTGCTGGTAGTAGCTCGTTGCAATCAGCCATTGCTGCTTCTTGTGTGATGATATGGGTTTTTGGTGTTAGGAAGCAAGACTGATTGCGGTAAGTTATTGGTAGGCTTTTGTAGCAGTTTTCCGTAGAGCGTACTTTTATTTCCACCGGTGTACATTTAATCAAGTGTATTACTTCTCCCGCTATCACTGCCATATAACCTGGTTCTTTCATGAAGGAATATGCGGTTTCATCAGGAGACAAGTTTGCTAAGGATAAAGCGTTCTTCAAAATTTGTCTCTCGAGCGCACATTTCTGGCGGGTTATGTCTATATATAAATCAGTAAGTTGTGTTTTTAAATGGCGTTTGACGTATATGAATTTAGAATTTATATATGCGAAGATGTCTAAATTTTCTACAGGGGTTTTTGTCTTAGCTTTGAAGATTCTTCCAGGAGAGGTTTCCAATATGAAAAGTTTCGGATGTTCGGTACGGATGATCGTATATCCGCACAGTGTAAATTCTTCTGTTTTTGTAAGTGCGAAGGTGACATCCTTGGACGTAACTGTGTATAGGACTGGTCCTTTTACTGGTCCTTTAGTTGTGAGTTTTGTTGCGAGGCCTTCGTACAAAACGTCGTATTCATTGAATCCGCAACTATCCGAAGGTAGAGTTTCCCAAAAGTTTTCGGCTCCTCCTTCGTCTTGACAATTTTCGGCTGTGTAAGCGCAGATGGTACCCGATTGCAGATGTATCTGGTCTGCTTTGATGGAGGCGGCTGCATAGTAGTCTTTCAAGGTGACTTCTACCGAGGCCTGTACAACGACGTCGTCCCAGGTACCATAGGGGTCGCTATATTGCGAGCCCTTGCAGGCTCCGTCTGTACCGACGGATCCACTTATGGTCAGGCTGTGAAGGTGCGTGCTGTTTCTCTTAAGTCCCGTTATGAGGCTGTTGGGGCCCAGAGATAGGCTTCCGGTGACTTGCGCTTGTTCGCATAGGCGTTGGGTGAGCGGATGAATGTATTCGCGTCGGCCATTGTGTACGATTGAAACGTGCGAGTACATTCCGCAGTGATAGATGGTCCTATCGATCCTCACTTTACATTGTATTTGTTACGTCCCACTCGGCACGGGCCTTAAAAAAAAAAGAACTATGCTCTTTCCTTCAAGGAGCTCCTGCTTCAATGGGATATTTGCCCAATTCGGCCGTTACCTACTACGCGTAGTTCGTGGCACGGGACGGGCTTAACGATAGATTATGTCTTTGATAAGGATGATTCACTTACCTTTAATGCTTCTCTCCGTACACTTCTAAATAGCGAGCTGTTCGCGGGTCGTTCGGTGGCAGCTGTCCGGCAACGAAGGTACACTCCGGACAGTTGATCGGTACGAGCCGATATTCAGTAACTCTGCAAGATGGAGACCTCAGGTCCTGCTGAGTATCGGGCCTGGGATGGCAGAGTGTGGTGTCCTCGATGATCCTAAGTCTGCAGGCCGACGGGTCGATGCCCAAGTTAGCCAGATGGTTTGTACCGCTATAATAGTTCGCGAGTAGACGCCGGAGACTATGTTTGCGTCCGCCCCGACGTGTTTTCGGCATACGTATTCTATAGGATGCAACGGGACCTTTTAGGATGATTGAACCCGAGCGATTCGTACGCTCCGATAGTTCTATGAAGAATGAACCCGGGCGATTCGTACGCCCCGATAGTTCTATGATTTAGGAGTATGAACCCGGGCGATTCGTACGCCCCGATAGTTCTAAGACTTGGAAAGAGTGAACCCGGGCGATTCGTACGCCCCGATAGTTCTAGGATAAAAGGTTGGAAAATGCGGAGAGAGATGAAGAGCTTGTCGACCACACGTTGGTTCAGGAACACGTAGATGATACGAGTCGCGAATGCGTAGTGACCGGGGTCCCGACTAATGAAACACAGACTTCTACTAATTCTAATTTATTCTAAGTTTAAATTATAATATGAATAGAATTGATACAGCGTAAAAGACTCTCCCGCGATTATTGTTCGAAACGTCCGTCGAAGTGATTCGTAGAAAATCTGTAGTCGAAAAAATCCGTCGTGTGCTGCTCTGCAGCTCCTTATATACTGGATCTTAGCGGCGGCGGCTCGTGGCGAAGCGGCGGCGGCTCGTAGCGAAGCGGCGGCGGCTTGGCTCTAAAAGGATGGTGATTGGCTGCCGTCTTCCCTTCTCTCGTCCTTGTTGGCGGTGGTGGGGTAGCGTGCGATGGTCCTGTGCGCGTTGAGCTGAAGCGCGTACTAGCGGTGGTAGGGATGAGCGTCTTGGCGTTACTTTGCTTGGCGTCAGCTGAATTCCGCGTGTGTGTGTTGGTCTAGGCCCGTGTGTGTGTTAGCTGTGCCATGTATCTTGTAACTTCGGAATTCTGAGTCCGTTCTGCAGACGCGCGTGATGACCACTTGTGGAGAGGTGCCGTAAGTGCCTGGTGGCCGCGTGCTTTCCCTAAGGCGCACGTGGTGGCCATGTGTGGGCGAAGGACCGGCTAGTCGGCGTTTACTTTCAGTCTCTTGTTAGGACTTTTGGTGACTTAAAGGCGCTTGTTAGGACTTCGCGTATATTATAAATGTGTGTGTTAAATACGTATCGATTATTATGTATCTATTATTTATAGCTAATTATTATATATGCATGTTCTAATCGTAAGGTGTTCCCCAGTGTAAATATAATATTTGTTAGTGTTGTAAAAGTTACTCCCTTCATGTCGGGCACGAATGTGTAAATTATAATATTGTTAATAAATGATATCAACTATACTATGAGTAATACATGATTTAATAAAAGACTCCCTATATAGCGGGCACGAGGAATTACATGTGATAATAAAAGACTCCCTATATAGCGGGCACGAGGAATATCTCTTTATATATTTTATAAGTCCGTACGTCGGGTGACGTAACATATTACATTTATTGGGTGGTATTCAGACACTTGTAGTAATTGAATGTATAGTTCTTGGCTTGTTGGTTGGAGATTCGGCGTCTCGCATTCAGAGACGTCCAGCAATGAGAATGTAGTCACGTTGAGTGAGGAACCGGCACAGTCGTATCCGGTTAGGCTCTGCGTAGTTCCTACTATTGTAAGTAGTATAACGAATGATAATTTCTTCATTATGATTCGAGGTTTCTTCTTTAGCTTCGATGCTTTTGCTTCTTTATGGACAATTGACGCTCTGCTCGGACTGGAGTGGCTTATATTATAATGAAAATGGAGGGGAGACACCTTATCGACCGTCGTCCCGGACTCTGAGAACTACTGTGGCGCCATGCTGCGCCGTGGCAACCGTTAGTCGGTAAGGTAGAGTCCTAGACGTAGGCTTTAACTTATTTTCTAGCCTTATTTAATTTGAGTCTGTCCGTATGAACGACAGAGAGGCCTTTTGGCGTTTCTATTTTTACATTGCTATTATTAAGAATTTGTACAATTTTATATGGTCCCTCGTACTGGCTGTCTAACTTGCCTTTGATTTTTCCCTTTAGGAGGTACACGGAGTCGCCCGTCGAGAAGCTCACCACCCTCTGTTTTTTATCGTAATAATTTTTAGATTTTATTTTCGCGCGTTCGAGGTTCTCTTTGGCGGCCTCCTGCGATTTCTGTAATTGTTCCGTCAATTCAGCCAAGTACGATGCGTAAGTTTCGTCTTTTAAGTCGTTAAGTGTGCTATCGTTCGGAGTTTTCGCTAACTGGCCAAAGATTAATTCGTGTGGAGTGTATTGTGTACCTTCATGTATACTTGTATTATAAGAAAACATCGCTATATCGACCCAATCGTCCCATTCAGAATTATCCTTTATAAAGTGTTTCAAAAATTCTGCTAACACGTGGTGTGAGCGTTCTATCGATCCGTTGGATTGCGGTCGATAAGCGGTGGTTTGGTATGTTTCTATTCTAAATTTCTTGGCCACTGCTTTCATTAATTCTGATAAGAAAGCAGTACCTTGATCAGTTAGTATCCCTTTAGGGCTGCCGTATTTACATATTAAATTTTTTATAAATGCATCAGCTACTTCGACCGAAGAAGCTTGTTGTAGTGGTACCGCTATAGAATATTTGGTAAGGAGATCTTGTATTGTTAGGATATAATTATTGCCTTGTTTACTGGTAGGCATCGGTCCTACTATATCCATCGAAACTTTGTCGAAGGCCCTTCCCGGCGTGTCGGTAAGGGTCATCGGTTGTCTGGTTTTTTGTCGAACAAGCTTCTTGGTCTGGCAGCTGCGGCAGTTTTGGATAAAGTTTTGTATATCGGGTTTAAGGTTAGGCCAGTAGTACCGTTGTTTTATACGCCAATATGTCTTAGTGACTCCTTTGTGACCTCCCACAGGAGTAGCGTGATTGTCATGGATAATTTGGACGCGTTCGATCTCCCTGGGTATTATGATTTCATGCTTTAGTATAATAATTTTAGTTTCGTGGCCCGCGAAGATCGAACTTATCTTGCGTTTAATGTTTATCCATGATACGTCTGCAATATTATCCCTTGAAATAGCTATTGTCTTTAAGTTTAATTCAATTGCCGCGTCCAAAAGAGAATGTAATACTTCGTCTAAAATTTCTAATTGAATAGAGACGGATGTTCTCTCCTGGACGGGTAACGCGATGAGGTATCTATTGTCCCGTTTTGTAATCTTTACTCTACCAAGCGTTACGTCGGTAATGTTTGGTAGTCTTTTATTGTCGGCAAGTTCTTTGGCTCCTTTGTCAATAGGAGTTCCGGTCTTTGTTACAAAAAATGCTATGTGTCCTTTGTGCATTGTTATCCTGTCTTTTATTTCTATAATATTACCTTCGTAACGTGATAGATCCAGTTCGTCGTCGTTCGTTTCGTCTGTATCGTTCGTCTGTTCGTTTATGTTTATGTTTATGTTAGGTGTTTCCGTTTCAAGTGCGGTCTCGGGTTTTGATATTTCTTGCGTGCGACGTCTCTTAGCGAGCGACGAGAATATTTCGTCGTCACTCGAGCTGGTCCCTGCTATCGGAAGGATCTGTTTACTCGCCTCGATAGGGTTACGCGATAGCGCGTCGGCATTGACGTTTCGTTTACCGGCTTTGTAAACAATATCGTATTCGTACTCGGCGAGTTTGAGTCGCCATCTGATAAGCCGAGACGTCGGGTCTTTCACAGAATTTAACCACACTAACGGACGGTGGTCGGTGATTAGACTGAATTTACGACCGTATAGATAAGGTCGGAAGTAATTAACGGCGTATATAATGGCAAGCAGCTCTTTCTCTATTGTCGAATAATTTTGTTCCGCTTGATTTAAGATTCTTGACGTGTAAGCTATGGGCAGATCTTTACCGACTTCTCCCTGACTGAGAATTCCCCCGATCGCGTAATTTGATGCGTCGGTGGTTACTAGGAAAGGTTTGGTGAAATCAGGGAATTGCAAGAGCGGTTGTTCACACAAAAGGCTGGTTAAAGTTTTGAATGCCTTGTTTTGAGCGTCCTCCCACTTAAACGGTACGTCTTTCTTTAAGAGGTTCGTAAGCGGTTTACTTGTACCTGAGAAATTTGGTATGAAGCGTCGGTAATAGCCTGCCAGTCCCAGGAATTGTTTTATGTTCTTTGCATTCTTTGGCGTCGGGAAGTTCTTGACTGCCTCTATTTTTCCTGGGTCTGGTTTCACTCCATCCGCGCTAATGATATGTCCGAGATATACAACCTCCTTCCTGAGAAGATTGCATTTCTCGGGCTGTAGTTTTAGATTGGCGTCACGGAGACGCGCACATAATTTCCGGTATTTCAAAAGATGTTCTCGTAGCGAGCTGGAGTATATGACTATGTCGTCTAGGTAAACGAATAATTCATTACCTTGCAATCCGGTCAGGACATTGTTCATCAAGCGTTGGAAGGTGGAAGGAGCGTTTTTGAGACCAAAGGGCATACGTTTAAATTCATAATGCCCGAATGGCGTGGAGAAAGCCGTTTTCAGCGCGTCTTCTTTATCCATGCCGATTTGATGGAAGCCCGATGCGAGATCGAACGTACTAAAATATTTCGCGCTTCCTAGTTGATCTAATATTTCCGTTATGTTCGGCAGTGGATAACTGTCTTTAATAGTTTTTTCGTTTAACATCCGGTAGTCGATGACTAATATCCATCTTTTATTCCCTTTTGCGTCCGGTTTCTTCGGAACTATCCATAGTGGGGAATTCTACGGGGACGTAGATGATTTGATCACGTTGTTTTCTAGAAGTTCTCCTATCTGTTTGTTTATCTCTTCCTTATGAATGGGCGGGAAGCGGTACTGTCGGACATTCACTGGAATAGAGTCCACTGTCTCTATCTTGTGTGTTACGGTGTCGGAGTACGTCAGTCTGTCGCCCGGTAAATGAAATAAATCTATGGATTCTCTGATCATATCTTTTGCTACGGATTTCTCTTCGTCGTTCAGTTCGTCCAAATTAATATTCTGTAGGGCTAGTGCGTAACGTTCGTCTGTCTTGTTTATGTGTTTGCAGGATTTGGAAGGGGTAATGTGAGTAGGGAGGACGGTATGTTGGGTCTCGGTTTCCTGTTCGAGTTTCGGAGAATTGTTTATTAGACTGCTTATGTCATCGTCTTTCGATTCGAGTCGAGGCACTTGAGACGTGATTTCCTCTGAATGCGATAAGAGTTCGGTATTATTTATCTCGAACTCTTCTAGTGTTACAGACGGAGGTTTTATGTTGACGTCCGTATCGTTGGTGTTAATTATTTTGATATATGCTTCGCCGTGGTTATTTGACACCACTGCTTCTCCGGCATAAATTCCTTCTCCGAAATTCAAACGCGGCAAATATCCCGTTTCTAAATCGCTATTTTTTATCTTTATTTTACAAACATTGCTCGTTCGCCCCGGAATGGTTATCTCCTTTGATTGAACAAAGGGCATAACTATTCCGTGCCACTCTATAGACTCTCTTTCATAATCAATTTTGGCTGTTTTTTGAAAGAAGTCGGAACCCAAAATACCGTCGTAGGGGATAGGAAAGGAATTTGGTACTAATTGGAATTTAAGCGGATATCCGTGAATTCGTATGGTTACCGAACCGTACGTGGTAACGGTTTCGTCGGTGATACCGCTCAGTCTGACTTTGTCGTTTTCGTTGCATATTATATCCCCGTTTGCCATTTTTATTTTTAATATGTTGAGTTCCGAACCCGTATCAACTAGGAACTCCGTCTCTTTAGCTAGGTCGTCAGAGGAAAGGACGATAGATGGGGAGGTAGCTTCTTCCTTTAGTTGGAGGACGTAGACACGATTGGCTTCTCTTCTTTTGTTATCGTTCTCACCGGGCGCCCTGGCGCGGTCTCTGCGGATGCGCCTTTCCTCAGAGACGTTGGTTCGTTTCCCGACTGAGATTCTCTCCATCTTTTCTTTCGGCATTCTTCTATTGTATGACCGATATTTTTGCAATACGAGCATTCTTTCTTATGCTTTTGGTCTCGTGGTGAGGAAGGAGAGTAGTGGGAGGATGGAGAGGATTGACGGGAATTTCCGGGAGGTGGAGTATAAGGCCCATGAACTTGTGTCTGTGACCGGCGTTGCTGGTCACGCGATTTCTTGTAACATTGGGTTTGTGTATGACCAATTCTCTTACAATACGAACACGAATCTGGGTCTGGAGGAGTTCTAGTAGGTCGGATATTTGGTCTATTGTTTCTTTTAGATTCAAAGTAATAATAATCCATAGGTTTTTCTTGGTATGTTTTTGCCTTATATTGTGGTCGCGGCCTTACTAATCCTCTTCTATCCCATTCGTGTTGTATTGACGAGTGTAATTGGATTGCTTTGTCATATGCATCGCCTAAGTCTCGGCAACGTAACGCGTTTAAGTAGGGATGGTAATCCATCGGTAACCCAGAACAAAAGCTTTTTAATGCCAATTCATCTATTTCTCGTTTCTTGCTATCCGTGATTTCTCCCCAAAACCTTTCTTCATCGAGAAGACCCTCGTATAAATCCTGTACACGGCCAATGTAATCGATAATCTGTTCGTTCTCCGACATGAGTACGTTTCTTAATTCTGTCCGGTAATAATCTAAAGAATGGTATGTGCCCAATGTCTGTCGGAGTCGACTATACAACTCGAACATCGTTTTCGGATTATGTCTATCTATCGCAATGTGTGCCGAATCTTGGAGCTTCCGTATCGCGGCTTGAGTAAACAAATCTTCCGGGTACGCGGGAATCATTTGTCGCGCGCGTTTACAAGCTCTAATAAATGAGGATAGAGGCATATTTTTCCCATCGTATCGTGGTATAGACGCGAAAGCCTCATTAATTTGATGATTAGGAAGGTGATGTTGGCTCTCCGTCCTGAGCGCCAAAATCTCCCTCATCAAGAACGTGAGAGGGTCTGCCTCTTCTGATTTTGCAGCGTTAAGACGCTGCGCGTGATCGCGAAGTTCTTGTTCGCGTTCTCGAATGACGCGTTCGCGTTCAAGGAGGGCCCGTTCGGCCGCGTCTAATTTAGTCATTCGTAGTCGTACTTCATCGATCATAACTTCATCAGGTTGACGCGCAGCCATGCTGCGTGTTTCAATACGTTCGCTCCTTTCAGTAGACATAATGTATCGTTTCTATCCCACCGCTGTCACCAATTTTATGTTACGTCCCACTCGGCACGGGCCTTAAAAAAAGAACTATGCTCTTTCCTTCAAGGAGCTCCTGCTTCAATGGGATATTTGCCCAATTCGGCCGTTACCTACTACGCGTAGTTCGTGGCACGGGACGGGCTTAACGATAGATTATGTCATTGATAAGGATGATTCACTTACCTTTAATGCTTCTCTCCGTACAATTCTAAATAGCGAGCTTTTCGCGGGTCGCTCGGTGGCAGCTGTCCGGCAACGAAGGTACACTCCGGGCAGTTGATCGGTACGAGCCGATATTCAGTAACTCTGCAAGATGGAGGTCTCAGGTCCTGCTAAGTATCGGGCCTGGGATGGCAGAGTGTGGTGTCCTCGATGATCCTAAGTCTGCAGGCCGACGGGTCGATGCCCAAGTTAGCCAGATGGTTTGTACCGCTATAATAGTTCGCGAGTAGACGCCGGAGACTATGTTTGCGTCCGCCCCGACGTGTTTTCGGCATACGTATTCTATAGGATGCAACGGGACCTTTTAGGATGATTGAACCCGAGCGATTCGTACGCTCCGATAGTTCTATGAAGAATGAACCCGGGCGATTCGTACGCCCCGATAGTTTTATGATTTAGGAGTATGAACCCGGGCGATTCGTACGCCCCGATAGTTCTAAGACTTGGAAAGAGTGAACCCGGGCGATTCGTACGCCCCGATAGTTCTAGGATAAAAGGTTGGAAAATGCGGAGAGAGATGAAGAGCTTGTCGACCACACGTCGGTTCAGGAACACGTAGATAATACGAGTCGCGAATGAGTAGTGACCGGGGTCCCGACTAATGAAACACAGACTTCTACTAATACTAATTTATTCTAAGTTTAAATTATAATATGAATAGAATTGATACAGCGTAAAAGACTCTCCCGCGATTATTGTTCGTCCGTCGAAGTGATTCGTAGAAAATCTGTAGTCGAAAAAATCCGTCGTGTGCTGCTCTGCAGCTCCTTATATACTGAATCTTAGCGGCGGCGGCTCGTAGCGAAGCGGCGGCGGCTTGGCTCTAAAAGGATGGTGATTGGCTGCCGTCTTCCCTTCTCTCGTCCTTGTTGGCGGTGGTGGGGTAGCGTGCGATGGTCCTGTGCGCGTTGAGCTGAAGCGCGTACTAGCGGTGGTAGGGATGAGCGTCTTGGCGTTACTTTGCTTGGCGTCAGCTGAATTCCGCGTGTGTGTGTTGGCCTAGGCCCGTGTGTGTGTTAGATGTGCCATGTATCTTGTAACTTCGGAATTCTGAGTCCGTTCTGCAGACGCGCGTGATGACCACTTGTGGAGAGGTGCCGTAAGTGCCTGGTGGCCGCGTGCTTTCCCTAAGGCGCACGTGGTGGCCATGTGTGGGCGAAGGACCGGCTAGTCGGCGTTTACTTTCAGTCTCTTGTTAGGACTTTTGGTGACTTAAAGGCGCTTGTTAGGACTTAGCGTATATTATAAATGTGTGTGTTAAATACGTATCGATTATTATGTATCTATTATTTATAGCTAATTATTATATATGCATGTTCTAATCGTAAGGTGTTCCCCAGTGTAAATATAATATTTGTTAGTGTTGTAAAAGTTACTCCCTTCATGTCGGGCACGAATGTGTAAATTATAATATTGTTAATAAATGATATCAACTATACTATGAGTAATACATGATTTAATAAAAGACTCCCTATATAGCGGGCACGAGGAATTACATGTGATAATAAAAGACTCCCTATATAGCGGGCACGAGGAATATCTCTTTATATATTTTATAAGTCCGTACGTCGGGTGACGTAACAACACACCGTACTACTCCACAAGTGGTCACCACGTGCGCCTTAGGGAGAGACACGGACCACCACACAATGCCATAGACTCGCACACGGACCTGGACCCACACACAAGCGGTAATCCGATGGCTACGAGCCGACAACACCGAGACGCATCCTCACCACTACCAGTAAGCGCCTCACACCGACACACGCAAAGCCGTTGCACCCATCACTACAGACCATCCAGAAAGGACGAAAGAAAGAAAGACGGCAGCCAGTCACCATCTTCCAAGAACCGAGCCGCCGCCAAAGCAACGAGCCGCCGCCGCCAAAGCCACAAGCCGCCGCCGCTGGGACTCGTATATAAGGAGCTGCAGAGCAGCATAGGACGGATTCCGACATCAGATTTTCTACAGTCATTTTCTACGATTCACTTCGACGGACGCTAGTTCCGACCAATAATCGCGAGAGAGTCTTTTTACACTGTATCAATTCTATTCGTAGTATAATTTTAAATTTAGAATAAATAATTATTAGTAGTAGACGTCTGTGTTTCATTAGTCGGGACCCCGGTCACTACTCGTTCGCGACTCGTATTAGCTACGTGTTCCTGAACCGACGTGTGGTCGACAAGCTCTTCATCTCTCTCCGCATTTTCCAACCTTTATCCTAGAACTATCGGGGCGTACGAATCGCCCGGGTTCACTCTTTCCAAGTCTTAGAACTATCGGGGCGTACGAATCGCCCGGGTTCATACTCCTAAATCATAGAACTATCGGGGCGTACGAATCGCCCGGGTTCATTCTTCACAGAACTATCGGAGCGTACGAATCGCTCGGGTTCGATCATCCTAATAGGTCCCGTTGCATCCTAACGAATACGTATGCCAAAGACACGTCGGGACGGACACAAGCATAGTTTCCGGCGTTTCTTCGCGAGCTAATTACAACGACATACGTCATCAAAGGTTAACTCGAGCATCGACCTGTCAGCCTTCAGACATAGGATCATCGAGGACTTCACTCTCTGCCATCCCAGGCCCGATACGCAGCAGGACCTGAGGTCTTCACTTAGCAGAGTCATTGAATACCGGTTCTTACCGATCAGCTGCCCGGAGAGTGCTTTCGTTGCCGGACAGTTACCACTGAGCGATCCACGAACGGCTCGCTATCTAGAATTGTGCGCTTAGAAGCACTAAAAACCATCCAGGTAAGCGAATCATCCTTCTAAAAGACATAATCTATCGTTAAGCCCGTGCCACGAACTACGCGTAGTAGGTAACTGCCGAATTGGGCAAATATCCCATTGAAGCAGGAGCTCCTTGAAGGAGAGAACATAGTTCTTTTTTTTAAGGCCCGTGCCGAGTGGGACGTAACATAGGCCGATATTGCAGTTATTACTGGCCTTTGTATTGCCTTTATTATTGCCATATTAAAGCCGTTATTGCCGTTATTATAACAATTAGTATTGACGTTATTGTCTTTATTATTGCCGTTGTCATTGTCATTATTATTGTCGTTTTTATTGCAGTTATTATTGCCCTTATTATCGTTATTATTACCTTCATTATTTCCTATATTATTGCCGTTATTAAGACCGTTATTGCAGTTATTGCCGTTATTATTGAAGTTACTATTTACGTTATTGGCTTTATTATTGCCGTCGATATTGCCTTTATTATTACCGCTCTTATTGACGTTGTTTTTAGCAAT
Source organism: Dolichovespula saxonica (assembly GCA_911387935.1). Taxonomy (NCBI): domain Eukaryota; kingdom Metazoa; phylum Arthropoda; class Insecta; order Hymenoptera; family Vespidae; genus Dolichovespula; species Dolichovespula saxonica. Next base: position 3,005,567 of record CAJVQX010000003.1, on the reverse strand, counting down.
ATTATTGCCCTTATTGCCTTTATTAATGCCGTATTCAAGGCCGTTATTGCCGTTATTATTGCAGTTATCATTGCCGTTGTTATTGCAATTATTATTGCCGTTATCGCCTTTATTATTACCGTTATTATTGCCATAATTATTGCAGTTATTGCCTTTATTATTACCGTTATAATTGCCTTTATTATTGCCATTATTAAGACCGTTATTGCCGAAATTATAGCTGTTATTATTGCCGTTATTTTTTTTATTATTGCCGTTATTATTGCCTTTAATTTTTCTGTTATTCATGTCGTTTTTGCAGTTATTATTCATTATATATTCTTTATTATTGCCGTCGTTATTGCCATTATTATTGTCGTTTTTATTGCGGTTATTATTGCACTTATTATCGTTAATATTACTTTTATTATTTGCTTTATTATTGTCGTTATTAAGACCGTTATTGCAGTTATTATTGCCATTATTATTGAAGTTATTATTGACGTTATTGTCTTTAATATTGCCGTTGATATTGCCATTATTATTACCTTTATTATTGCCGTTATTATTGCCGTTGTTATTGCCATTATTATTGCCTTTGTTGTCTTTAATATCACAGTTATTATTGCGGTTATTGTCTTTATTATAGCGGTTACTATTGCCGTGGTTATTCCTATTATTATTGACGCTATTGTTTTTAGTATTGTCTTTATAATTGCCGTTGTTATTGCCATTATTAAGGCCGTTATTGCAGTTATTATTGCCGTTATTTTTGCGGATATTATTCACGTTATTGTCGTTATTAAGGCGGTTATTATTGCCATTATTATTACCGTTATTATTGCCTTAATTATTGCCATTATTAAGGCCGTTATTGCCGTAATTACAGCAGTTATTATTGCCGTTAGTGTCTTTATTATTGCCGTTTTTATTATGATTATTATTAACGTTATTATTGCCTTTATTGTTGCCATTATTAAAGCCGTTATTGCCGTTATCATAACAGTTATTATTGACGTTATTTTATTTATTATTGCCGTTATTATTGCCTTTAATTTTGCTGTTATTCATGTCGTTATTGCAGTTATTATTCATTTTATATTCTTTATTATAGCCGTCGTTATTGCCATTATTATTGTCGTTTTTATTGCGGTTTTATTGTACTTATTATGGTTAATATTACTTTTATTATTTGCTTTATAATTGCAGTTATTATACCGTCATTGCAGTTATTATTGCCGTTATTATTGAAGTTATTATTGACGTTGTTGTCTTTAATATTGCCGTCGATATTGCATTTATTATTACCATTCTTATTGCCGTTGTTTTTGCCAATATTATTGCCGTTATTGCCTTTATTATTGCCGTATTCAAGGCCCCTATTTCTATTATTATTGCCCTTATTGTTGCAGAAATTATTGCTCTTATTATCGTTATTATTAGCGTTTTTATTGTCTTTATTTTTACCGTTATTAAGGCCGTTGTTTCAGTTATTATTGTCGTTATTATTGCGGATATTAATAACGTTATTGTCGTCATTAAGGCCATTATTATTGCCATTATTATTACCGTTATTATTGCCTTAATTATTGTCATTATTAAGGCCGCTATTGCCGTAATTACAGCAGTTATTATTGCCGTCATTGTCTTTATTATTGCCGTTATTATTGCCTTTACTTTTGCCGTTATTAATGCCGTTGTTGCCGTTAATATTGCAGTTATTATTGCCGTTATGTAGGCCGATATTGCAGTTAATACTGGCCTTTATATTGCCTTTATTATTGCCATTATTAAAGCCGTTATTGCCGTTAATATTGCAGTTATTATTGCCGTTATGTAGGCCGATATTGCAGTTATTACTGGCCCTTTTATTGCCTTTATTATTGAAATTATTACAGCCGTTATTGCCATTATTATAACAGTTATTATTGACGTTATTGTCTTTATTATTGCCGTTGTTAATGCTATTATTATTGCCGTTATTATTGCAGAGATTATTGCCCTTATTATCGTTATTATTACCGTTTTTATTGTCTTTATTTTTGCCATTATTAAGGCCGTTATTGCAGTTATTATTGCCGTTATTATTGCGGATATTATTCACGTTATTGTCGTTATTAAGGCGGTTATTATTGCCATTATTATTACCGTTATTATTGCCTTAATTATTGCCATTATTAAGGCCGTTATTGCCGTAATTACAGCAGTTATTATTGCCGTTATTGTCTTTATTATTGCCGTTTTTATTATGATTATTATTAGCGTTATTATTGCCTTTATTATTGCCATTATTAAAGCCGTTATTGCCGTTATTATAACAGTTATTATTGACGTTATTTTCTTTATTATTGCCGTTATTATTGCCTTTATTTTTGCTGTTATTCATGTCGTTATTGCAGTTATTATTGATTTTATATTCTTTATTATTGCCATCGTTATTGCCATTATTATTGTCGTTTTTATTGCAGTTATTATTGCCTTTATTATCGTTATTATTACCTTTATTATTTCCTTTATTATTGCCGTTATTAAGACCGTTATTGCAGTTATTATTGCCGTTATTATTGAAGTTATTATTGACGTTATTGTCTTTAATATTGCCGTCGATATTGCCTTTATTATTACCGTTCTTATTGCCGTTGTTTTTGTCAATATTATTGCCGTTATTGCCTTTATTATTGCCGTATTCAAGGCCGTTATTGCCGTTATTATTGCAGTTATCATTGCCGTTGTTATTGCAATTATTATTGCCGTAATTATTGCATCTATTATTGACATTAATGTCGTTTATATTGCCGTTATTATTGCAGTTATAATTGTCTTTATTGTCTTAATTATTGCCGTTATTATGGTCGTTATTGCCGTTATTATTGCAGTTATTATTGACGTTATTATCTTTATTATTGCCGTTGTTATTGCCATTATTATTGCCGTTATTCTCTTTAGTATTGGTGTTATTATAACCGTTGATATTGCCTTTTTTATTCTCGTTATTGCTACATTAATAACGTTATTGTTGCCGTTATAACTGCGATAATAACTGCAATAATAATGGCAATAGTAACGGCAATGAAGTACGTAATAATGCCAATTATGAAGGTAATAATAACGTTAATAATAATGGCTATAATAACTGCAATAACGGCCTGAATAACAGCAAAAATAAAGGCAATAATTACGGCAATAATAACGGCAATAATAAAGACAAAAACGACAATAATAACTGCTATAATTACGGTAATAACGTCAATAATATCCGCAATAATAACGGCAATAATAACTGCAATAACGGCGCTAATAACGGCTCTAATAACGGCAAAAATAAAGACAATAAAAACGGTAATAATAACTATAATAGGGGCAATAATCTCTGCAATAATAACTGCAATAATAATGGAAATAACAACGGCAATAATAAAGACAATAACGTCAATAATAACTGTTATAATAATGGCAATAACGGCTTTAATAAAGGCAATAATAAAGGCAATAAAAAGGCCAGTAATAACTGCAATATCGGCCTACATAACGGCAATAATAACTGCAATATTAACGGCAATAACGGCATTAATAACGGCAATCACCGTTATTGTCTTTAGTTTTTCCGTTATTATTGCCGTTGCTATTGTCTTTATTATTGTCGTTACTGTTGCCATTATTATTGAAGTTATTGCCGTTATTATTGTCATCAATATTCAGTTATTATTGCCGTAATTATTTTTATTATTGACGTTGTTATTGCCATTATTATTACCGTTCTAATGCCATTATTATTGCAGTTAATATTACGTTATCTTCTTTATTATTGCCAATATTATATCCGTTCTTATTTCCATTATAATTAACGTTATTTCCGTTATTATTACCATTATTATTGCAGTTATTATTACCGTTATTGCCTTTATTATTACCGTTATTATTCCCTTTATTATTGTCGTTATCAATGACATTATTGCAGTTATTATTGTCATCATTATTGCATTTATTATTGCCATTATTATCTTTATTATTGCCGTTATTATTGCTATTATTATTGAATTTATTGCCATTATTATAGCCGTTATTTAATTTATTATTACCATCATTATTGTCATTATTATTACCGTTATTAAGACCGTTATTACCGATGTTATTGCAGTTATTATTACCGTTCTAATGCCATTATTATTCCCCTTATTGCCTTTATTATTACAGTTATTATTGCCCTTATTATTGCTGTTATGTAGCCCGATATTGCCGATATTACTGGTCTTATTATTGCTATTATTATTGTCTTTATTATTGCCATTATTATTTAAGATATTGCCGTTATTATTGCAACCATTATTGCAGTTATTATTGCCGTTATTGCCTTTAATATTAACGTTATTATTGCCATAAATATTACCGTTATTGCCTTTATTATTACCCTTATAATTGCCTTTATTATTGCCGTTATTAATGCCGTTATTGCCGTTATTATTGCCGTTATTGTCTTTATTATTGCCGTTTTTATTACAATTATTATTAGCGTTATTATTGCCTTTATTATTGCCATTATTAAAGCCGTTATTGCCGTTATTATAACAGTTATTATTGACGTTATTGTCTTTATTATTGCGGTTATTATTGCAGAGATTATTGCCCTTATTATCGTTATTATTACCGTTTTTATTGTCTTTATTTTTGCCATTATTAAGGCCGTTATTGCAGTTATTATTGCCGTTATTATTGCGGATATTATTGACGTTATTGTCGTTATTAAGGCGGTTATTATTGCCATTATTGTTACCGTTATTATTGCCTTTATTATTGCCATTATTAAGGCCGTTATTGCCGTAATTATAGCAGTTATTATTGACGTTATTGTCGTTATTATTGCGGTTACTATTGCCGTTGTTATTCCCATTATTATTGACGCTATTGTCTTTGCATTGTCTTTATAATGCCATTGTTATTGCCATTATTAAGGCTGTAATTGCCATTATTATTGCAGTTATTATTGCAGTTATTGTCTTTATTATTGCCGTTGTTATTGCCATTATTAGTGCCGTTATTCTCTTTAGTATTGCCGTAATTATAACCGTTGATATTACCTTTTTTTTTCTCGTTATTACTACATTATTAACGTTATTGTTGCCGTTATTATTGCAATTATTATTGGCGCTCTCATTGCCGATGTTATTGCCATTATTATTACCGTTCTAATGCCATTATTATTGCAGTTAATATTACGTTATCTTCTTTATTATTGCCAATATTATATCCGTTCTTATTTCCATTATTATTAACGTTATTTCCGTTATTATTACCATTATTATTGCAGTTATTATTACCGTTATTGCCTTTATTATTACCGTTATTATTCCCTTTAAAATTGTCGTTATCAATGACATTATTGCAGTTATTATTGTCATCATTATTGCATTTATTATTTCCGTTATTATCTTTATTATTGGCGTTATTATTGCTATTATTATTGAATTTATTGCCATTATTATTGCTGTTATTTAATTTATTATTACCATCATTATTGTCATTATTATTACCGTTATTAAGACCGTTATTACCGATGTTATTGCAGTTATTATTACCGTTCTAATGCCATTATTATTCCCCTTATTGCCTTTATTATTACAGTTATTATTGCCCTTATTATTGCTGTTATGTAGCCCGATATTGCCGATATTACTGGTCTTATTATTGCTATTATTATTGTCTTTATTATTGCCATTATTATTTAAGATATTGCCGTTATTATTGCAACCATTATTGCAGTTATTATTGCCGTTATTGCCTTTAATATTAACGTTATTATTGCCATAAATATTACCGTTATTGCCTTTATTATTACCCTTATATTTGCCTTTATTATTGCCGTTATTAATGGCGTTATTGCCGTTATTATTGCCGTTATTGTCTTTATTATTGCCGTTTTTATTACAATTATTATTAGCGTTATTATTGCCTTTATTATTGCCATTATTAAAGCCGTTATTGCCGTTATTATAACAGTTATTATTGACGTTATTGTCTTTATTATTGCGGTTATTATTGCAGAGATTATTGCCCTTATTATCGTTATTATTACCGTTTTTATTGTCTTTATTTTTGCCATTATTAAGGCCGTTATTGCAGTTATTATTGCCGTTATTATTGCGGATATTATTGACGTTATTGTCGTTATTAAGGCGGTTATTATTGCCATTATTGTTACCGTTATTATTGCCTTTATTATTGCCATTATTAAGGCCGTTATTGCCGTAATTATAGCAGTTATTATTGCCGTTATGTAGGCCGATATTGCAGTTAATACTGGCCTTTATATTGCCTTTATTATTGCCATTATTAAAGCCGTTATTGCCGTTAATATTGCAGTTATTATTGCCGTTATGTAGGCCGATATTGCAGTTATTACTGGCCCTTTTATTGCCTTTATTATTGAAATTATTACAGCCGTTATTGCCATTATTATAACAGTTATTATTAACGTTATTGTCCTTATTATTGCCGTTGTTAATGCTATTATTATTGCCGTTATTATTGCAGAGATTATTGCCCTTATTATCGTTATTATTACCGTTTTTATTGTCTTTATTTTTGCCATTATTAAGGCCGTTATTGCAGTTATTATTGCCGTTATTATTGCGGATATTATTCACGTTATTGTCGTTATTAAGGCGGTTATTATTGCCATTATTATTACCGTTATTATTGCCTTAATTATTGCCATTATTAAGGCCGTTATTGCCGTAATTACAGCAGTTATTATTGCCGTTATTGTCTTTATTATTGCCGTTTTTATTATGATTATTATTAGCGTTATTATTGCCTTTATTATTGCCATTATTAAAGCCGTTATTGCCGTTATTATAACAGTTATTATTGACGTTATTTTCTTTATTATTGCCGTTATTATTGCCTTTATTTTTGCTGTTATTCATGTCGTTATTGCAGTTATTATTGATTTTATATTCTTTATTATTGCCATCGTTATTGCCATTATTATTGTCGTTTTTATTGCAGTTATTATTGCCTTTATTATCGTTATTATTACCTTTATTATTTCCTTTATTATTGCCGTTATTAAGACCGTTATTGCAGTTATTATTGCCGTTATTATTGAAGTTATTATTGACGTTATTGTCTTTAATATTGCCGTCGATATTGCCTTTATTATTACCGTTCTTATTGCCGTTGTTTTTGTCAATATTATTGCCGTTATTGCCTTTATTATTGCCGTATTCAAGGCCGTTATTGCCGTTATTATTGCAGTTATCATTGCCGTTGTTATTGCAATTATTATTGCCGTAATTATTGCATCTATTATTGACATTAATGTCGTTTATATTGCCGTTATTATTGCAGTTATAATTGTCTTTATTGTCTTAATTATTGCCGTTATTATGGTCGTTATTGCCGTTATTATTGCAGTTATTATTGACGTTATTATCTTTATTATTGCCGTTGTTATTGCCATTATTATTGCCGTTATTCTCTTTAGTATTGGTGTTATTATAACCGTTGATATTGCCTTTTTTATTCTCGTTATTGCTACATTAATAACGTTATTGTTGCCGTTATAACTGCGATAATAACTGCAATAATAATGGCAATAGTAACGGCAATGAAGTACGTAATAATGCCAATTATGAAGGTAATAATAACGTTAATAATAATGGCTATAATAACTGCAATAACGGCCTGAATAACAGCAAAAATAAAGGCAATAATTACGGCAATAATAACGGCAATAATAAAGACAAAAACGACAATAATAACCGCTATAATTACGGTAATAACGTCAATAATATCCGCAATAATAACGGCAATAATAACTGCAATAACGGCGCTAATAACGGCTCTAATAACGGCAAAAATAAAGACAATAAAAACCGTAATAATAACTATAATAGGGGCAATAATCTCTGCAATAATAACTGCAATAATAATGGAAATAACAACGGCAATAATAAAGACAATAACGTCAATAATAACTGTTATAATAATGGCAATAACGGCTTTAATAAAGGCAATAATAAAGGCAATAAAAAGACCAATAATAACTGCAATATCGGCCTACATAACGGCAATAATAACTGCAATATTAACGGCAATAACGGCATTAATAACGGCAATCACCGTTATTGTCTTTAGTTTTTCCGTTATTATTGCCGTTGCTATTGTCATTATTATTGTCGTTACTGTTGCCATTATTATTGAAGTTATTGCCGTTATTATTGTCATCAATATTCAGTTATTATTGCCGTAATTATTTTTATTATTGACGTTGTTATTGCCATTATTATTACCGTTCTAATGCCATTATTATTGCAGTTAATATTCCGTTATCTTCTTTATTATTGCCAATATTATATCCGTTCTTATTTCCATTATTATTAACGTTATTTCCGTTATTATTACCATTATTATTGCAGTTATTATTACCGTCATTGCCTTTATTATTACCGTTATTATTCCCTTTAAAATTGTCGTAATCAATGACATTATTGCAGTTATTATTGTCATCATTATTGCATTTATTATTTCCGTTATTATCTTTATTATTGGCGTTATTATTGCTATTATTATTGAATTTATTGCCATTATTATTGCTGTTATTTAATTTATTATTACCATCATTATTGTCATTATTATTACCGTTATTAAGACCGTTATTACCGATGTTATTGCAGTTATTATTACCGTTCTAATGCCATTATTATTCCCCTTATTGCCTTTATTATTACAGTTATTATTGCCCTTATTATTGCTGTTATGTAGCCCGATATTGCCGATGTTACTGGTCTTATTATTGCTATTATTATTGTCTTTATTATTGCCATTATTATTTAAGATATTGCCGTTATTATTGCAACCATTATTGCAGTTATTATTGCCGTTATTGCCTTTAATATTAACGTTATTATTGCCATAAATATTACCGTTATTGCCTTTATTATTACCCTTATATTTGCCTTTATTATTGCCGTTATTAATGGCGTTATTGCCGTTATTATTGCCGTTATTGTCTTTATTATTGCCGTTTTTATTACAATTATTATTAGCGTTATTATTGCCTTTATTATTGCCATTATTAAAGCCGTTATTGCCGTTATTATAACAGTTATTATTGACGTTATTGTCTTTATTATTGCGGTTATTATTGCAGAGATTATTGCCCTTATTATCGTTATTATTACCGTTTTTATTGTCTTTATTTTTGCCATTATTAAGGCCGTTATTGCAGTTATTATTGCCGTTATTATTGCGGATATTATTGACGTTATTGTCGTTATTAAGGCGGTTATTATTGCCATTATTGTTACCGTTATTATTGCCTTTATTATTGCCATTATTAAGGCCGTTATTGCCGTAATTATAGCAGTTATTATTGACGTTATTGTCGTTATTATTGCGGTTACTATTGCCGTTTTATTCCCATTATTATTGACGCTATTGTCTTTGCATTGTCTTTATAATGCCATTGTTATTGCCATTATTAAGGCAGTAATTGCCATTATTATTGCAGTTATTATTGCAGTTATTGTCTTTATTATTGCCGTTGTTATTGCCATTATTAGTGCCGTTATTCTCTTTAGTATTGCCGTAATTATAACCGTTGATATTACCTTTTTTTTTCTCGTTATTCCTACATTATTAACGTTATTGTTGCCGTTATTATTGCAATTATTATTGGCGCTCTCATTGCCGATGTTATTGCCATTATTATTGCCGTTATTGCCTTTACTATTACCGTTATTATTGCCGTTGTTTTTCCCAATATTATTGCCGTTATTTCCATTATTATTACCGTATTCAAGACCGTTGTTACGTCACCCGACGTATGGACATATAAAATACATAAAGAAATCCTCGTGCCCGCTATATAGGGAGTCTTTTATTATACTACAAATAATACGTAATTTAATAAAAACTCAATATAATTAACCATTTACTAACAATATTATATTTCACACATTCGTGCCCGACATGAAGGGAGTCATCTTTACAATACTAACCACTATTATAATACACACCTATGACATAAGTTTCAAAGGAGATACCTTACGCTTAAATATTGTAAACAATACATATACATATATTTGTAATTCTACAATGATGCGTCATACGCGGAAAAACACAAAGCGTCGCGCCAGCAAACAACGATGCGTCATACGCGACAACACCGAGACGCATCCTCACCACTACCAGTAAGCGCCTCGCACCGAAGCACGCAAAGCCGTTGCACGCATCACTATAGACGATCCAGAAAGGATGAAAGAAAGAAAGACGGCAGCAATCACCATCTACCAAGAACCGAGCCGCCGCCAAAGCTACGAGCCGCCGCCGACAAAGCTACGAGCCGCCGCCGCCAAAGCAACGTGCCGCCGCCGCTAAAGCCACAAGCCGCCGCCGCTGGGACTTGTATATAAGGAGCTGCAGAGCAGCACACGAGGGATTCCGACATCAGATTTTCTACAGTCATTTTCTACGATTCACTTCGACGGACGCTAGTTCCGACCAATAATCGCGAGAGAGTCTTTTTACACTGTATCAATTCTATTCGTAGTATAATTTTAAATTTAGAATAAATAATTATTAGTAGTAGACGTCTGTGTTTCATTAGTCGGGACCCCGGTCACTACTCGTTCGCGACTCGTATTAGCTACGTGTTCCTGAACCGACGTGTGGTCGACAAGCTCTTCATCTCTCTCCGCATTTTCCAACCTTTTATCCTAGAACTATCGGGGCGTACGAATCGCCCGGGTTCACTCTTTCCAAGTCTTAGAACTATCGGGGCGTACGAATCGCCCGGGTTCATACTCCTAAATCATAGAACTATCGGGGCGTACGAATCGCCCGGGTTCATTCTTCACAGAACTATCGGAGCGTACGAATCGCTCGGGTTCGATCATCCTAATAGGTCCCGTTGCACCCTAACGAATACGTATGCCAAAGACACGTCGGGACGGACACAAGCATAGTTTCCGGCGTTTATTCGCGAGCTAATTACAACGGCATACGTCATCAAAGATTAACTCGAGCATCGACCTGTCAGCCTTCAGATATAGGAACATCGAGGACTTCACTCTCTGCCATCCCAGGCCCGTGTTACGTCACCCGACGTACGGACTTATAAAATATATAAAGAGATATTCCTCGTGCCCGCTATATAGGGAGTCTTTTATTAAATCATGTATTACTCATAGTATAGTTGATATCATTTATTAACAATATTATAATTTACACATTCGTGCCCGACATGAAGGGAGTAACTTTTACAACACTAACAAATATTATAATTACACTGGGGAACACCTTACGATTAGAACATGCATATATAATAATTAGCTATAAATAATAGATACATAATAATCGATACGTATTTAACACACACATTTATAATATACGCGAAGTCCTAACAAGCGCCTTTAAGTCACCAAAAGTCCTAACAAGAGACTGAAAGTAAACGCGGACTAGCCGGTCCCTCGCCCACACATGGCCACCACGTGCGCCTTAGGGAAAGCACGCGGCCACCAGGCACTTACGGCACCTCTCCACAAGTGGTCATCACGCGCGTCTGCAGAACGGACTCAGAATTCCGAAGTTACAAGATACATGGCACAGCTAACACACACACGGGCCTAGGCCAACACACACACGCGGAATTCAGCTGACGCCAAGCAAAGTAACGCCAAGACGCTCATCCCTACCACCGCTAGTACGCGCTTCAGCTCAACGCGCACAGGACCATCGCACGCTACCCCACCACCGCCAACAAGGACGAGAGAAGGGAAGACGGCAGCCAATCACCATCCTTTTAGAGCCAAGCCGCCGCCGCTTCGCTACGAGCCGCCGCCGCTAAGATTCAGTATATAAGGAGCTGCAGAGCAGCACACGACGGATTTTTTTCGACTACAGATTTTCTACGAATCACTACGACGGACGTTTCGAACAATAATCGCGGGAGAGTCTCTTACGCTGTATCAATTCTATTCATATTATAATTTAAACTTAGAATAAATTAGAATTAGTAGAAGTCTGTGTTTCATTAGTCGGGACCCCGGTCACTACGCATTCGCGACTCGTATTATCTACGTGTTCCTGAACCGACGTGTGGTCGACAAGCTCTTCATCTCTCTCCGCATTTTCCAACCTTTTATCCTAGAACTATCGGGGCGTACGAATCGCCCGGGTTCACTCTTTCCAAGTCTTAGAACTATCGGGGCGTACGAATTGCCCGGGTTCATACTCTTAAATCATAGAACTATCGGGGCGTACGAATCGCCCGGGTTCATTCTTCATAGAACTATCGGAGCGTACGAATCGCTCGGGTTCAATCATCCTAAAAGGTCCCGTTGCATCCTATAGAATACGTATGCCGAAAACACCTCGGGGCGGACGCAAACATAGTCTCCGGCGTCTACTCGCGAACTATTATAGCGGTACAAACCATCTGGCTAACTTGGGCATCGACCCGTCGGCCTGCAGACCTAGGATCATCGAGGACACCACACTCTGCCATCCCAGGCCCGATACTCAGCAGGACCTGAGGTCTCCATCTTGCAGAGTTACTGAATATCGGCTCGTACCGATCAACTGTCCGGAGTGTACCTTCGTTGCCGGACAGCTGCCACCGAACGACCCGCGAACAGCTCGCTATTTAGAATTGTACGGAGAGAAGCATTAAAGGTAAGTGAATCATCCTTATCAAAGACATAATCTATCGTTAAGCCCGTCCCGTGCCACGAACTACGCGTAGTAGGTAACGGCCGAATTGGGCAAATATCCCATTGAAGCAGGAGCTCCTTGAAGGAAAGAGCATAGTTCTTTTTTTTAAGGCCCGTGCCGAGTGGGACGTAACACCCGATACGCAGCAGGACCTGAGGTCTTCACTTAGCAGAGTCATTGAATACCGGTTCTTACCGATCAGCTGCCCGGAGAGTGCTTTCGTTGCCGGACAGTTACCACTGAGCGATCCACGAACGGCTCGCTATCTAGAATTGTGCGCTTAGAAGCACTAAAAACCATCCAGGTAAGCGAATCATCCTTCTAAAAGACATAATCTATCGTTAAGCCCGTGCCACGAACTACGCGTAGTAGGTAACGGCCGAATTGGGCAAATATCCCATTGAAGCAGGAGCTCCTTGAAGGAAAGAACATAGTTCTTTTTTTTAAGGCCCGTGCCGAGTGGGACGTAACACCGTTATTGCCGTTATTATTGCAGTTATCATTGCCGTTGTTATTGCAATTATTATTGCCGTAATTATTGCATTTATTATTGATATTGATGTCGCTTATATTGCCGTTATTATTGCAGTTATTATTCACGTTATTGCCTTTGTTATTGCCGTTTTTATTCTGATTATTATTAGCGTTATTTTTGTCTTTATTATTGCCGTTGTTATTGCTATTATTATTGCCGATATAATTGCAGAGTTTATTGCCCTTATTATCGTCATTATTACCGTTTTTATTGTCTTTATATTTGCCATTATTATGGGCGTTGTTACGTCACCCGACGTATGGACATATAAAATACATAATGAAATCCTCGTGCCCGCTATATAGGGAGTCTTTTATTATACTACAAATAATACGTAATTTAATAAAAACTCAATATAATTAACCATTTACTAACAATATTATATTTCACACATTCGTGCCCGACATGAAGGGAGTCATCTTTACAATACTAACCACTATTATAATACACACCTATAACATAAGTTTCAAAGGAGATACCTTACGCTTAGATATTGTAAACAATAGATATATATATATATATATATTTGTAATTCAACAAAAACACAAAGCGTCGCGCCAGACAAACAACAATGCGTCTTACGTAAAGGAAGCTCGTATACAAGTCATGATGTCACGCCGCAAAAGGAAGGCCGTAAACGACCGAGTACACATGGCCGCAAATGGAGAGTACGTGCTAAATAGTCGCCGAACGGTTACCACGTACGCCCTAGGGAAAACAACGCGGTCGCCGGGCACACACACACCGTACTACTCCACAAGTGGTCACCACGTGCGCCTTAGGGAGAGACACGGACCACCACACAATGCCATAGACTCGCACACGGACCTGGACCCACACACAAGCGGTAATCCGATGGCTACGAGCCGACAACACCGAGACGCATCCTCACCACTACCAGTAAGCGCCTCACATTGACACACGCAAAGCCGTTGCACGCATCACTATAGACCATCCAGAAAGGACGAAAGAAAGAAAGACGGCAGCCAGTCACCATCTTCCAAGAACCGAGCCGCCGCCAAAGCAACGAGCCGCCGCCGCCAAAGCCACAAGCCGCCGCCAAAGCCACAAGCCGCCGCCGCTGGGACTCGTATATAAGGAGCTGCAGAGCAGCATAGGACGGATTCCGACATCAGATTTTCTACAGTCATTTTCTACGATTCACTTCGACGGACGCTAGTTCCGACCAATAATCGCGAGAGAGTCTTTTTACACTGTATCAATTCTATTCGTAGTATAATTTTAAATTTAGAATAAATAATTATTAGTAGTAGACGTCTGTGTTTCATTAGTCGGGACCCCGGTCACTACTCGTTCGCGACTCGTATTAGCTACGTGTTCCTGAACCGACGTGTGGTCGACAAGCTCTTCATCTCTCTCCGCATTTTCCAACCTTTTATCCTAGAACTATCGGGGCGTACGAATCGCCCGGGTTCATATTCTTAAATCATAGAACTATCGGGGCGTACGAATCGCCCGGGTTCATTCTTCATAGAACTATCGGAGCGTACGAATCGCTCGGGTTCAATCATCCTAAAAGGTCCCGTTGTATTGTTACGTCACCCGACGTACGGACTTATAAAATATATAAAATAATATTCCTCGTGCCCGCTATATAGGGAGTCTTTTATTATCACATGTAATTCCTCGTGCCCGCTATATAGGGAGTCTCTTATTAAATCATGTATTACTCATAGTATAGTTGATATCATTTATTAACAATATTATAATTTACACATTCGTGCCCGACATGAAGGGAGTAACTTTTACAACACTAACAAATATTATATTTACACTGGGGAACACCTTACGATTAGAACATGCATATATAATAATTAGCTATAAATAATAGATACATAATAATTGATACGTATTTAACACACACATTTATAATATACGCGAAGTCCTAACAAGCGCCTTTAAGTCACCAAAAGTCCTAACAAGAGACTGAAAGTAAACGCCGACTAGCCGGTCCTTCATCCATGCATGGCCTTCGCGTGGTCCTTAGGGAAACTACGCGGTCATTCGGATACTTCCTACACGAAACCTTTCGAACCAGAGGAGAGAGTGAAAGCCGTCACCATCAAGTAGCCTGTACTCTGCCCACACATGGTCACCACGTGGTCCTTAGGGAAACTACGCGGCCACTAGGGGCACCTTCTACCTGAAACCTTGGGACCGGAGGAGAAGAGCACAAAGCCGGCGACGTCGACAGGCCTGTCCTCCGCCCACACATGGCCACCACGTGCGCCTTAGGGAAAGCACGCGGCCGCCAGGCACTTACGGCACCTCTCCACAAGTGGTCATCACGCGCGTCTACAGAACGGACTCAGAATTCCGAAGTTACAAGATACATGGCACAGCTAACGCACACACGGGCCTAGGCCAACACACACACGCGGAATTCAGCTGACGCCAAGCAAAGTAACGCCAAGACGCTCATCCCTACCACCGCTAGTACGCGCTTCAGCTCAACGCGCGCAGGACCATCGCACGCTACCCCACCACCGCCAACAAGGACGAGAGAAGGGAAGACGGCAGCCAATCACCATCCTCTTAGAGCCAAGCCGCCGCCGCTTCGCTACGAGCCGCCACCGCTTCGCCACGAGCCGCCGCCTCTAAGATTCAGTATATAAGGAGCTGCAGAGCAGCACACGACGGATTTTTTCGACTACAGATTTTCTACGAATCACTTCGACGGACGTTTTCGAACAATAATCGCGGGAGAGTCTTTTACGCTGCATCAATTCTATTCATATTATAATTTAAACTTAGAATAAATTAGAATTAGTAGAAGTCTGTGTTTCATTAGTCGGGACCCCGGTCACTAATCATTCGCGACTCGTATTATCTACGTGTTCCTGAACCGACGTGTGGTCGACAAGCTCTTCATCTCTCTCCGCATTTTCCAACCTTTTATCCTAGAACTATCGGGGCGTACGAATCGCCCGGGTTCACTCTTTCCAAGTCTTAGAACTATCGGGGCGTACGAATCGCCCGGGTTCATTCTTCATAGAACTATCGGAGCGTACGAATCGCTCGGGTTCAATCATCCTAAAAGGTCCGGTTGCATCCTATAGAATACGTATGCCGAAAACACGTCGGGGCGGACGCAAACATAGTCTCCGGCGTCTACTCGCGAACTATTATAGCGGTACAAACCATCTGGCTAACTTGGGCATCGACCCGTCGGCCTGCAGACCTAGGATCATCAAGGACACCACACTCTGCCATCCCAGGCCCGATACTCAGCAGGACCTGAGGTCTCCATCTTGCAGAGTTACTGAATATCGGCTCGTACCGATCAACTGCCCGGAGTGTACCTTCGTTGCCGGACAACTACCACCGAGCGACCCGCGAACAGCTCGCTATTTAGAATTGTACGGAGAGAAGCATTAAAGGTAAGTGAATCATCCTTATCAAAGACATAATCTATCGTTAAGCCCGTCCCGTGCCACGAACTACGCGTAGTAGGCAACGGCCGAATTGGGCAAATATCCCATTGAAGCAGGAGCTCCTTGAAGGAAAGAGCATAGTTCTTTTTTTTAAGGCCCGTGCCGAGTGGGACGTAACATAAAATTGGTGACAGCGGTGGGATAGAAACGATACATTATGTCTACTGAAAGGAGCGAACGTATTGAAACACGCAGCATGGCTGCGCGTCAACCTGATGAAGTTATGATCGATGAAGTACGACTACGAATGACTAAATTAGACGCGGCCGAACGGGCCCTCCTTGAACGCGAACGCGTCATTCGAGAACGCGAACAAGAACTTCGCGATCACGCGCAGCGTCTTAACGCTGCAAAATCAGAAGAGGCAGACCCTCTCACGTTCTTGATGAGGGAGATTTTGGCGCTCAGGACGGAGAGCCAACATCACCTTCCTAATCATCAAATTAATGAGGCTTTCGCGTCTATACCACGATACGATGGGAAAAATATGCCTCTATCCTCATTTATTAGAGCTTGTAAACGCGCGCGACAAATGATTCCCGCGTACCCGGAAGATTTGTTTACTCAAGCCGCGATACGGAAGCTCCAAGATTCGGCACACATTGCGATAGATAGACATAATCCGAAAACGATGTTCGAGTTGTATAGTCGACTCCGACAGACATTGGGCACATACCATTCTTTAGATTATTACCGGACAGAATTAAGAAACGTACTCATGTCGGAGAACGAACAGATTATCGATTACATTGGCCGTGTACAGGATTTATACGAGGGTCTTCTCGATGAAGAA
The DNA here is from genome assembly GCA_911387935.1 of Dolichovespula saxonica. Classification (NCBI taxonomy): domain Eukaryota; kingdom Metazoa; phylum Arthropoda; class Insecta; order Hymenoptera; family Vespidae; genus Dolichovespula; species Dolichovespula saxonica. The sequence continues at coordinate 2,988,091 of CAJVQX010000003.1, read as the reverse complement.
AGGTTTTGGGGAGAAATCACGGATAGCAAGAAACGAGAAATAGATGAATTGGCATTAAAAAGCTTTTGTTCTGGGTTACCGATGGATTACCATCCCTACTTAAACGCGTTACGTTGCCGAGACTTAGGCGATGCATACGACAAAGCAATCCAATTACACTCGTCAATACAACACGAATGGGATAGAAGAGGATTAGTAAGGCCGCGACCACAATATAAGGCAAAAACATACCAAGAAAAACCTATGGATTATTATTACTTTGAATCTAAAAGAAACAATAGACCAAATATCCGACCTACTAGAACTCCTCCAGACCCAGATTCGTGTTCGTATTGTAAGAGAATTGGTCATACACAAACCCAATGTTACAAGAAATCGCGTGACCAGCAACGCCGGTCACAGACACAAGTTCATGGGCCTTATACTCCACCTCCCGGAAATTCCCGTCAATCCTCTCCATCCTCCCACTACTCTCCTTCCTCACCACGAGACCAAAAGCATAAGAAAGAATGCTCGTATTGCAAAAATATCGGTCATACAATAGAAGAATGCCGAAAGAAAAGATGGAGAGAATCTCAGTCGGGAAACGAACCAACGTCTCTGAGGAAAGGCGCATCCGCAGAGACCGCGCCAGGGCGCCCGGTGAGAACGATAACAAAAGAAGAGAAGCCAATCGTGTCTACGTCCTCCAACTAAAGGAAGAAGCTACCTCCCCATCTATCGTCCTTTCCTCTGACGACCTAGCTAAAGAGACGGAGTTCCTAGTTGATACGGGTTCGGAACTCAACATATTAAAAATAAAAATGGCAAACGGGGATATAATATGCAACGAAAACGACAAAGTCAGACTGAGCGGTATCACCGACGAAACCGTTACCACGTACGGTTCGGTAACCATACGAATTCACGGATATCCGCTTAAATTCCAATTAGTACCAAATTCCTTTCCTATCCCCTACGACGGTATTTTGGGTTCCGACTTCTTTCAAAAAACAGCCAAAATTGATTATGAAAGAGAGTCTATAGAGTGGCACGGAATAGTTATGCCCTTTGTTCAATCAAAGGAGATAACCATTCCGGGGCGAACGAGCAATGTTTGTAAAATAAAGATAAAAAATAGCGATTTAGAAACGGGATATTTGCCGCGTTTGAATTTCGGAGAAGGAATTTATGCCGGAGAAGCAGTGGTGTCAAATAACCACGGCGAAGCATATATCAAAATAATTAACACCAACGATACGGACGTCAACATAAAACCTCCGTCTGTAACACTAGAAGAGTTCGAGATAAATAATACCGAACTCTTATCGCATTCAGAGGAAATCACGTCTCAAGTGCCTCGACTCGAATCGAAAGACGATGACATAAGCAGTCTAATAAACAATTCTCCGAAACTCGAACAGGAAACCGAGACCCAACATACCGTCCTCCCTACTCACATTACCCCTTCCAAATCCTGCAAACACATAAACAAGACAGACGAACGTTACGCACTAGCCCTACAGAATATTAATTTAGACGAACTGAACGACGAAGAGAAATCCGTAGCAAAAGATATGATCAGAGAATCCATAGATTTATTTCATTTACCGGGCGACAGACTGACGTACTCCGACACCGTAACACACAAGATAGAGACAGTGGACTCTATTCCAGTGAATGTCCGACAGTACCGCTTCCCGCCCATTCATAAAGAAGAGATAAACAAACAGATAGGAGAACTTCTAGAAAACAACGTGATCAAATCATCTACGTCCCCGTACAATTCTCCACTATGGATAGTTCCGAAGAAACCGGACGCAAAAGGAAACAAAAGATGGAGATTAGTCATCGACTACCGGATGTTAAACGAAAAAACTATTAAAGACAGTTATCCACTGCCGAACATAACGGAAATATTAGATCAACTAGGAAGCGCGAAATATTTTAGTACGTTCGATCTCGCATCGGGCTTCCATCAAATCGGCATGGATAAAGAAGACGCGCCGAAAACGGCTTTCTCCACGCCATTCGGGCATTATGAATTTAAACGTATGCCCTTTGGTCTCAAAAACGCTCCTTCCACCTTCCAACGCTTGATGAACAATGTCCTGACCGGATTGCAAGGTAATGAATTATTCGTTTACCTAGACGACATAGTCATATACTCCAGCTCGCTACGAGAGCATCTTTTGAAATACCGGAAATTATGTGCGCGTCTCCGTGACGCCAATCTAAAACTACAGCCCGAGAAATGCAATCTTCTCAGGAAGGAGGTTGTATATCTCGGACATATCATTAGCGCGGATGGAGTGAAACCAGACCCAGGAAAAATAGAGGCAGTCAAGAACTTCCCGACGCCAAAGAATGCAAAGAACATAAAACAATTCCTGGGACTGGCAGGCTATTATCGACGCTTCATACCAAATTTCTCAGGTACAAGTAAACCGCTGACGAACCTCTTAAAGAAAGACGTACCGTTTAAGTGGGAGGACGCTCAAAACAAGGCATTCAAAACTTTAACCAGCCTTTTGTGTGAACAACCGCTCTTGCAATTCCCTGATTTCACCAAACCTTTCCTAGTAACCACCGACGCATCAAATTACGCGATCGGGGGAATTCTCAGTCAGGGAGAAGTCGGTAAAGATCTGCCCATAGCTTACACGTCAAGAATCTTAAATCAAGCGGAACAAAATTATTCGACAATAGAGAAAGAGCTGCTTGCCATTATATACGCCGTTAATTACTTCCGACCTTATCTATACGGTCGTAAATTCAGTCTAATCACCGACCACCGTCCGTTAGTGTGGTTAAATTCTGTGAAAGACCCGACGTCTCGGCTTATCAGATGGCGACTCAAACTCGCCGAGTACGAATACGATATTGTTTACAAAGGCGGTAAACGAAACGTCAATGCCGACGCGCTATCGCGTAACCCTATCGAGGCGAGTAAACAGATCCTTCCGATAGCAGGGACCAGCTCGAGTGACGACGAAATATTCTCGTCGCTCGCTAAGAGACGTCGCACGCAAGAAATATCAAAACCCGAGACCGCACTTGAAACGGAAACACCTAACATAAACATAAACATAAACGAACAGACGAACGATACAGACGAAACGAACGACGACGAACTGGATCTATCACGTTACGAAGGTAATATTATAGAAATAAAAGACAGGATAACAATGCACAAAGGACACATAGCATTTTTTGTAACAAAGACCGGAACCCCTATTGACAAAGGAGCCAAAGAACTTGCCGACAATAAAAGACTACCAAACATTACCGACGTAACGCTTGGTAGAGTAAAGATTACAAAACGGGACAATAGATACCTCATCGCGTTACCCGTCCAGGAGAGAACATCCGTCTCTATTCAATTAGAAATTTTAGACGAAGTATTACATTCTCTTTTGGACGCGGCAATTGAATTAAACTTAAAGACAATAGCTATTTCAAGGGATAATATTGCAGACGTATCATGGATAAACATTAAACGCAAGATAAGTTCGATCTTCGCGGGCCACGAAACTAAAATTATTATACTAAAGCATGAAATCATAATACCCAGGGAGATCGAACGCGTCCAAATTATCCATGACAATCACGCTACTCCTGTGGGAGGTCACAAAGGAGTCACTAAGACATATTGGCGTATAAAACAACGGTACTACTGGCCTAACCTTAAACCCGATATACAAAACTTTATCCAAAACTGCCGCAGCTGCCAGACCAAGAAGCTCGTTCGACAAAAAACCAGACAACCGATGACCCTTACCGACACGCCGGGAAGGGCCTTCGACAAAGTTTCGATGGATATAGTAGGACCGATGCCTGCCAGTAAACAAGGCAATAATTATATCCTAACAATACAAGATCTCCTTACCAAATATTCTATAGCGGTACCACTACAACAAGCTTCTTCGGTCGAAGTAGCTGATGCATTTATAAAAAATTTAATATGTAAATACGGCAGCCCGAAAGGGATACTAACTGATCAAGGTACTGCTTTCTTATCAGAATTGATGAAAGCAGTGGCCAAGAAATTTAGAATAGAAACATACCAAACCACCGCTTATCGACCGCAATCCAACGGATCAATAGAACGCTCACACCACGTGTTAGCAGAATTTTTGAAACACTTTATAAAGGATAATTCTGAATGGGACGATTGGGTCGATATAGCGATGTTTTCTTATAATACAAGTATACATGAAGGTACACAATACACTCCACACGAATTAATCTTTGGCCAGTTAGCGAAAACTCCGAACGATAGCACACTTAACGACTTAAAAGACGAAACTTACGCATCGTACTTGGCTGAATTGACGGAACAATTACAGAAATCGCAGGAGGCCGCCAAAGAGAACCTCGAACGCGCGAAAATAAAATCTAAAAATTATTACGATAAAAAACAGAGGGTGGTGAGCTTCTCGACGGGCGACTCCGTGTACCTCCTAAAGGGAAAAATCAAAGGCAAGTTAGACAGCCAGTACGAGGGACCATATAAAATTGTACAAATTCTTAATAATAGCAATGTAAAAATAGAAACGCCAAAAGGCCTCTCTGTCGTTCATACGGACAGACTCAAATTAAATAAGGCTAGAAAGTAAGTTAAAGCCTACGTCTAGGACTCTACCTTACCGACTAACGGTTGCCACGGCGCAGCATGGCGCCACAGTAGTTCTCAGAGTCCGGGACGACGGTCGATAAGGTGTCTCCCCTCCATTTTCATTATAATATAAGTCACTCCAGTCCGAGCAGAGCGTCAATTGTCCATAAAGAAGCAAAAGCATCGAAGCTAAAGAAGAAACCTCGAATCATAATGAAGAAATTATCATTCGTTATACTACTTACAATAGTAGGAACTACGCAGAGCCTAACCGGATACGACTGTGCCGGTTCCTCACTCAACGTGACTACATTCTCGTTGCTGGACGTCTCTGAATGCGAGACGCCGAATCTCCAACCAACAAGCCAAGAACTATACATTCAATTACTACAAGTGTCTGAATACCACCCAATAAATGTAATACAATGTAAAGTGAGGATCGATAGGACCATCTATCACTGCGGAATGTACTCGCACGTTTCAATCGTACACAATGGCCGACGCGAATACATTCATCCGCTCACCCAACGCCTATGCGAACAAGCGCAAGTCACCGGAAGCCTATCTCTGGGCCCTAACAGCCTCATAACGGGACTTAAGAGAAACAGCACGCACCTTCACAGCCTGACCATAAGTGGATCCGTCGGTACAGACGGAGCCTGCAAGGGCTCGCAATATAGCGACCCCTATGGTACCTGGGACGACGTCGTTGTACAGGTCTCGGTAGAAGTCACCTTGAAAGACTACTATGCAGCCGCCTCCATCAAAAGCAGACCAGATACATCTGCAATCGGGTACCATCTGCGCTTACACAGCCGAAAATTGTCAAGACGAAGGAGGAGCCGAAAACTTTTGGGAAACTCTACCTTCGGATAGTTGCGGATTCAATGAATACGACGTTTTGTACGAAGGCCTCGCAACAAAACTCACAACTAAAAGACCAGTAAAAGGACCAGTCCTATACACAGTCACGTCCAAGGACGTCACCTTCGCACTTACAAAAACAGAAGAATTTACACTGTGCGGATATACGATCATCCGTACCGAACATCCGAAACTTTTCATATTGGAAACCTCTCCTGGAAGAATCTTCAAAGCTAAGACAAAAACCCCTGTAGAAAATTTAGACATCTTCGCATATATAAATTCTAAATTCATATACGTCGAACGCCATTTAAAAACACAACTTACTGATTTATATATAGACATAACCCGCCAGAAATGTGCGCTCGAGAGACAAATTTTGAAGAACGCTTTATCCTTAGCAAACTTGTCTCCTGACGAAACCGCATATTCCTTCATGAAAGAACCAGGTTATATGGCAGTGATAGCGGGAGAAGTAATACACTTGATTAGATGTACACCGGTGGAAATAAAAGTACGCTCTACGGAAAACTGCTACAAAAGCCTACCAATAACTTACCGCAATCAGTCTTGCTTCCTAACACCAAAAACCCATATCATCACACAAGAAGCAGCAATGGCGGATTGCAACGAGCTACTACCAGCAATGTACCTACTACATGGATCATGGTACAGAATAACACCGAAACTCGTTGAAAGCGTACCACCGCCGACGATTCAGCCATTAACAAAACCACAATGGAAATACATCAGCCCGCAACATTTGGCAACGAGCGGAATCTACTCCAACGAAGACCTAAATAAACTACGTTCGCATATCATGGAACCTGCGGAAAAACCCGCTGTTTTGAACACAATATTACGTGGAGTCAGCGGACAACACATACCAAAAGGACAGATCTCGTTATACAACCTTATGGACGAAGAAGCATTAGACAAAATAGCGACCAGCACAGGCCAACGACTATGGGGAGCGTTCGTGACATTCGGATCAGCAAGCGCCGGAGTCATAGCGATACTCATGATCCTCCGATTGATAAAATATGTAGCAGACACCGTCATCCACGGCTATGCACTACATAGCATCTATGGTTGGAGTATTCATTTAGTAGGAGCACTTTGGGGCTCACTTACACACCTTTTGCTCCACCTCGCTAAGTCACCAACGGAAGAGAAGGTGGAGAGCGATCAAAAACCGCCAGAAGATGCTGACGCGATAGAACCACCTACGACAGGACAGAAAGAAGCCGTAAACACTTTCCCTTCAATTAGTAAGTACTTACAAGAAGAATCAGCCTTCAAAATGCACGTATAACTACGTACATTTTATTATAAGGGGGGAAGTGTTACGTCACCCGACGTACGGACTTATAAAATATATAAAGAGATATTCCTCGTGCCCGCTATATAGGGAGTCTTTTATTATCACATGTAATTCCTCGTGCCCGCTATATAGGGAGTCTTTTATTAAATCATGTATTACTCATAGTATAGTTGATATCATTTATTAACAATATTATAATTTACACATTCGTGCCCGACATGAAGGGAGTAACTTTTACAACACTAACAAATATTATATTTACACTGGGGAACACCTTACGATTAGAACATGCATATATAATAATTAGCTATAAATAATAGATACATAATAATCGATACGTTTTTAACACACACATTTATAATATACGCGAAGTCCTAACAAGCGCCTTTAAGTCACCAAAAGTCCTAACAAGAGACTGAAAGTAAACGCCGACTAGCCGGTCCTTCGCCCACACATGGCCACCACGTGCGCCTTAGGGAAAGCACGCGGCCACCAGGCACTTACGGCACCTCTCCACAAGTGGTCATCACGCGCGTCTGCAGAACGGACTCAGAATTCCGAAGTTACAAGATACATGGCACAGCTAACACACACACGGGCCTAGGCCAACACACACACGCGGAATTCAGCTGACGCCAAGCAAAGTAACGCCAAGACGCTCATCCCTACCACCGCTAGTACGCGCTTCAGCTCAACGCGCACAGGACCATCGCACGCTACCCCACCACCGCCAACAAGGACGAGAGAAGGGAAGACGGCAGCCAATCACCATCCTTTTAGAGCCAAGCCGCCGCCGCTTCGCTACGAGCCGCCGCCGCTTCGCCACGAGCCGCCGCCGCTAAGATTCAGTATATAAGGAGCTGCAGAGCAGCACACGACGGATTTTTTTTGACTACAGATTTTCTACGAATCACTTCGACGGACGTTTCGAACAATAATCGCGGGAGAGTCTTTTACGCTGTATCAATTCTATTCATATTATAATTTAAACTTAGAATAAATTAGAATTAGTAGAAGTCTGTGTTTCATTAGTCGGGACCCCGGTCACTACTCATTCGCGACTCGTATTATCTACGTGTTCCTGAACCGACGTGTGGTCGACAAGCTCTTCATCTCTCTCCGCATTTTCCAACCTTTTATCCTAGAACTATCGGGGCGTACGAATCGCCCGGGTTCATACTCCTAAATCATAGAACTATCGGGGCGTACGAATCGCTCGGGTTCAATCATCCTAAAAGGTCCCGTTGCATCCTATAGAATACGTATGCCGAAAAACACGTCGGGGCGGACGCAAACATAGTCTCCGGCGTCGACTCGCGAACTATTATAGCGGTACAAACCATCTGGCTAACTTGGGCATCGACCCGTCGGCCTGCAGACCTAGGATCATCGAGGACACCACACTCCGCCATCCCAGGCCCGATACTCAGCAGGACCTGAGGTCTCCATCTTGCAGAGTTACTGAATATCGGCTCATACCGATCAACTGCCCGGAGTGTACCTTCGTTGCCGGACAGCTGCCACCGAGCGACCCGCGAACAGCTCGCTATTTAGAATTGTACGGAGAGAAGCATTAAAGGTAAGTGAATCATCCTTATCAAAGACATAATCTATCGTTAAGCCCGTCCCGTGCCACGAACTACGCGTAGTAGGTAACGGCCGAATTGGGCAAATATCCCATTGAAGCAGGAGCTCCTTGAAGGAAAGAGCATAGTTCTTTTTTTTAAGGCCCGTGCCGCGTGGGACGTAACATAAAATTGGTGACAGCGGTGGGATAGAAACGATACATTATGTCTACTGAAAGGAGCGAACGTATTGAAACACGCAGCATGGCTGCGCGTCAACCTGATGAAGTTATGATCGATGAAGTACGACTACGAATGACTAAATTAGACGCGGCCGAACGGGCCCTCCTTGAACGCGAACGCGTCATTCGAGAACGCGAACAAGAACTTCGCGATCACGCGCAGCGTCTTAACGCTGCAAAATCAGAAGAGGCAGATCCTCTCACGTTCTTGATGAGGGAGATTTTGGCGCTCAGGACGGAGAGCCAACATCACCTTCCTAATCATCAAATTAATGAGGCATTCGCGTCTATACCACGATACGATGGGAAAAATATGCCTCTATCCTCATTTATTAGAGCTTGTAAACGCGCGCGACAAATGATCCCCGCGTACCCGGAAGATTTATTACTCAAGCCGCGATACGGAAGCTCCAAGATTCGGCACACATTGAGATAGATAGACATAATCCGAAAACGATGTTCGAGTTGTATAGTCGACTCCGACAGACATTGGGCACATACCATTCTTTAGATTATTACCGGACAGAATTAAGAAACGTACTCATGTCGGAGAACGAACAGATTATCGATTACATTGGCCGTGTACAGGATTTATACGAGGGTCTTCTCGATGAAGAAAGGTTTTGGGGAGAAATCACGGATAGCAAGAAACGAGAAATAAATGAATTGGCATTAAAAAGCTTTTGTTCTGGGTTACCGATGGATTACCATCCCTACTTAAACGCGTTACGTTGCCGAGACTTAGGCGATGCATATGACAAAGCAATCCAATTACACTCGTCAATACAGCACGAGTGGGATAGAAGAGGATTAGTAAGGCCGCGACCACAATATAAGGCAAAAACATACCAAGAAAAACCTATGGATTATTATTACTTTGAATCTAAAAGAAACAATAGACCAAATATCCGGCCTACTAGAACTCCTCCAGACCCAGATTCGTGTTCGTATTGTAAGAGAATTGGTCATACACAAACCCAATGTTACAAGAAATCGCGTGACCAGCAACGCCGGTCACAGACACAAGTTCATGGGCCTTATACTCCACCTCCCGGAAACTCCCGTCAATCCTCTCCATCCTCTCACTACTCTCCTTCCTCACCACGAGACCAAAAGCATAAGAAAGAATGCTCGTATTGCAAAAATATCGGTCATACAATAGAAGAATGCCGAAAGAAAAGATGGAGAGAATCTCAGTCGGGAAACGAACCAACGTCTCTGAGGAAAGGCGCATCCGCAGAGACCGCGCCAGGGCGCCCAGTGAGAACGATAACAAAAGAAGAGAAGCCAATCGTGTCTACGTCCTCCAACTAAAGGAAGAAGCTACCTCCCCATCTATCGTCCTTTCCTCTGACGACCTAGCTAAAGAGACGGAGTTCCTAGTTGATACGGGTTCGGAACTCAACATATTAAAAATAAAAATGGCAAACGGGGATATAATATGCAACGAAAACGACAAAGTCAGACTGAGCGGTATAACCGACGAAACCGTTACCACGTACGGTTCGGTAACCATACGAATTCACGGATATCCGCTTAAATTTCAATTAGTACCAAATTCCTTTCCTATCCCCTACGACGGTATTTTGGGTTCCGACTTCTTTCAAAAAACAGCCAAAATCGATTATGAAAGAGAGTCTATAGAGTGGCACGGAATAGTTATGCCCTTTGTTCAATCAAAGGAGATAACCATTCCGGGGCGAACGAGCAATGTCTGTAAAATAAAGATAAAGAATAGCGATTTAGCAACGGGATATTTGCCGCGTTTGAATTTCGGAGAAGGAATTTATGCCGGAGAAGCAGTGGTGTCAAATAACCACGGCGAAGCATATATCAAAATATTTAACACCAACGATACGGACGTCAACATAAAACCTCCGTCTGTAACACTAGAAGAGTTCGAGATAAATAAAACCGAACTCTTATCGCATTCAGAGGAGATCACGTCTCAAGTGCCTCGACTCGAATCGAAAGACGATGACATAAGCAGTCTAATAAACAATTCTCCGAAACTCGAACAGGAAACCGAGACCCAACATACCGTCCTCCCTACTCACATTACCCCTTCCAAATCCTGCAAACACATAAACAAGACAGACGAACGTTACGCACTAGCCCTACAGAATATTAATTTGGACGAACTGAACGACGAAGAGAAATCCGTAGCAAAAGATATGATCAGAGAATCCATAGATTTATTTCATTTACCGGGCGACAGACTGACGTACTCCGACACCGTAACACACAAGATAGAGACAGTGGACTCTATTCCAGTGAATGTCCGACAGTACCGCTTCCCGCCCATTCATAAGGAAGAGATAAACAAACAGATAGGAGAACTTCTAGAAAACAACGTGATCAAATCATCTACGTCCCCGTATAATTCTCCACTATGGATAGTTCCGAAGAAACCGGACGCAAAAGGAAACAAAAGATGGAGATTAGTCATCGACTACCGGATGTTAAACGAAAAAACTATTAAAGACAGTTATCCACTGCCGAACATAACGGAAATATTAGATCAACTAGGAAGCGCGAAATATTTTAGTACGTTCGATCTCGCATCGGGCTTCCATCAGATCGGCATGCATAAAGAAGACGCGCCGAAAACGGCTTTCTCCACGCCATTCGGGCATTATGAATTTAAACGTATGCCCTTTGGTCTCAAAAACGCTCCTTCCACCTTCCAACGCTTGATGAACAATGTCCTGACCGGATTGCAAGGTAATGAATTATTCGTTTACCTAGACGACATAGTCATATACTCTAGCTCGCTACGAGAGCATCTTTTGAAATACCGGAAATTATGTGCGCGTCTCCGTGACGCCAATCTAAAACTACAGCCCGAGAAATGCAATCTTCTCAGGAAGGAGGTTGTATATCTCGGACATATCATTAGCGCGGATGGAGTGAAACCAGACCCAGGAAAAATAGAGGCAGTCAAGAACTTCCCGACGCCAAAGAATGCAAAGAACATAAAACAATTCCTGGGACTGGCAGGCTATTATCGACGCTTCATACCAAATTTCTCAGGTACAAGTAAACCGCTGACGAACCTCTTAAAGAAAGACGTACCGTTTAAGTGGGAGGACGCTCAAAACAAGGCATTCAAAACTTTAACCAGCCTTTTGTGTGAACAACCGCTCTTGCAATTCCCTGATTTCACCAAACCTTTCCTAGTAACCACCGACGCATCAAATTACGCGATCGGGGGAATTCTCAGTCAGGGAGAAGTCGGTAAAGATCTGCCCATAGCTTACACGTCAAGAATCTTAAATCAAGCGGAACAAAATTATTCGACAATAGAGAAAGAGCTGCTTGCCATTATATACGCCGTTAATTACTTCCGACCTTATCTATACGGTCGTAAATTCAGTCTAATCACCGACCACCGTCCGTTAGTGTGGTTAAATTCTGTGAAAGACCCGACGTCTCGGCTTATCAGATGGCGACTCAAACTCGCCGAGTACGAATACGATATTGTTTACAAAGCCGGTAAACGAAACGTCAATGCCGACGCGCTATCGCGTAACCCTATCGAGGCGAGTAAACAGATCCTTCCGATAGCAGGGACCAGCTCGAGTGACGACGAAATATTCTCGTCGCTCGCTAAGAGACGTCGCACGCAAGAAATATCAAAACCCGAGACCGCACTTGAAACGGAAACACCTAACATAAACATAAACATAAACGAACAGACGAACGATACAGACGAAACGAACGACGACGAACTGGATCTATCACGTTACGAAGGTAATATTATAGAAATAAAAGACAGGATAACAATGCACAAAGGACACATAGCATTTTTTGTAACAAAGACCGGAACCCCTATTGACAAAGGAGCCAAAGAACTTGCCGACAATAAAAGACTACCAAACATTACCGACGTAACGCTTGGTAGAGTAAAGATTACAAAACGGGACAATAGATACCTCATCGCGTTACCCGTCCAGGAGAGAACATCCGTCTCTATTCAATTAGAAATTTTAGACGAAGTATTACATTCTCTTTTGGACGCGGCAATTGAATTAAACTTAAAGACAATAGCTATTTCAAGGGATAATATTGCAGACGTATCATGGATAAACATTAAACGCAAGATAAGTTCGATCTTCGCGGGCCACGAAACTAAAATTATTATACTAAAGCATGAAATCATAATACCCAGGGAGATCGAACGCGTCCAAATTATCCATGACAATCACGCTACTCCTGTGGGAGGTCACAAAGGAGTCACTAAGACATATTGGCGTATAAAACAACGGTACTACTGGCCTAACCTTAAACCCGATATACAAAACTTTATCCAAAACTGCCGCAGCTGCCAGACCAAGAAGCTCGTTCGACAAAAAACCAGACAACCGATGACCCTTACCGACACGCCGGGAAGGGCCTTCGACAAAGTTTCGATGGATATAGTAGGACCGATGCCTGCCAGTAAACAAGGCAATAATTATATCCTAACAATACAAGATCTCCTTACCAAATATTCTATAGCGGTACCACTACAACAAGCTTCTTCGGTCGAAGTAGCTGATGCATTTATAAAAAATTTAATATGTAAATACGGCAGCCCGAAAGGGATACTAACTGATCAAGGTACTGCTTTCTTATCAGAATTGATGAAAGCAGTGGCCAAGAAATTTAGAATAGAAACATACCAAACCACCGCTTATCGACCGCAATCCAACGGATCAATAGAACGCTCACACCACGTGTTAGCAGAATTTTTGAAAAACTTTATAAAGGATAATTCTGAATGGGACGATTGGGTCGATATAGCGATGTTTTCTTATAATACAAGTATACATGAAGGTACACAATACACTCCACACGAATTAATCTTTGGCCAGTTAGCGAAAACTCCGAACGATAGCACACTTAACGACTTAAAAGACGAAACTTACGCATCGTACTTGGCTGAATTGACGGAACAATTACAGAAATCGCAGGAGGCCGCCAAAGAGAACCTCGAACGCGCGAAAATAAAATCTAAAAATTATTACGATAAAAAACAGAGGGTGGTGAGCTTCTCGACGGGCGACTCCGTGTACCTCCTAAAGGGAAAAATCAAAGGCAAGTTAGACAGCCAGTACGAGGGACCATATAAAATTGTACAAATTCTTAATAATAGCAATGTAAAAATAGAAACGCCAAAAGGCCTCTCTGTCGTTCATACGGACAGACTCAAATTAAATAAGGCTAGAAAATAAGTTAAAGCCTACGTCTAGGACTCTACCTTACCGACTAACGGTTGCCACGGCGCAGCATGGCGCCACAGTAGTTCTCAGAGTCCGGGACGACGGTCGATAAGGTGTCTCCCCTCCATTTTCATTATAATATAAGTCACTCCAGTCCGAGCAGAGCGTCAATTGTCCATAAAGAAGCAAAAGCATCGAAGCTAAAGAAGAAACCTCGAATCATAATGAAGAAATTATCATTCGTTATACTACTTACAATAGTAGGAACTACGCAGAGCCTAACCGGATACGACTGTGCCGGTTCCTCACTCAACGTGACTACATTCTCGTTGCTGGACGTCTCTGAATGCGAGACGCCGAATATCCAACCAACAAGCCAAGAACTATACATTCAATTACTACAAGTGTCTGAATACCACCCAATAAATGTAATACAATGTAAAGTGAGGATCGATAGGACCATCTATCACTGCGGAATGTACTCGCACGTTTCAATCGTACACAATGGCCGACGCGAATACATTCATCCGCTCACCCAACGCCTATGCGAACAAGCGCAAGTCACCGGAAGCCTATCTCTGGGCCCTAACAGCCTCATAACGGGACTTAAGAGAAACAGCACGCACCTTCACAGCCTGACCATAAGTGGATCCGTCGGTACAGACGGAGCCTGCAAGGGCTCGCAATATAGCGACCCCTATGGTACCTGGGACGACGTCGTTGTACAGGTCTCGGTAGAAGTCACCTTGAAAGACTACTATGCAGCCGCCTCCATCAAAAGCAGACCAGATACATCTGCAATCGGGTACCATCTGCGCTTACACAGCCGAAAATTGTCAAGACGAAGGAGGAGCCGAAAACTTTTAGGAAACTCTACCTTCGGATAGTTGCGGATTCAATGAATACGACGTTTTGTACGAAGGCCTCGCAACAAAACTCACAACTAAAAGACCAGTAAAAGGACCAGTCCTATACACAGTCACGTCCAAGGACGTCACCTTCGCACTTACAAAAACAGAAGAATTTACACTGTGCGGATATACGATCATCCGTACCGAACATCCGAAACTTTTCATATTGGAAACCTCTCCTGGAAGAATCTTCAAAGCTAAGACAAAAACCCCTGTAGAAAATTTAGACATCTTCGCATATATAAATTCTAAATTCATATACGTCGAACGCCATTTAAAAACACAACTTACTGATTTATATATAGACATAACCCGCCAGAAATGTGCGCTCGAGAGACAAATTTTGAAGAACGCTTTATCCTTAGCAAACTTGTCTCCTGACGAAACCGCATATTCCTTCATGAAAGAACCAGGTTATATGGCAGTGATAGCGGGAGAAGTAATACACTTGATTAGATGTACACCGGTGGAAATAAAAGTACGCTCTACGGAAAACTGCTACAAAAGCCTACCAATAACTTACCGCAATCAGTCTTGCTTCCTAACACCAAAAACCCATATCATCACACAAGAAGCAGCAATGGCGGATTGCAACGAGCTACTACCAGCAATGTACCTACTACATGGATCATGGTACAGAATAACACCGAAACTCGTTGAAAGCGTACCACCGCCGACGATTCAGCCATTAACAAAACCACAATGGAAATACATCAGCCCGCAACATTTGGCAACGAGCGGAATCTACTCCAACGAAGACCTAAATAAACTACGTTCGCATATCATGGAACCTGCGGAAAAACCCGCTGTTTTGAACACAATATTACGTGGAGTCAGCGGACAACACATACCAAAAGGACAGATCTCGTTATACAACCTTATGGACGAAGAAGCATTAGACAAAATAGCGACCAGCACAGGCCAACGACTATGGGGAGCGTTCGTGACATTCGGATCAGCAAGCGCCGGAGTCATAGCGATACTCATGATCCTCCGATTGATAAAATATGTAGCAGACACCGTCATCCACGGCTATGCACTACATAGCATCTATGGTTGGAGTATTCATTTAGTAGGAGCACTTTGGGGCTCACTTACACACCTTTTGCTCCACCTCGCTAAGTCACCAACGGAAGAGAAGGTGGAGAGCGATCAAAAACCGCCAGAAGATGCTGACGCGATAGAACCACCTACGACAGGACAGAAAGAAGCCGTAAACACTTTCCCTTCAATTAGTAAGTACTTACAAGAAGAATCAGCCTTCAAAATGCACGTATAACTACGTACATTTTATTATAAGGGGGGAAGTGTTACGTCACCCGACGTACGGACTTATAAAATATATAAAGAGATATTCCTCGTGCCCGCTATATAGGGAGTCTTTTATTATCACATGTAATTCCTCGTGCCCGCTATATAGGGAGTCTTTTATTAAATCATGTATTACTCATAGTATAGTTGATATCATTTATTAACAATATTATAATTTACACATTCGTGCCCGACATGAAGGGAGTAACTTTTACAACACTAACAAATATTATATTTACACTGGGGAACACCTTACGATTAGAACATGCATATATAATAATTAGCTATAAATAATAGATACATAATAATCGATACGTATTTAACACACACATTTATAATATACGCGAAGTCCTAACAAGCGCCTTTAAGTCACCAAAAGTCCTAACAAGAGACTGAAAGTAAACGCCGACTAGCCGGTCCTTCGCCCACACATGGCCACCACGTGCGCCTTAGGGAAAGCACGCGGCCACCAGGCACTTACGGCACCTCTCCACAAGTGGTCATCACGCGCGTCTGCAGAACGGACTCAGAATTCCGAAGTTACAAGATACATGGCACAGCTAACACACACACGGGCCTAGGCCAACACACACACGCGGAATTCAGCTGACGCCAAGCAAAGTAACGCCAAGACGCTCATCCCTACCACCGCTAGTACGCGCTTCAGCTCAACGCGCGCAGGACCATCGCACGCTACCCCACCACCGCCAACAAGGACGAGAGAAGGGAAGACGGCAGCCAATCACCATCCTTTTAGAGCCAAGCCGCCGCCGCTTCGCTACGAGCCGCCGCCGCTAAGATTCAGTATATAAGGAGCTGCAGAGCAGCACACGACGGATTTTTTTTGACTACAGATTTTCTACGAATCACTTCGACGGACGTTTCGAACAATAATCGCGGGAGAGTCTTTTACGCTGTATCAATTCTATTCATATTATAATTTAAACTTAGAATAAATTAGAATTAGTAGAAGTCTGTGTTTCATTAGTCGGGACCCCGGTCACTACTCATTCGCGACTCGTATTATCTACGTGTTCCTGAACCGACGTGTGGTCGACAAGCTCTTCATCTCTCTCCGCATTTTCCAACCTTTTATCCTAGAACTATCGGGGCGTACGAATCGCCCGGGTTCATACTCCTAAATCATAGAACTATCGGGGCGTACGAATCGCTCGGGTTCAATCATCCTAAAAGGTCCCGTTGCATCCTATAGAATACGTATGCCGAAAAACACGTCGGGGCGGACGCAAACATAGTCTCCGGCGTCTACTCGCGAACTATTATAGCGGTACAAACCATCTGGCTAACTTGGGCATCGACCCGTCGGCCTGCAGACCTAGGATCATCGAGGACACCACACTCCGCCATCCCAGGCCCGATACTCAGCAGGACCTGAGGTCTCCATCTTGCAGAGTTACTGAATATCGGCTCATACCGATCAACTGCCCGGAGTGTACCTTCGTTGCCGGACAGCTGCCACCGAGCGACCCGCGAACAGCTCGCTATTTAGAATTGTACGGAGAGAAGCATTAAAGGTAAGTGAATCATCCTTATCAAAGACATAATCTATCGTTAAGCCCGTCCCGTGCCACGAACTACGCGTAGTAGGTAACGGCCGAATTGGGCAAATATCCCATTGAAGCAGGAGCTCCTTGAAGGAAAGAGCATAGTTCTTTTTTTTAAGGCCCGTGCCGAGTGGGACGTAACAGCCACCACGTGCGCCTTAGGGAAAGCACGCGGCCACCGGGCACTTACGGCACCTCTCCACAGGTGGTCATCACGCGCGTCGACAGAACGGACTCAGAATTCCGAAGTTACAAGATACATGGCACAGCTAACGCACACACGGGCCTAGGCCAACACACACACGCGGAATTCAGCTGACGCCAAGCAAAGTAACGCCAAGACGCTCATCCCTACCACCGCTAGTACGCGCTTCAGCTCAACGCGCGCAGGACCATCGCACGCTACCCCACCACCGCCAACAAGGACGAGAGAAGGGAAGACGGCAACCAATCACCATCCTCTTAGAGCCAAGCCGCCGCCGCTTCGCTACGAGCCGCCGCCGCTTCGCTACGAGCCACCGCCGCTAAGATTCAGTATATAAGGAGCTGCAGAGCAGCACACGACGGATTTCGACATCAGACTTCGGCTACAGATTTTCTACGAATCACTTCGACGGACGTTTCGAACAATAATCGCGGGAGAGTCTTTTACGCTGTATCAATTCTATTCATATTATAATTTAAACTTAGAATAAATTAGAATTAGTAGAAGTCTGTGTTTCATTAGTCGGGACCCCGGTCACTACTCGTTCGCGACTCGTATTAGCTACGTGTTCCCGAACCGACGTGTGGTCGACAAGCTCTTCATCTCTCTCCGCATTTTCCAACCTTTTATCCTAGAACTATCGGGGCGTACGAATCGCCAGGGTTCACTCTTTCCAAGTCTTAGAACTATCGGGGCGTACGAATCGCCCGGGTTCATACTCCTAAATCATAGAACTATCGGGGCGAACGAATCGCCCGGGTTCATTCTTCATAGAACTATCGGAGCGTACGAATCGCTCGGGTTCAATCATCCTAAAAGGTCCCGTTGCATCCTATAGAATACGTATACCGAAAACACGTCGGGGCGGACGCAAACATAGTCTCCGGCGTCGACTCGCGAACTACTATAGCGGTACAAACCATCTGGCTAACTTGGGCATCGACCCGTCGGCCTGCAAACCTAGGATCATCGAGGACACCACACTCTGCCATCCCAGGCCCGATACTCAGCAGGACCTGAGGTCTCCATCTTGCAGAATTACTGAATATCGGCTCGTACCGATCAACTGCCCGGAGTGTACCTTCGTTGCCGGACAGCTACCACCGAGCGACCCGCGAACAGCTCGCTATTTAGAATTGTACGAAGAGAAGCATTAAAGGTAAGTGAATCATCCTTCTCAAAGACATAATCTATCGTTAAGCCCGTCCCGTGCTACGAACTACGCGTAGTAGGTAACGGCCGAATTGGGCAAATATCCCATTGAAGCAGGAGCTCCTTGAAGGAAAGAACATAGTTCTTTTTTTTAAGGCCCGTGCCGAGTGGGACGTAACAATACCAATAACAATAACAAATAAAATGAATATAACAATAACTTTATCATTAACAATAACAATAACAATAACAAGAACAATAACATTAACCTTAACAGTAACGATGACAATAACGATAACATTAACATTAACAACTACAATTACATTATCAGAAACAATAACAATGAGGTTATCGATAACCATAACAGTAACAATAACGATGACAATAACGGTAACATTAACATTAAAAACTACAATTACAATATCAATAACAATAACAATAACAAGAAAAATAAGGATAACTATAACGATGAAAATAACGATTACATTAACATTAACAACTACAATTACAATATCAAAAACAATAACAATATGTTTATTAATAACCATAACAATAACAATAACGATTACATGAACAGTAACAACTACAATTACAATATCAATAACAATAACAATAACTAGAAAAATAACTATAACAATAACGATGACAATCACGATTACATTAACATTAAAAGCTACAATTGCAATATCAGAAACAATAAGAATATGGTTATCAATAACAATAACAATAACAATAACGATTACATTAACAGTAACAACTACAATTACATTATCAATAAAAATAACAATAACTAGAAAAATAGCGATAACAATAACGATGACAATAACGATTACTTTAACATTAACAACAACAATTACAATATCAAAAACAATAACAATATGTTTATCAATAACCATAACAATAACAATAACGATTACATTAACAGTAACAACTACAATTACAATATCAATAACAATAACAATAACTAGAAAAATAACGATAACAATAACTAAGACAATAACGATAAAATTAATATTAACAACTACAATACTATACCAATAACAATAACAAATAAAATGGATATAACAATAACTTTATCATTAACAATAACAATAACAATAACAAGAACAATAACATTAACCTTAACAGTAACGATGACAATAACGATAACATTAACATTAACAACTGCAATTACAATATCAATAAAAAATAACAATAACTAGAAAAATAACGATAACAATAACGATGACAATTACGATTACATTAACATTAACAACTACAATTACATTATCAGAAACAATAACAATATGGTTATCTATAACCATAACAATAACAATAACGATGACAATAACAGTAACAACTACAATTACAATAGCAATAACAATAACAATAACTAGAAAAATAACGATAACAACAACTATGACAATAACGATAAAATTAATATTAACAACTACAATACTATACCAATAACAATAACAAATACAATGTATATAACAATAACTTTATCATTAACAATAACAATAACAATAACAAGAACAATAACATTAACATTAGCAGTAACGATGACAATAACGATAACATTAACATTAACAACTACAATTACAATATCAATTAAAAATGACAATAACTGGAAAAATAACGATAACAATAACGATGACAATTACGATTACATTAACATTAACAGCTGCAATTGCAATATCAGAAACAATTACAATATGGTTATCAATAAACATAACGATCACTATAACGATTACATTAACAGTAACTACTACAATAACAATATCAATAACAATAACAATAACTAGAAAAATAATTATAACAATAACGATGACAATAACGATTACATTAACATTACCAACTACAATTTCAATATCAATAACAATAACAATAACTAGAAAAATAACGATAACAATAACGATGACAATTACGATTAGTGTTACGTCCCACTCGGCACGGGCCTAAAAAAAAAGAACTATGTTCTTTCCTTCAAGGAGCTCCTGCTTCAATAGGATATTTGCCCAATTCGGCCGTTACCTACTACGCGTAGTTCGTGGCAAGGGACGGGCCTAACGATAGATTATGTCTTTGAGAAGGATGATTCACTTACCTTTAATGCTTCTCTCCGTACAATTCTAAATAGCGAGCTGTTCGCGGGTCGCTCGATGGTAGCTGTCCGGCAACGAAGGTACACTCCGGGCAGTTGATCGGTACGAGCCGATATTCAGTAATTCTGCAAGATGGAGACCTCAGGTCCTGCTGAGTATCGGGCCTGGGATGGCAGAGTGTGGTGTCCTCGATGATCCTAGGTCTGCAGGCCGACGGGTCGATGCCCAAGTTAGCCAGATGGTTTGTACCGCTATAGTAGTTCGCGAGTAGACGCCGGAGACTATGTTTGCGTCCGCCCCGACGTGTTTTCGGCATACGTATTCTATAGGATACAACGGGACCTTTTAGGATGATTGAACCCGAGCGATTCGTACGCTGCGATAGTTCTATGAAGAATGAACCCGGGCAATTCGTACGCCCCGATAGTTGTAAGACTTGGAAAGAGTGAACCCGGGCGATTCGTACGCCCCGATAGTTCTAGAATAAAAGGTTGGAAAATGCGGAGACAGATGAAGAGCTTGTCGACCACACGTCAGTTCAGGAACACGTAGATAATACGAGTCGCGAATGAGTAGTGACCGGGTTCCCGACTAATGAAACACAGACTTCTACTAATTCTAATTTATTCTAAGTTTAAATTATAATATGAATAGAATTGATACAGCGTAAAAGACTCTCCCGCGATTATTGTTCGAAACGTCCGTCGAAGTGATTCGTAGAAAATCTGTAGCCGAAGTCCGATGTCGAAATCCGTCGTGTGCTGCCTTATATACTAAATCTTGGTGGCGGCGGCTCGTAGCGAAGCGGTGGCGGCTCGTAGCGAAACGGCGGCGGCTTGGCTCTAAGAGGATGGTGATTGGCTGCCGTCTTCCCTTCTCTCGTCCTTGTTGGCGTTTATGCCTTCAGTCTCCTGTTAGGACTTTTGGTGACTTAAAGGCGCTTGTTAGGACTTCGCGTATATTATAAATGTGTGTGTTAAATATGTATCAATTATTATGTATCAATTATTTATAACTAATTATTACATATGCGTTTTCTAATCGTAAGGTGTTCCCCAGTGTAAATATAATATTTGTTAGTGTTGTAAAAGTTACTCCCTTCATGTCGGGCACGAATGTGTAAATTATAATATTGTTAATAAATGATATCGACTATACTATGAGTAATACATGATTTAATAAGCTGACTCCCTATATGGCGGGCACGAGGAATTACATGTGTTAATAATAAAAGACTCCCTATATAGCGGGCACGAGGAATATCTCTTTATATATTTTATAAGTCCGTACGTCGGGTGACGTAACACTTCCCCCCTTATAATAAAATGTACGTAGTTATACGTGCATTTTGAAGGCTGATTCTTCTTGCAAGTATCTACTAATCGAAGGGAAAGTGTTTGCGGCGTCTTTCTGTCCTGCCGTAGGTGGTTCTATCGCGTCAGCATCTTCTGGCGGTTTTTGTTCGTTCTCCACCTTCTCTTCCGTTGGTGACTTAGCGAGGTGGAGCAAAAGGTGTGTAAGTGAGCCCCAAAGTGCTCCTACTAAATGAATACTCCAACCATAGATGCTATGTAGTGCATAGCCGTGGATGACGGTGTCTGCTACATATTTTATCAATCGGAGGATCATGAGTATCGCTATGACTCCGGCGCTTGCTGATCCGAATGTCACGAACGCTCCCCATAGTCGTTGGCCTGTGCTGGTCGCTATTTTGTCTAATGCTTCTTCGTCCATAAGGTTGTATAGCGAGATCTGTCCTTTTGGTATGTGTTGTCCGCTGACTCCACGTAATAGTGTGTTCAAAACAGCGGGTTTTTCCGCAGGTTCCATGATATGCGAACGTAGTTTATTTAGATCTTCGTTGGAGTAGATTCCGCTCGTTGCCAAATGTTGCGGGCTTATGTATTTCCATTGTGGTTTTGTTAATGGCTGAATCGTCGGCGGTGGTACACTTTCAACGAGTTTCGGTGTTATTCTGTACCATGATCCATGTAGTAGGTACATTGCTGGTAGTAGCTCGTTGCAATCCGCCATTGCTGCTTCTTGTGTGATGATATGGGTTTTTGGTATTAGGAAGCAAGACTGATTGCGGTAGGTTATTGGTAGGCTTTTGTAGCAGTTTTCCGTAGAGCGTACTTTTATTTCCACCGGTGTACATTTAATCAAGTGTATTACTTCTCCCGTTATCACTGCCATATAACCTGGTTCTTTCATGAAGGAATATGCGGTTTCGTCAGGAGACAAGTTTGCTAAGGATAAAGCGTTCTTCAAAATTTGTCTCTCGAGCGCACATTTCTGGCGGGTTATGTCTATATATAAATCAGTAAGTTGTGTTTTTAAATGGCGTTCGACGTATATGAATTTAGAATTTATATATGCGAAGATGTCTAAATTTTCTACAGGGGTTTTTGTCTTAGCTTTGAAGATTCTTCCAGGAGAGGTTTCCAATATGAAAAGTTTCGGATGTTCGGTACGGATGATCGTATATCCGCACAGTGTAAATTCTTCTGTTTTTGTAAGTGCGAAGGTGACGTCCTTGGACGTGACTGTGTATAGGACTGGTCCTTTTACTGGTCCTTTAGTTGTGAGTTTTGTTGCGAGGCCTTCGTACAAAACGTCGTATTCATTGAATCCGCAACTATCCGAAGGTAGAGTTTCCCAAAAGTTTTCGGCTCCTCCTTCGTCTTGACAGTTTTCGGCTGTGTAAGCGCAGATGGTACCCGATTGCAGATGTATCTGGTATTACGTCCCACTCGGCACGGGCCTTAAAAAAAAGAACTATGTTCTTTCCTTCAAGGAGCTCCTGCTTCAATGGGATATTTGCCCAATTCGGCCGTTACCTACTACGCGTAGTTCGTGGCACGGGACGGGCTTAACGATAGATTATGTCTCAGAGAAAGATGATTCGCTTACCTGGATGGTTTTTAGTGCTTCTAAGCGCACAATTCTAGATAGCGAGCCGTTCATGGGTCGTTCAGTGGTAACTGTCCGGCAACAAAAGCACACTCCGGGCAGCTGATCGGTATGAACCGGTATTCAAAGACTCTGCTAGTGAAGACCTCAGGTCCTGCTGTGTGTTGGGCCTGGGATGGCAGAGAATGATGTCCTCGATGATCCTATGTCTGAAGGCTGACTGGTCGATGCCCGAGTTAGCCTTTGATGATGTATACCGTTGTAATTAGCTCGCGAATAATCGCCGGAAACTATGCTTGTGTCCGTCCCGACGTGTTTTCGGCATACGTATTCGTTAGGATGCAACGGGACCTATTAGGATGATCGAACCCGGGCGATTCGTACGCCCCGATAGTTCTAGGAGAAAAGGTTGGAAAATGCGGAGAAAGATGAAGAGCTTGTCGACCACACGTCGGTTCAGGAACACGTAGCTAATACGAGTCGCGAACGAGTAGTGACCGGGGTCCCGACTAATGAAACACAGATCTCTACTAATACTAATTTATTCTAAGTTAAAAATAATAATACGAATAGAATTGATACAGCGTAAAAAAAGACTCTCGCGAATTTTGTTCGGAACAAGCGTCCGTCGAAGTGAATTGTAGAAAATCCGTAGTCGAAATCCGATGTCGAAAAATCCGTAGAAAATGACTGTAGAAAATCTGATGTCGGAATCCGTAGAAAATGACTGTAGAAAATCTGATGTCGGAATCCGTCGTGTGCTGCTCTGCAGCTCCTTATATACTAGTCCCAGCGGCGGCGGCTTGTGGCTTTGGCGGCGGCGGCTCGTTGCTTTGGCGGCGGCGGCTCGTAGCTTTGGCGGCGGCGGCTCGTTGCTTTGGCGGCGGCGGCTCGTAGCTTTGGCGGCGGCGGCTCGTAGCTTTGGCGGCGGCTCGGTTCTTGGAAGATGGTGATTGGCTGCCGTCTTTCTTTCTTTCATCCTTTCTGGATGGTCTATAGTGATGCGTGCAACGGCTTTGCGTGCGTCGGTGTGAGGCGCTTACCGGTAGTGGTGAGGATGCGTCTCGGTGTTGCCGCGTATGACGCATCGTTGTTTGCTGGCGCGACGCTTTGTGTTTTTCCGCGTATGACGCATCATTGTAGAATTACAAATATATGTATAAGTATTGTTTACAATATTTAAGCATAAGGTATCTCCTTCGAAACTTATGTTATAGGTGTGTATTATAATAGTGGTTAGTATTGTAAAGATGACTCCCTTCATGTCGGGCACGAATGTGTAAAATATAATATTGTTAGTAAATGGTTAATTATATTGAGTTTTTTATTAAATTACGCATTATTTGTAGTATAATTAATGACTCCCTATATAGCGGGCACGAGAACTTACATGTGCTAATAATAAAAGACTCCCTATATAGCGGGCACGAGGAATTACGTGCTATAATAAAAGAATCCCTATATAGCGGACACGAGGAATTCTTTATGTATTTTATGTGTCCATACGTCGGGTGACGTAACACCTCCCTCCTTATAAGAAAATGTACGTAGTTATACGTGCATTTTGAATGTCGGCTCCTTTTGCAAGTATCTGCTAATTGAAGGGTAGGGTGGTGGTGGCGTCCTTTGGTTTTGTCGTAGGTAGCTCTATTGTTTCAGCATCTTCTGGCGGTTTTTGGTCGTTCTCCGCTTTTTCTTCCTTTGTTGACTTGGCAAGGTGAAGCAAAAGATGCGTAGGCGAACCCCAATGGCTCCCATTAGATGAATACTCCAACCGTAGGTGTTATGCATAGCCGTGGATGACGGTGTCTGTTACATATTTTATTGATCGGAGGATCATGAGTATCGTTTTTATGACTCCGGCGCTTGCTGATCCGAATGTCACGAACGCTCCCCAAAGTCGTTGGCCTGTGTTACGACGTCGTTCCAGGTACCGTATAGGTCGCTATATTGCGAGCCCTTGCAGGCTCCGCCTGTACTGACGAACCCACTTATGGTCAAGCTGTGTAGGTGCGTGCTGTTTCTTTTTCGTCCCATTATGAGGCTGTTGGGACCCAGAGATAGGCTTCTGGAGACTATTGCTTGTTCGCATAGGCGTTGGGTGAGCGGATGAATGTATTCGCGTCGACCATTGTGCACGATTGAGACGTGCGAGTACACTTCGCAGTGATAGATGGTCCTATCGATCCTTTCTTTACACTGGATAGCATTTATTGGATGGTATTCAGACACGTATAGTTCTTGGCTTGTTGGTTGAAGATTCGGCGTCTATCATTCAGAGACGTCCAGCAGCGAGAATGTAGTTACGTTGAGTGTGAAACCAGCACAGTCGTATCCGGTTAGGCTCTGCGTAGCTCCTACTATTGTAAGTAGTATAACGAATGATAATTTCTTCATTGTGATTCGAAGGTTCTTCTTTAGCTTCGATGCTTTTGCTTCTTTATAGACAAGTGACGCTCTGCTCGGACCGGAGTGACTTATATTATAATGAAAATGGAGGGGAGACACCTTATCGACCGTCGTCCCGGACTCTGAGAACTACTGTGGCGCCATGCTGCGCCGTGGCAACCGTTAGTCGGTAAGGTAGAGTCCTAGACGTAGGCTTTAACTTACTTTCTAGCCTTATTTAATTTGAGTCTGTCCGTATGAACGACAGAGAGGCCTTTTGGCGTTTCTATTTTTACATTGCTATTATTAAGAATTTGTACAATTTTATATGGTCCCTCGTACTGGCTTTCTAACTTGCCTTTGATCCTTCCTTTCAGGAGGTACACGGAGTCGCCCGTCGAGAAGCTCACCACCCTCTGTTTTTTATCGTAATAATTTTTAGATTTTATTTTCGCGCGTTCGAGGTTCTCTTTGGCGGCCTCCTGCGATTTCTGTAATTGTTCCGTCAGTTCAGCCAAGTACGATGCGTAAGTTTCGTCTTTTAAGTCCTTAAATGTGCTATCGTTCGGAGTTTTCGCTAACTGGCCAAAGATTAATTCGTGTGGAGTGTATTGTGTACCTTCATGTATACTTGTATTATAAGAAAACATCGCTATATCGACCCAATCGTCCCATTCAGAATTATCCTTTATAAAGTGTTTCAAAAATTCTGCTAACACGTGGTGTGAGCGTTCTATTGATCCGTTGGATTGCGGTCGATAAGCGGTGGTTTGTTATGTTTCTATTCTAAATTTCTTGGCCACTGCTTTCATTAATTCTGATAAGAAAGCAGTACCTTGATCAGTTAGTATCCCTTTAGGGCTGCCGTATTTACATATTAAATTTTTTATAAATGCGTCAGCTACTTCGACCGAAGAAGCTTGTTGTAGTGGTACCGCTATAGAGTACTTGGTTAGGAGATCATGTATCGTTAAAATGTAATTATTGCCTAGTTTACTAGTAGGCATCGGTCCTACTACATCCATCGAAACTTTATCGAAGGCCCTTCCCGGCGTGTCGGTAAGGGTCATCGGTTGTCTGGTTTTTTGTCGGACAAGCTTCTTGGTCTGACAGCTGCGGCAGTTTTGGATAAAGTTTTGTATATCGGGTTTAAGGTTAGGCCAGTAGTACCGTTGTTTTATACGCCAATATGTCTTAGTGACTCCTCCGTGACCTCCCACAGGAGTAGCGTGATTGTCATGGATAATTTGGACGCGTTCGATCTCCCTGGG
Organism: Dolichovespula saxonica; assembly: GCA_911387935.1. Lineage (NCBI taxonomy): Eukaryota > Metazoa > Arthropoda > Insecta > Hymenoptera > Vespidae > Dolichovespula > Dolichovespula saxonica. Next base: position 2,960,495 of record CAJVQX010000003.1, on the reverse strand, counting down.
TATTATGATTTCATGCTTTAGTATAATAATTTTAGTTTCGTGGCCCGCGAAGATCGAACTTATCTTGCGTTTAATGTTTATCCATGATACGTCTGCAATATTATCCCTTGAAATAGCTATTGTCTTTAAGTTTAATTCAATTGCCGCGTCCAAAAGAGAATGTAATACTTCGTCTAAAATTTCTAATTGAATAGAGACGGATGTTCTCTCCTGGACGGGTAACGCGATGAGGTATCTATTGTCCCGTTTTGTAATCTTTACTCTACCAAGCGTTACGTCGGTAATGTTTGGTAGTCTTTTATTGTCGGCAAGTTCTTTGGCTCCTTTGTCAATAGGGGTTCCGGTCTTTGTTACAAAAAATGCTATGTGTCCTTTGTGCATTGTTATCCTGTCTTTTATTTCTATAATATTACCTTCGTAACGTGATAGATCCAGTTCGTCGTCGTTCGTTTCGTCTGTATCGTTCGTCTGTTCGTTTATGTTTATGTTTATGTTAGGTGTTTCCGTTTCAAGTGCGGTCTCGGGTTTTGATATTTCTTGCGTGCGACGTCTCTTAGCGAGCGACGAGAATATTTCGTCGTCACTCGAGCTGGTCCCTGCTATCGGAAGGATCTGTTTACTCGCCTCGATAGGGTTACGCGATAGCGCGTCGGCATTGACGTTTCGTTTACCGCCTTTGTAAACAATATCGTATTCGTACTCGGCGAGTTTGAGTCGCCATCTGATAAGCCGAGACGTCGGGTCTTTCACAGAATTTAACCACACTAACGGACGGTGGTCGGTGATTAGACTGAATTTACGACCGTATAGATAAGGTCGGAAGTAATTAACGGCGTATATAATGGCAAGCAGCTCTTTCTCTATTGTCGAATAATTTTGTTCCGCTTGATTTAAGATTCTTGACGTGTAAGCTATGGGCAGATCTTTACCGACTTCTCCCTGACTGAGAATTCCCCCGATCGCGTAATTTGATGCGTCGGTGGTTACTAGGAAAGGTTTGATAAAATCAGGGAATTGCAAGAGCGGTTGTTCACACAAAAGACCGGTTAGGGTTTTGAATGCCTTGTTTTGAGCATCCTCCCACTTAAACGGTACGTCTTTCTTTAAGAGGTTCGTAAGCGGTTTACTTGTACCTGAGAAATTTGGTATGAAGCGTCGGTAATAGCCTGCCAGTCCCAGGAATTGTTTTATGTTCTTTGCATTCTTTGGCGTCGGGAAGTTCTTGACTGCCTCTATTTTTCCTGGGTCTGGTTTCACTCCATCCGCGCTAATGATATGTCCGAGATATACAACCTCCTTCCTGAGAAGATTGCATTTCTCGGGCTGTAGTTTTAGATTGGCGTCACGGAGACGCGCACATAATTTTCGGTATTTCAAAAGATGCTCTCGTAGCGAGCTGGAGTATATGACTATGTCGTCTAGGTAAACGAATAATTCATTACCTTGCAATCCGGTCAGGACATTGTTCATCAAGCGTTGGAAGGTGGAAGGAGCGTTTTTGAGACCAAAGGGCATACGTTTAAATTCATAATGCCCGAATGGCGTGGAGAAAGCCGTTTTCGGCGCGTCTTCTTTATCCATGCCGATCTGATGGAAGCCCAATGCGAGATCGAACGTACTAAAATATTTCGCGCTTCCTAGTTGATCTAATATTTCCGTTATGTTCGGCAGTGGATAACTGTCTTTAATAGTTTTTTCATTTAACATCCGGCAGTCGATGACTAATCTCCATCTTTTATTCCCTTTTGCGTCCGGTTCCTTCGGAACTATCCATAGTGGAGAATTATACGGGGACGTAGATGATTTGATCACGTTGTTTTCTAGAAGTTCTCCTATTTGTTTGTTTATTTCTTCCTTATGAATAGGCGGGAAGCGGTACTGTCGGACATTCACTGGAATAGAGTCCACTGTCTCTATCTTGTGTGTTACGGTGTCGGAGTACGTCAGTCTGTCGCCCGGTAAATGAAATAAGATTCTCTGATCATATCTTTTGCTACGGATTTCTCTTCGTCGTTCAGTTCGTACAAGTTAATATTCTGTAGGGCTAGTGCGTAACGTTCGTCTGTCTTGTTTATGTGTTTGCAGGATTTGGAAGGGGTAATGTGAGTAGGGAGGACGGTATGTTGGGTCTCGGTTTCCTGTTCGAGTTTCGGAGAATTGTTTATTAGACTGCTTATGTCATCGTCTTTCGATTCGAGTCGAGGCACTTCAGACGTAATCTCCTCTGAATGCGATAAGAGTTCGGTTTTATTTATCTCGAACTCTTCTAGTGTTACAGACGGAGGTTTTATGTTGACGTCCGTATCGTTGGTGTTAAATATTTTGATGTATGCTTCGCCGTGGTTATTTGACACTACAGCTTCTCCGGCATAAATTCCTTCTCCGAAATTCAAACGCGGCAAATATCCCGTTTCTAAATCGTTATTTTTTATCTTTATTTTACAGACGTTGCTCGTTCGCACCGGAATGGTTATCTCCTTTGATTGAACAAAGGGCATAACTATTCCGTGCCACTCTATAGACTCTCTTTCATAATCGATTTTGGCTGTTTTTTGAAAGAAATCGGAACCCAAAATACCGTCGTAGGGGATAGGAAAGGAATTTGGTACTAACTGGAATATAAGCGGATATCCGTGAATTCGTATGGTTACCGAACCGTACGTGGTAACGGTTTCGTCGGTGATACCGCTCAGTCTGACTATGTCGTTTTCGTTGCATATTACATTCCCGTTTGCCATTTTTATTTTTAGTATGTTGAGTTCCGAACCCGTATCAACTAGGAACTCCGTTTCTTTAGCTAGGTCATCAGAGGAAAGGACGATAGATGGGGAGGTAGCTTCTTCCTTTAGTTGGAGGACGTAGACACGATTGGCTTATCTATTTCGTTATCGTTCTCACTGGGCGCCCTGGCGCGGTCTCTGCGGATGCGCCTTTCCCCAGAGACGTTGGTTCGTTTCCCGACTGAGATTCTCTCCATCTTTTCTTTCGGCATTCTTCTATTGTATGACCAATGTTTTTGCAATACGAGCATTCCTTCTTATGCTTTTGGTCTCGTGGTGAGGAAGGAGAGTAGTGAGAGGATGGAGAGGGTTGACGGGAATTACCGGGAGGTGGAGTATAAGGCCCATGAACTTGTGTCTGTGACCGGCGATGCTGGTCACGCGATTTCTTGTAACATTGGGTTTGTGTATGGCCAATTCTCTTACAATACGAACACGAATCTGGGTCTGGAGGAGTTCTAGTAGGCCGGATTATTTGGTCTATTGTTTCTTTTAGATTCAAAGTAATAATAATCCATAGGTTTTTCTTGGTATGTTTTTGCCTTATATTGTGGTCGCGGCCTTACCAAACCTCTTCTATCCCATTCGTGCTGTATTGACGAGTGTAATTGGATTGCTTTGTCATATGCATCGCCTAAGTCTCGGCAACGTAACGCGTTTAAGTAGGGATGGTAGTCCATCGGTAACCCAGAACAAAAGCTTTTTAATGACAATTCATCTATTTCTCGTTTCTTGCTATCCGTAATTTCTCCCCAAAACCTTTCTTCATCGAGAAGACCCTCGTATAAATCCTGTACACGGCCAATGTAATCCATAATCTGTTCGTTCTCCGACATGAGTACGTTTCTTAATTCTGTCCGGTAATAATCTGAAGAATGGTATGTGCCTAATGTCTGTCGGAGTCGGCTATACAACTCGAACATCGTTTTCGGATTATGTCTATCTATCGCAATATGTGCCGAATCTTGGAGCTTCCGTATCTTGGCTTGAGTAAACAAATCTTCCGGGTACGCGGGGATCATTTGTCGCGCGCGTTTACAAGCTCTAATAAATGAGGATAGAGGCATATTTTTCCCATCGTATCGTGGTATAGACGCGAATGCCTCATTAATTTGATGATTAGGAAGGTGATGTTGGCTCTCCGTCCTGAGCGCCAATATCTCCCTCATCAAGAACGTGAGAGGATCCGCCTTTTCTGATTTTGCAGCGTTAAGACGCTGCGCATGATCGCGAAGTTCTTGTTCGCGTTCTCGAATGACGCGTTCGCGTTCGAGGAGGGCCAGTTCGGCCGCGTCTAATTTGGTCATTCGTAGTCGTACTTCATCGATCATAACTTCATCAGGTTGACGCGCAGCCATGCTGCGTGTTTCAATACGTTCGCTCCTTTCAGTAGACATAATGTATCGTTTCTATCCCACCGCTGTCACCAATTTTATGTTACGTCCCACTCGGCACGGGCCTAAAAAAAAAGAACTATGTTCTTTCCTTCAAGGAGCTCCTGCTTCAATGGGATATTTGCCCAATTCGGCCGTTACCTACTACGCGTAGTTCGTGGCACGGGACGGGCCTAACGATAGATTATGTCTTTGAGAAGGATGATTCACTTACCTTTAATGCTTCTCTCCGTACAATTCTAAATAGCGAGCTGTCCGTGGGTCGCTCGGTGGTAGCTGTCCGTCAACGAAGGTACACTCCGGGCAGTTGATCGGTACGAGCCGATATTCAGTAATTCTGCAAGATGGAGACCTCAGGTCCTGCTGAGTATCGGGCCTGGGATGGCAGAGTGTGGTGTCCACGATGATCCTAGATCTGCAGGCCGACGGGTCGATGCCCAAGTTAGCCAGATGGTTTGTACCGCTATAATAGTTCGCAAGTAGACGCCGGAGACTATGTTTGCGTCCGCCCCGACGTGTTTTCGGCATACGTATTCTTTAGGATGCAACGGGACCTTTTAGGATGATTGAACCCGAGCGATTCGTACGCTCCGATAGTTCTGTGAAGAATGAACCCGGGCGATTCGTACGCCCCGATAGTTCTATGATTTAGGAGTATGAACCCGGGCGATTCGTACGCCCCGATAGTTCTAGGATAAAAGGTTGGAACATGCGGAGAGAGATGAAGAGCTTGTCGACCACACGTCGGTTCAAGAACACGTAGATAATACGAGTCGCGAATAAGTAGTGACCGGGGTCCCGACTAATGAAACACAGACTTCTACTAATTCTAATTTATTCTAAGTTTAAATTATAATATGAATAGAATTGATACAGCGTAAAAGACTCTCCCGCGATTATTGTTCGAAACTAACGTCGACATCATAGCCGATGTAGCGTCGCGGCGGCGGCTCGTAGCGAAGCGGCGGCGGCTTGGCTCTAAGAGGATGGTGATTGGCTGCCGTCTTTCCTTCTCTCGTCCTTGTTGGCGGTGGTGGGGTAGCGTGCGATGGTCCTGCGCGCGTTGAACTGAAGCGCGTACTAGCGGTGGTGGGGATGAGCGTCTTGGCGTTACTTGCTTGGCGTCAGCTGAATTCCGCGTGTGTGTGTTGGCCCAGGCCCGTGTGTGCGTTAGCTGTGCCATGTACCTTGTAACTTCGGAATTCTGAGTCCGTTCTGTAGACGCGCGTGATGACCACCTGTGGAGAGGTGCCGTAAGTGCCTGGCGGCCGCATGCTTTCCCTAAGGCGCACGTGGTGGCCATGTGTGGGCGGAGGACAGGCCTGTCGACGTCGCCGGCTTTGTGCTCTTCTCCTCCGGTCCCAAGGTTTCAGGTAGAAGGTGCCCCTAGTGGCCGCGTAGTTTCCCTAAGGACCACGTGGTGACCATGTGTGGGCAGAGTACAGGCTACTTGATGGTGACGGCTTTCACTCTCTCCTCCGGTTCGAAAGGTTTCATGTAGAAAGTATCCGAATGACCGCGTAGTTTCCCTAAGGACCACGTGGAGGCCATGTGTGGATGAAGGACCGGCTAGTCAACGTTTATGCTTTCAGTCTCTTGTTAGGACTTTTGGTGACTTAAAGGCGCTTGTTAGGACTTCGCGTATATTATAATTGTGTGTGTTAATTATGTATCAATTATTTATAACTAATTATTACATATGCGTTTTCTAATCGTAAGGTATTCCCCAGTGTAAGTATAATATTTGTTAGTGTTGTAAAAATGACTCCCTTCATGTCGGGCACGAATATGTAAAATATAATATTGTTAATAAATGATATCAACTATACTATGAGTAATACATGATTTAATAAGCTGACTCCCTATATAGCGGGCACGAGGAATTACACGTGATAATAAAAGACTCCCTGTATAGCGGGCACGAGGAATAACTCCTTATATACTTTATAAGACCGTACGTCGGGTGACGTAACAACGATAACATTAACATTAAAAACTACAAATAAAATATCAATAACAATAACAATAACTAGAAAAATAATGTTAACAATAACGATTACAATAACGATTACATTAACATTAAAAACAACAATTACAATATCAAAAACAATAACAATATGTTTATCAATAACCATAACAATAAGAATAACGATTACATTAACAGTAACAACTACAATTACAATATCAATAACAATAAAAATAACTAGATAAATAACGATAAAAATAACTATGACAATAACGATTACATTAACATTACCAACTACAATTACAATAGCAATCTCAATAACAATAACTAGAAAAATAACGATAACCATAACTATGACAATAACGACTAGATTATCATTACCAACTACAATTACAATATCAATAACAATAACAATAACTAGAAAAATAACGATAACAATAACTATGACAATAACGATAAAATTAATATTAACAACTACAATACTATACCAATAACAATAACAAATACAATGAATATAACAATAACTTTAGCATTAACAATTACAATAACAATAACAAGAACAATAACATTAAAATTAACAGTAACGATGACAATAACGATAACATTAACATTAACAACTACAATTACAATATCAAAAACAATAACAATATGTTTATCAATAACCATAACAATAACAATAACGATTACATTAACATTAACAACTACAATTACAATATCAATAATAATAACAATAACTAGAAAAATAACGATAACAATAACTATGACAATAACGATAAAATTAATATTAACAACTACAATACTATACCAATCACAATAACAAATACAATGAATATAACAATAACTTTAGCATTAACAATTACAATAACAATTACAATAACAAGAACAATAACATTAACCTTAACAGTAACGATGACAATAACGATAACATTAACATTGACAACTACAATTACATTATCAGAAACAATAACAATATGTTTATCAATAACAATAACAATAACAATAACGATTACATTAACAGTAACAACTACAATTACAATATCAATAACAATAACAATAACTAGAAAAATAACGATAACAATGACGATGACAAAAACGATGTCAATATCGATAACATTAATATTTACAACTACAAATACTATATCAATAATAATAACAATAACAATGAATATAACAATAACTTTAACATTAACAATTACAATAACAATAACAAGAACAATAACATTAAAATTAACAGTAACGATGACAATAACGATAACAATAACATTAACAACTACAATTACATTATCAGAAACAATAACAATAAGGTTATCGATAACCATAACAGTAACAATAACGATGACAATAACGATAACATTAACATTAAAAACTACAATTACAATATCAATAACAATAACAATAACTAGAAAAATAATGATAACAATGACGATGACAATAACGATTACATTAACATTAACAACAACAATTACAATATCAAAAACAATGACAATATGTTTATCAATAAACATAACAATAAGAATAACGATTACATTAACAGTAACAACTACAATTACAATATCAATAACAATAACAATAATTAGAAAAATAACGATAACAATAACTACGACAATAACGATAAAATTAATATTTAAAACTACAATACTGTACCAATAATAATAACAAATACAATGAATATAAAAATAACTTTATCATTAACAATAACAATAACAATAACAAGAACAATAACATTAACATTAACAGTAACGATGACAATAACGATAACATTAACAGTAACAACTACAATTACATTATCAAAAACAATAACAATAAGGTTATCGATGACCATAACAGTAACAATAACGATGACAATAACGATAACATTAACATTAAAAACAACAATTACAATATCAAAAACAATAACAATATGTTTATCAATAACCATAACAATAAGAATAACGATTACATTAACAGTAACAACTACAATTACAATATCAATAACAATAAAAATAACTAGATAAATAACGATAAAAATAACTATGACAATAACGATTACATTAACATTACCAACTACAATTACAATAGCAATCTCAATAACAATAACTAGAAAAATAACGATAACCATAACTATGACAATAACGACTAGATTATCATTACCAACTACAATTACAATATCAATAACAATAACAATAACTAGAAAAATAACGATAACAATAACTATGACAATAACGATAAAATTAATATTAACAACTACAATACTATACCAATAACAATAACAAATACAATGAATATAACAATAACTTTAGCATTAACAATTACAATAACAATAACAAGAACAATAACATTAAAATTAACAGTAACGATGACAATAACGATAACATTAACATTAACAACTACAATTACAATATCAAAAACAATAACAATATGTTTATCAATAACCATAACAATAACAATAACGATTACATTAACATTAACAACTACAATTACAATATCAATAATAATAACAATAACTAGAAAAATAACGATAACAATAACTATGACAATAACGATAAAATTAATATTAACAACTACAATACTATACCAATCACAATAACAAATACAATGAATATAACAATAACTTTAGCATTAACAATTACAATAACAATTACAATAACAAGAACAATAACATTAACCTTAACAGTAACGATGACAATAACGATAACATTAACATTGACAACTACAATTACATTATCAGAAACAATAACAATATGTTTATCAATAACAATAACAATAACAATAACGATTACATTAACAGTAACAACTACAATTACAATATCAATAACAATAACAATAACTAGAAAAATAACGATAACAATGACGATGACAAAAACGATGTCAATATCGATAACATTAATATTTACAACTACAAATACTATATCAATAATAATAACAATAACAATGAATATAACAATAACTTTAACATTAACAATTACAATAACAATAACAAGAACAATAACATTAAAATTAACAGTAACGATGACAATAACGATAACAATAACATTAACAACTACAATTACATTATCAGAAACAATAACAATAAGGTTATCGATAACCATAACAGTAACAATAACGATGACAATAACGATAACATTAACATTAAAAACTACAATTACAATATCAATAACAATAACAATAACTAGAAAAATAATGATAACAATGACGATGACAATAACGATTACATTAACATTAACAACAACAATTACAATATCAAAAACAATGACAATATGTTTATCAATAAACATAACAATAAGAATAACGATTACATTAACAGTAACAACTACAATTACAATATCAATAACAATAACAATAATTAGAAAAATAACGATAACAATAACTACGACAATAACGATAAAATTAATATTTAAAACTACAATACTGTACCAATAATAATAACAAATACAATGAATATAAAAATAACTTTATCATTAACAATAACAATAACAATAACAAGAACAATAACATTAACATTAACAGTAACGATGACAATAACGATAACATTATCATTAACAACTACAATTACAATATCAATAAAAAATAACAATAACTAGAAAAATAACGATAAGAATAACGATGACAATTACGATTAGATTAACATTAACAACTACAATTGCAATATCAGAAACAATAACAATAAGGTTATCGATAACCATAACAGTAACAATAACGATGACAATAACGATAACATTAACTTTAAAAACTACAATTACAATATCAATAACAATAACAATAACTAGAAAAATAAGGATAACAATAACGATGACAATAACGATTACATTAACATTAACAGCTACAATTGCAATATCAGAAACAATAAGAATATGGTTATCAATAACCATAACAATAACAACAACGATTACATTAACAGTAACAACTACAATTACAATATCAATAACAATAACAATAACTAGAAAATTAACGATAACAATAACTATGACAATAACGATAAAATTAATATTAACAACTACAATACTATACCAATAACAATAACAAATAAAATGAATATAACAATAACTTATCATTAACAATAACAATAACAATAACAAGAACAATAACATTAACCTTAACAGTAACGATGACAATAACGATAACATTAACATTAACAACTACAATTACATTATCAGAAACAATAACAATAAGGTTATCGATAACCATAACAGTAACAATAACGATGACAATAACGGTAACATTAACATTAAAAACTACAATTACAATATCAATAACAATAACAATAACAAGAAAAGTAATGATAACTATAACGATGAAAATAATAATTACATTAACATTAACAACTATAATTACAATATCAGAAACAATAACAATATGGTTATCAATAACCATAACGATCACAATAACGATGACAATAACGGTTACATTAACATTAACAACTACAATTACATTATCAGAAACAATAACAATATGGTTATCTATAACCATAACAATAACGATGACAATAAAAATAAAATTAATATTTACAACTACAAATACTATATCAATAACAATAACAATAACAATGAATATAACAATAACTTTAACATTAACAATAACAATAACAATAACAATAACAATAACAATAACATAAACATTAACGATAACGATGACAATAACGATAACATTAACATTAACAACTACAATTACAATATCAAAACAATAACAATATGTTTATCAATAACCATAACAATAACAATAACGATTACTTTAACAGTAACAACTACAATTACAATAGCAATAACAATAACAATAACTAGAAAAATAACGATAACAACAACTATGACAATAACGATAAAATTAATATTAACAAATACAATACTATACCAATAACAATAACAAATACAATGAATATAACAATAACTTTATCATTAACAATAACAATAACAATAACAAGAACAATAACATTAATATTAACAGTAACGATGTCAATAACGATAACATTAACAGTAACAACTACAATTACAATATCAATAACAATAACAATAACTAGAAAAATAACGATAAGAATAACTATGACAATAACGATAAAATTAATATTAACAACTACAATACTATACCAATAACAATAACAAATGCAATGAATATAACAACAACTTTATCATTAACAATAACAATAATAATAACAAGAACAATAACATTAAAATTAACAGTAACAATGACAATAGCGATAACATTAACATTAACAACTACAATTACATTATCAGAAACAATAACAATAAGGTTATCGATGACCATAACAGTAACAATAACGATGACAATAACGATAACAATAACATTAACAGTAACGATGTCAATAACGATAACATTAACAGTAACAACTACAATTACAATATCAATAACAATAACAATAACTAGAAAAATAACGATAAGAATAACTATGACAATAACGATAAAATTAATATTAACAACTACAATACTATACCAATAACAATAACAAATGGAATGAATATAACAACAACTTTATCATTAACAATATCAATAACAATATCAAGAACAATAACATTATCACTAACAGTAACGATGACAATAACGATAACATTAACATTAACAACTACAATTACAATATCAATAAAAAATAACAAAAACTAGAAATATCACGATAACAATAACGATGACAATTACGATTACATTAACAGTAACAACTACAATTACATTATCAAAAACAATAACAATAAGGTTATCGATGACCATAACAGTAACAATAACGATGACAATAACGATAACATTAACATTAAAAACTACAATTGGAATATCAATAACAATAACAATAACTAGAAAATTAACGATAACAATAACGATAACATAAGCATTAACAACTGCTTTTACAATATCAAAAACAATAACAACAGAATTACAATAACATTAATATAAAAAATAACGATGACAATAAAGATAACATAAACATTAACAACTACAAATACAATATCAATAACAATATCAATAAAAATAAAGATGACAACAACGATAACAATAACATTAACAACATCAATTACAATATCAATAACAATAAAAATAACAATAACAAATTCCTTTAACATTAACAATAACGATAACATTAACATTAACAACTACAATTACAATATCAATAACAATAACAATAACTATAAAAATAACGATAACAATAACGATGACAATAACGATTACATTAACAACTACAATTACAATATCTGAAACAATAACAATAACTAAAAAAATAACGATAACAATAACAATGACGATAACGATTACATTAACATTAACAACTACAATTACAATATCAATAACAATAACAATAACAATAACAATGAATATAACAATAACTTTAACATTAACAATAACAATAACAATAACTAGAACAAAAACATTAACATTAACAGCTACAATTACAATATCAGAAACAATTACAATATGATTATCAATAACCATAACGATCACATAACGATGACAATAACGATACATTAACATTATAACTACAATTACATTATCAGAAACAATAACAATATGGTTATCTATAACCATAACAATAACAATAACGATTGCAATAACGATAACATTAAAATTAACAACTACAATTACAATATCAAAAACAATAACAATATGGTTATCAACAACCATAACAATAACAATAATGAAGACAATAACGATAACATTAACATTATCAACTACAATTACAATATCAATAACAATTACAATAACTAGAAAAATAACGATAACAATAACGATTACATTAACATTACCAACTTCAATTACAATATCAATAACAATAACAATAACTAGAAAAATAACGATAACAATAACGATAACATTAACATTAACAACTACAATTACAATATGAGAAACAATAACAATATGGTTATCAATAACCGTAACAATAACAATAACGATGACAATAACGATAACATTAACATTACCAACTACAATTACAATATCCAAAGCAATAACACTATGGTTATTAATAACCATTACAATAACAATAACGATGACAATAACGATAACATTAACATTAACAACTACAATTACAATATCCAAAACATTAACAATATGGTTATCAACAACAATAACAATAACAATAACGAAGACAGAAACGATAACTTTAACATTAACAACTACTATTACAATATCAAAAACAATAACAATATGGTTATCAATAACCATATGTTACGTCACCCGACGTACGGACTTATAAAATATATAAGGAGTTACTCCTCGTGCCCGCTATACAGGGAGTCTTTTATTATCACGTGTAATTCCTCGTGCCCGCTATATAGGGAGTCAGCTTATTAAATCACATATAACTCATAGTATAGTTGATATCATTTATTAACAATATTATATTTTACATATTCGTGCCCGAAATGAAGGGAGTCATTTTTACAACACTAACAAATATTATACTACACTGGGGAACACCTTACGATTAGAAAACGGATATATAATAATTAGTTATAAATAATTAATACATAATTAACACACTCATTTATTATATATGCTAAGTCCTAACAAGCGCCTTTAAGTCACCAAAAGTCCTAACAAGAGACTGAAAGCATAAACACCGACTAGCCGGTCCTTCAACCACACATGGCCACCACGTGCTCCTTAGGGAAAGCACGCAGCCGCCAGGCACGTACGGCACCTCTCCGCAGGTGGTCATCATGCACGTCTACAAAACGGACTCAGAATTCCGAAGATACAAGGTACATAGCACTGCTAACGCACACACGGGCCTAGGCCAACACACACACGCGGAATTCAGCTGACGCCAAGCAAGTATCGCCAAGACGCTCATCCCCACCGCCGCTAGTACGCGCTTCAGCTCAGAGCGCGCAGGACCATCGCACGCTACCCCACCACCGCCAACGAGGACGAGTGAAGAGAAGACGGCAGCGAATCACCATCCTCTTAGAACCAAGCCGCCGCCGCTTCGCTACAAGCCGCCGCCGCGACGCTACGAGCCGCCGCCGCTAAGATTCAGTATATAAGGAGCTGCAGAGCAGCACACGACGGATTCCGACATCAGATTTTCTACGGTCATTTTCTACGGATTTCGACTACGGATTTTCTACGATTCACTTCGACGGACGTTAGTTTCGAACAATAATCGCGGGAGAGTCTTTTACGCTGTATCAATTCTATTCATATTATAATTTAAACTTAGAATAAATTAGAATTAGTAGAAGTCTGTGTTTCATTAGTCGGGACCCCGGTCACTACTCGTTCGCGACTCGTATTAGTTCTATGATTTAGGAGTATGAACCCGAGAGATTCGTACGCTCCGATAGTTCTGTGAAGAATGAACCCGGGCGATTCGTACGCCCCGATAGTTCTATGATTTAGGAGTATGAACCCGGGCGATTCGTATGCCCCGATAGTTCTAAGACTTGGAAAGAGTGAACCCGGGCGATTCGTACGCCCCGATAGTTCTAAGACTTGGAAAGAGTGAACCCGGGCGATTCGTTCGCCCCGATATTTCTATGATAAGAGGTTGGAAAATGCGGAGAGAGATGAAGAGCTTGTCGACCACACGTCGGTTCGGGAACACGTAGCTAATACGAGTCGCGAACGAGTAGTGACCGGGGTCCCGACTAATGAAACACAGACTTTCACTAATTCTAATTTGTTCTAAGTTTAATAGTTGCAATATAAAATAAAGTACAACTCTCTCGCGATTGAAGAAATCTGTCGTCGAAGTAACCGTAGAAAATGACCGTAGAAAATCTGATGTCGGAATCCCGTCGAAATCCGTCGTGTGCTGCTCTGCAGCTCCTTATATACTGAATCTTAGCGGCGGCGGCTTGTAGCGTCGCGGCGGCGGCTTGGCACTAAGAGGATGGTGATTGGCTGCCGTCTTCCCTTCTCTCGTCCTTGTTGGCGGTGGTGGGGTAGCGTAGGATGGTCCTGCGCGCTCTGAGCTGAAGCGCGTACTAGCGGTGGTGGGGATGAGCGTCTTGGCGTTACTTGCTTGGCGTCAGCAGAATTCCGCGTGTGTGTGTTGGCCTAGGCCCGTGTGTGCGTTAGCTGTGCCATGTACCTTGTAACTTCGGAATTCTGAGTCCGTTCTGTAGACGCACGTGGCGACCACCTGTGGAGAGGTGCCGTAAGTGCCTGGCGGCCGCGTGCTTTCCCTAAGGAGCACTTGGTTACCATGTGTGGGCAGAGTACAGGCTACTTGATGGTGACGGCTTTCACTCTCTCCTCCGGTTCGAAAGGTTTCATGTAGAAAGTATCCGAATGACCCCGTAGTTTCCCTAAGGACCACGTGGAGGCCATGAGAGATGAAGGACCGGCTAGTCAACGTTTATGCTTTCAGTCTCTTGTTAGGACTTTTGGTGACTTAAAGGCGCTTGTTAGGACTTCGCGTATATTATAAATGTGTGTGTTAATTATGTATCAATTATTTATAACTAATTATTATATATGCGTTTTCTAATCGTAAGTTGTTCCCCAGTGTAAGTATAATATTTGTTAGTGTTGTAAAAATGACTCCTTCATGTCGGGCACGAATATGTAAAATATAATATTTTTAATAAATGATATCAACTATACTATGAGTTATATGTGATTTAATAAGCTGACTCCCTATATAGAGGGCACGAGAAATTACACGTGATAATAAAAGACTCCCTATACGGCGGGCACGAGAATAACTCTATATATATTTTACAAGTCCGTACGTCGGGTAACGTAACACTTCCCCCCTTATAATAAAATTTACGTAATTATACGTGCATTTTGAAAGCTGATTCTTCCTGCAAGTATTTACTAATTGAAGGGAAAGTGTTTGCGGCGTCTTTCTGTCCTGCCGTAGGTGGTTCTATCGCGTCAGCATCTTCTGGCGGTTTTTTTTCGTTCTCCACCTTCTCTTCCGTTGGTGACTTAGCGAGGTGGAGCAAAAGGTGCGTAAGTGAGCCCCAAAGTGCTCCTACTAAATGAATACTCCAACCATAGATGCTATGTAATGCGTAGCCGTGGATGACGGTGTCTGCTACATATTTTATCAATCGGAGGATCACGAATATCGATATGACTCCGGCGCTTGCTGATCCGAATGTCACGAACGCTCCCCATAGTCGTTGGCCTGTGCTGGTCGCTATTTTGTCTAATGCTTCTTCGTCCATAAGGTTGTATAACGAGATCTGTCCTTTTGGTATGTGTTGTCCGCTGACTCCACGTAATAGTGTGTTCAAAACAGCGGGTTTTTCCGCAGGTTCCATGATATGCGAACGTAGTTTAGTTAGATCTTCGTTGGAGTAGATCCCGCTCGTTGCCAAATGTTGCGGGCTTATGTATTTCCATTGTGGTTTTGTTAATGGCTGAATCGTCGGCGGTGGTACACTTTCAACGAGTTTCGGTGTTATTCTGTACCATGATCCATGTAGTAGGTACATTGCTGGTAGTAGCTCGTTGCAATCCGCCATTGCTGCTTCTTGTGTGATGATATGGGTTTTTGGTGTTAGGAAGCAAGACTGATTGCGGTAAGTTATTGGTAGGCTTTTGTAGCAGTTTTCCGTAGAGCGTACTTTTATTTCCACCGGTGTACATTTAATCAAGTGTATTACTTCTCCCGCTATCACTGCCATATAACCTGGTTCTTTCATGAAGGAATATGCGGTTTCGTCAGGAGACAAGTTTGCTAAGGATAAAGCGTTCTTCAAAATTTGTCTCTCGAGCGCACATTTCTGGCGGGTTATGTCTATATATAAATCAGTAAGTTGTGTTTTTAAATGGCGTTCGACGTATATGAATTTAGAATTTATATATGCGAAGATGTCTAAATTTTCTACAGGGGTTTTTGTCTTAGCTTTGAAGATTCTTCCAGGAGAGGATTCCAATATGAAAAGTTTCGGATGTTCGGTACGGATGATCGTATATCCGCGCAGTGTAAATTCTTCTGTTTTTGTAAGTGCGAAGGTGACGTCCTTGGACGTGACTGTGTATAGGACTGGTCCTTTTACTGGTCCTTTAGTTGTGAGTTTTGTTGCGAGGCCTTCGTACAAAACGTCGTATTCATTGAATCCGCAACTATCCGAAGGTAGAGTTTCCCAAAAGTTTTCGGCTCCTCCTTCGTCTTGACAATTTTCGGCTGTGTAAGCGCAGATGGTACCCGATTGCAGATGTATCTGGTCTGCTTTGATGGAGGCGGCTGCATAGTAGTCTTTCAAGGTGACTTCTACCGAGGCCTGTACAACGACGTCGTCCCAGGTACCATAGGGGTCGCTATATTGCGAGCCCTTGCAGGCTCCGTCTGTACCGACGGATCCACTTATGGTCAGGCTGTGAAGGTGCGTGCTGTTTCTCTTAAGTCCCGTTATGAGGCTGTTGGGGCCCAGAGATAGGCTTCCGGTGACTTGCGCTTGTTCGCATAGGCGTTGGGTGAGCGGATGAATGTATTCGCGTCGACCATTGTGCACGATTGAGACGTGCGAGTACATTCCGCAGTGATAGATGGTCCTATCGATCCTCACTTTACATTGGATGACATTTATTGGGTGATATTCAGACACTTGTAGTAATTGGATGTATAGTTCTTGGCTTTTTGGTTGGAGATTCGGCGTCTCGCATTCAGAGACGTCCAGCAACGAGAATGTAGTCACGTTGAGTGAGGAACCGGCACAGTCGTATCCGGTTAGGCTCTGCGTAGCTCCTACTATTGTAAGTAGTATAACGAATGATAATTTCTTCATTGTGATTCGAAGGTTCTTCTTTAGCTTCGATGCTTTTGCTTCTTTATAGACAAGTGACGCTCTGCTCGGACCGGAGTGACTTATATTATAATGAAAATGGAGGGGAGACACCTTATCGACCGTCGTCCCGGACTCTGAGAACTACTGTGGCGCCATGCTGCGCCGTGGCAACCGTTAGTCGGTAAGGTAGAGTCCTAGACGTAGGCTTTAACTTACTTTCTAGCCTTATTTAATTTGAGTCTGTCCGTATGAACGACAGAGAGGCCTTTTGGCGTTTCTATTTTTACATTGCTATTATTAAGAATTTGTACAATTTTATATGGTCCCTCGTACTGGCTGTCTAACTTGCCTTTGATCCTTCCTTTCAGGAGGTACACGGAGTCGCCCGTCGAGAAGCTCACCACCCTCTGTTTTTTATCGTAATAATTTTTAGATTTTATTTTCGCGCGTTCGAGGTTCTCTTTGGCGGCCTCCTGCGATTTCTGTAATTGTTCCGTCAGTTTAGCCAAGTACGATGCGTAAGTTTCGTCTTTTAAGTCCTTAAATGTGCTATCGTTCGGAGTTTTCGCTAACTGGCCAAAGATTAATTCGTGTGGAGTGTATTGTGTACCTTCATGTATACTTGTATTATAAGAAAACATCGCTATATCGACCCAATCGTCCCATTCAGAATTATCCTTTATAAAGTTTTTCAAAAATTCTGCTAACACGTGGTGTGAGCGTTCTATTGATCCGTTGGATTGCGGTCGATAAGCGGTGGTTTGTTATGTTTCTATTCTAAATTTCTTGGCCACTGCTTTCATTAATTCTGATAAGAAAGCAGTACCTTGATCAGTTAGTATCCCTTTCGGGCTGCCGTATTTACATATTAAATTTTTTATAAATGCGTCAGCTACTTCGACCGAAGAAGCTTGTTGTAGTGGTACCGCTATAGAGTACTTGGTTAGGAGATCATGTATCGTTAAAATGTAATTATTGCCTAGTTTACTAGTAGGCATCGGTCCTACTACATCCATCGAAACTTTATCGAAGGCCCTTCCCGGCGTGTCGGTAAGGGTCATCGGTTGTCTGGTTTTTTGTCGGACAAGCTTCTTGGTCTGACAGCTGCGGCAGTTTTGGATAAAGTTTTGTATATCGGGTTTAAGGTTAGGCCAGTAGTACCGTTGTTTTATACGCCAATATGTCTTAGTGACTCCTTCGTGACCTCCCACAGGAGTAGCGTGATTGTCATGGATAATTTGGACGCGTTCGATCTCCCTGGGTATTATGATTTCATGCTTTAGTATAATAATTTTAGTTTCGTGGCCCGCGAAGATCGAACTTATCTTGCGTTTAATGTTTATCCATGATACGTCTGCGATATTATCCCTTGAAATAGCTATTGTCTTTAAATTTAATTCAATTGCCGCGTCCAAAAGAGAATGTAACACTTCGTCTAGAATTTCTAATTGAATAGAGACGGATGTTCTCTCCTGGACGGGTAACGCGATGAGGTATCTATTGTCCCCCTTTGTTACAAAAAATGCTATGTGTCCTTTGTGCATTGTTATCCTGTCTTTTATTTCTATAATGTTACCTTACTAACGTGAAAGATCCAGTTCGTCGTCGTTCGTTTCGTCTGTATCGTTCGTCTGTTCGTTTATGTTTATGTGTATGTTAGGCGTTTCCGTTTCAAGTGCGGTCTCGGGTTTTGATATTTCTTGCGTGCGACGTCTCTTAGCGAGCGACGAGAATATTTCATCGTCACTCGAGCTGGTCCCTGCTATCGGAAGGATCTGTTTACTCCCCTCGATAGGGTTACGCGATAGCGCGTCGGCATTGACGTTTCGTTTACCGGCTTTATAAACGATATCGTATTCATACTCGGCGAGTTTGAGACGCCATCTGATAAGCCGAGACGTCGGGTCTTTCACAGAATTTAACCATACTAACGGCCGGTGGTCGGTGATTAGACTGAATTTATGACCGTATAGATAAGGTCGGAAGTAATTAACGGCGTATATAATGGCAAGCAGCTCTTTCTCTATTGTCGAATAATTTTGTTCCGCTTGATTTAAGATTCTCGACGTGTAAGCTATAGGCAGATCTTTACCGACTTCTCCCTGATTGAGAATTCCCCCGATCGCGTAATTTGATGCGTCGGTAGTTACTAAGAAAGGTTTGGTAAAATCAGGGAATTGCAAGAGCGGTTGTTCACACAAAAGACCGGTTAGAGTTTTGAATGCCTTGCTTTGAGCGTCCTCCCACTTAAACGGTACGTCTTTCTTTAAGAGGTTCGTAAGAGGTTTACTTGTACCTGAGAAATTTGGTATGAAGCGTCGATAATAGCCTGCCAGTCCCAGGAATTGTTTTATGTTCTTGGCTTTCTTTGGCGTCGGGAAGTTCTTGACTGCCTCTATTTTTTCTGGGTCTGGTTTCACTCCGTCCGCGCTAATGATATGTCCGAGATATACAACCTCCTTCCTGAGAAGATTGCATTTATCGGGCTGTAGTTTTAGATTGGCGTCACGGAGACGCGCACATAATTTTCGGTATTTCAAGAGGTGCTCTCGTAGCGAGCTGGAGTATATTACTATGTCGTCTAGGTAAACGAATAATTCATTACCTTGCAATCCGGTCAGGACATTGTTCATCAAGCGTTGGAAGGTGGAAGGAGCGTTTTTGAGACCAAAGGGCATACGTTTGAATTCATAATGCCCGAATGGCGTGGAGAAAGCCGTTTTCGGCGCGTCTTCTTTATCCATGCCGATCTGATGGAAGCCCGATGCGAGATCGAACGTACTAAAATATTTCGCGCTTCCTAGTTGATCTAGTATTTCCGTTATGTTCGGCAGTGGATAACTGTCTTTGATAGTTTTTTCATTTAACATCCGGTAGTCGATGACTAATCTCCATCTTTTATTCCCTTTTGCGTCCGGTTTCTTCGGAACTATCCATAGTGGAGAATTATACGGGGACGTAGATGATTTGATGACGTTATTTTCTAAAAGTTCTCCTATTTGTTTGTTTATTTCTTCCTTATGAATAGGCGGGAAGCGGTACTGTCGGACATTCACTGGAATGAAGTCCACCGTCTCTATCTTATGTGTTACTGTGTCGGAGTATGTCAGTCTGTCACCCGGCAAATGGAATAAATCTATAAATTCTTTGATCATATCCTTTGCTACAGTTTTCTCTTCTTCGTTCAATTCGTCTAAGTTAATATTCTGTAAGGCTAGTGCGTAACGTTCGTCTGTCTTGTTTATGCGTTTGCAGGATTTGGAAGGGGTAATGTGAGTAGGGAGGACGGTATGTTGGGTCTCGGTTTCCTGTTCGAGTTTCGGAGAAATGTTTATCAGACTGATTATGTTATCGTCTTTCGATTCGAGTCGAGGCACTTGAGACGTAATCTCCTCTGAATGCGATAAGAGTTCGGTTTTATTTATCTCGAACTCTTCTAGTGTTACGAACGGAGGTTTTATGTTGACGTCCGTATCGTTGGTGTTAAATATTTTGATGTATGCTTCGCCGTGGTTATTTGACACCACTGCTTCTCCGGCATAAATTCCTTCTCCGAAATTCAAACGCGGCAAATATCCCGTTTCTAAATCGTTATTTTTTATCTTTATCTTACAGACGTTGCTCGTTCGCCCCGGAATGGTTATCTCCTTTGATTGAACAAAGGGCATAACTATTCCGTGCCATTCTATAGACTCTCTTTCATAATCGATTTTGGCTGTTTTTTGAAAGAAGTCAGAACCCAAAATACCGTCGTAGGGGATAGGAAAGGAATTTGGTACTAATTGGAATTTAAGCGGATATCCGTGAATTCGTATGGTTACCGAACCGTACGTGGTAACGGTTTCGTCGGTGATACCGCTCAGTCTAACTTTATCATTTTCATTGCATATTATGTCCCCGTTTGCCATTTTTATTTTTAGTATGTTGAGTTCCGAACCCGTATCAACTAGGAACTCCGTCTCTTTAGCTAGGTCGTCAGAGGAAAGGACGATAGATGGGGAGGTAGCTTCTTCCTTTAGTTGGAGGACGTAGACACGATTGGCTTCTCTTCTTTTGTTATTGTTCTCACTGGGCGCCCTGGCGCGGTCTCTGCGGATGCGCCTTTCCTCAGAGACGTTGGTTCGTTTCCCGACTGAGATTCTCTCCATCTTTTCTTTCGGCATTCTTCTATTGTATGACCGATGTTTTTGCAATACGAGCATTCCTTCTTATGCTTTTGGTCTCGTGGTGAGGAAGGAGAGTAGTGAGAGGATGGAGAGGATTGACGGGAATTCCTGGGAGGTGGAGTATAAGGCCCATGAACTTGTGTCTGTGACCGGCGTTGCTGGTCACGCGATTTCTTGTAACATTGGGTTTGTGTATGACCAATTCTCTTACAATACGAACACGAATCTGGGTCTGGAGGAGTTCTAGTAGGCCGGATATTTGGTCTATTGTTTCTTTTAGATTCAAAGTAATAATAATCCATAGGTTTTTCTTGGTATGTTTTTGCCTTATATTGTGGTCGCGGCCTTACCAAACCTCTTCTATCCCATTCGTGCTGTATTGACGAGTGTAATTGGATTGCTTTGTCATATGCATCGCCTAAGTCTCGGCAACGTAACGCGTTTAAATAGGGATGGTAGTCCATCGGTAACCCAAAACAAAAGCTTTTTAATGCCAATTCATCTATTTCTCGTTTCTTGCTATCCGTAATTTCTCCCCAAAACCTTTCTTCATCGAGAAGACCCTCGTATAAATCCTGTACACGGCCAATATAATCGATAATCTGTTCGTTCTCCGACATGAGTACGTTTCTTAATTCTGTCCGGTAATAATCTAAAGAATGGTATGTGCCTAATGTCTGTCGGAGTCGGCTATACAACTCGAACATCGTTTTCGGATTATGTCTATCTATCGCGATATGTGCTGAATCATGGAGCTTCCGTATCGCGGCTTGAGTAAACAAATCCTCCGGGTACGCGGGGATCATTTGTCGCGCGCGTTTACAAGCTCTAATAAATGAGGATAGAGGCATATTTTTCCCATCGTATCGTGGTATAGACGCGAATGCCTCATTAATTTGATGATTAGGAAGGTGATGTTGGCTCTCCGTCCTGAGCGCCAATATCTCCCTCATCAAGAACGTGAGAGGATCCGCCTTTTCTGATTTTGCAGCGTTAAGACGCTGCGCATGATCGCGAAGTTCTTGTTCGCGTTCTCGAATGACGCGTTCGCGTTCGAGGAGGGCCCGTTCGGCCGCGTCTAATTTGGTCATTCGTAGTCGTACTTCATCGATCATAACTTCATCAGGTTGACGCGCAGCCATGCTGCGTGTTTCAATACGTTCGCTCCTTTCAGTAGACAATGTATCGTTTCTATCCCACCGCTGTCACCAATTTTATGTTACGTCCCACTCGGCACGGGCCTTAAAAAAATGAACTATGTTCTTTTTTCCAAGGAGCTCCTGCTTCAATGGGATATTTGCCCTATTCGGCCGTTACCTACTACGCGTAGTTCGTGGCACGGGACGGGCTGAACGATAGATTATGTCTTCGAGAAGGATGATTCGCTTACCTGGATGGTCTTTAATGCTTCTCGGCGTACAATTCTAAATAACGAGCTGTCCGTGGGTCGCTCGGTGGTAGCTGTCCGGCAACGAAGGTACACTCCGGGCAGCTGATCGGTACGAGCCGATATTCAGTAACTCTGCAAGATGGAGACCTCAGGTCCTGCTGCGTATCGGGCCTGGGATGGCAGAGTGTGAAGTCCTCGATGATCCTAGGTCTGAAGGCCGACGGGTCGATGCCCAAGTTAGCCTGATGGTTTGTACCGCTATAATAGTTCGCGAGTAGACGCCGGAGACTATGTTTGCGTCCGCCCCGACGTGTTTTCGGCATACGTATTCTTTAGGATGCAACGGGACCTTTTAGGATGATTGAACCCGAGCGATTCGTACGCTCCGATAGTTCTGTGAAGAATGAACCCGGACGATTCGTACGCCCCGATAGTTCTAGGATAAAAGGTTGGAAAATGCGGAGAGAGATGAAGAGCTTGTCGACCACACGTCGGTTCGGGAACACGTAGCTAATACGAGTCGCGAACGAGTAGTGACCGGGGTCCCGACTAATGAAACAAAAGACTTCTACTAATTCTAATTTATTCTAAGTTTAAATTATAATATGAATAGAATTGATACAGCGTAAAAGACTCTCCCGCGATTATTGTTCGGAACTAACGTCCGTTGAAGTGAATCGTAGAAACTCCGTAGTCGAAATCCGTAGAAAATGACTGTAGAAAATCTGATGTCGGAATCCGTCGTGTGCTGCTCTGCAGCTCCTTATATACTGAATCTTAGCGGCGGCGGCTCGTAGCGTCGCGGCGGCGACTTGGCTCTAAGAGGATGGTGATTGGCTGCCGTCTTCCCTTCTCTCGTCCTTGTTGGCGGTGGTGGGGTAGCGTAGGATGGTCCTGCGCGCTCTGAGCTGAAGCGCGTACTAGCGGTGGTGGGGATGAGCGTCTTGGCGTTACTTGCTTGGCGTCAGCTGAATTCCGCGTGTGTGTGTTGGCCTAGGCCCGTGTGTGCGTTAGCTGTGCCATGTACCTTGTAACTTCGGAATTCTGAGTCCGTTCTGCAGACGCACGTGATGACCGCCTGTGGAGAGGTGCCGTAAGTGCCTGGCGGCCGCGTGCTTTCCCTAAGGAGCACGTGGTGGCCATGTGTGGGCGGAGGACAGGCCTGTCGACGTTGCCGGCTTTGTGCTCTTCTCCTCCGGTCCCACGGTTTCAGGTAGAAGGTGCCGCTAGTGGCCACGTAGTTTCCCTAAAGATCACGTGGAGACCATGTGTGGGCAGAGTACAGGCTACTTGATGGTGACGGCTTTCGCTCTCTCCTCCGGTTCGAAAGGTTTCATGTAGAATGTATCCGAATGACCCCGTAGTTTCCCTAAGGACCACGTGGAGGCTATGTGTGGATGAAGGACCGGCTAGTCGGCGTTTATGCTTTCAGTCTCTTGTTAGGACTTTTGGTGACTTAAAGACGCTTGTTAGGACTTCGCGTATATTATAAATGTGTATGTTAATTATGTATCAATTATTTATAACTAATTATTATATATGCGTTTTCTAATCGTAAGGTGTTCTCCAGTGTAAGTATAATATTCGATAGTGTTGTAAAAATGACTCCCTTCATGTCGGGCACGAATATGTAAAATATAATATTGTTAATAAATGATATCAACTATACTATGAGTAATATGTGATTTAATAAGCTGAATCTCTATATAGTGGGCACGAGAAATTACACGTGATAATAAAAGACTCCCTATATAGCGGGCACGAGGAGTAATTCCTTATATATTTTATAAGTCCGTACGTCGGGTGACGTAACAGATGATTCGCTTACCTTTAATGCTTCTCTCCGTACAATTCTAAATAGCGAGCTGTTCGCGGGTCACTCGGTGGTAGCTGTCCGGCAACGAAGGTACACTCCGGGCAGCTGATCGGTACGAGCCGATATTCAGTAACTCTGCAAGATGGAGACCTCAGGTCCTGCTGCGTGTCGGGCCTGGGATGGCAGAGAGTGATGTCCTTGTTGATCCTAGGTCTGAAGGCTGACGGATCGATGCCCAGGTTAGCCTGGTGATGTATACCGTTGTAATAGCTCGCGAGTTGACTCCGGAGACTATGTTTGTGTCCGCCCCGACGTGTTTTCGGCATGCGTATTCGTTAGGATATAACGGGACCTTTTAGGATGATCGTACCCGGCGATTCGTAGGCCCCGATAATTCTAGATTTGGAAAGAGTGAACCCGGGCGATTCGTACGCCCCGATAGTTCTAGGATAAAAGGTTGGAAAATGCGGAGAGAGATGAAAAGCTTGTCGACCACACGTCGGTTCAGGAACACGTAGCTAATACGAGTCGTGAACGAGTAGTGACCGGGGTCCCGACTAATGAAACACAGATCTCTACTAATACTAATTTATTCTAAGTTTAAAATTATAATACGAATAGAATTGATACAGCGTAAAGAACTCTCTCTCGCGATTATTGTTCGGAACAAGCGTCCGTCGTAGTGAATCGTAGAAAATCCGTAGTCGAAATAACCCGTTGGAATCTATCGTCGGAAATGACCGTCGAAATGACCGTCGTGTGCTGTTCTGCAGCTCCTTATATACAAGTCCCAGCGGTGGCGGCTCGTAGCTTTGGCGGTGGCGGCTCGGTTCTTGGAAGATGGTGATTAGCTGCCGTCTTTCTTTCTTTCGTCCTTTCTGGCGGCAGAAATAGGGATGCGTGCAACGGTTCTGCGTGCGTCGGTCTGTGGCGCTTACTGGTAGTGGTGAGGATGCGTCTCGGCGTTGCCGGCTGGTAGCCATCGGATTACCGCGTGTTTGTGGGTCCAGGTCCGTGTGCGAGTCTATGGCGTTGTGTGGTGGTCCGTGTCTCTCCCTAAGGCGCACGTGGTGACCACTTGTGGAGTAGTACGGTGTGTGTATGCTCGGCGACCGCGTTGTTTTCCCTAGGGTGTACGTGGTAACCGTTCGGCGACTATTTAGCGCGTACTCTCCATCTGCGGGCCATGTGTACTCGGTCGTTTACGGCCTTCTCTTTGCGGCGTAACATCATGACTTGTATACGAGCTTTCTTTACGTAAGACGCATTGTTGTTTGTCTGGCGCGATGCTTTGTGTTTTTCCGCGTATGACGCATCGTTGTTTGTCTGGCGCGACGCTTTACGTTTTTCCGCGTATGACGCATCGTTGTCGAATTACAAATATATATATATGTATTGTTTACAATATTTAAGCGTAAGGTATCTCCCTCGAAACTTATATTATAAGAGTGTGCATTATAATAATGGTTAGTGTTTGTAAAAACGACTCCCTTCATGTCGGGCACGAATATGTAGAATATAATATTGTTAATAAATGATATTAATTATACTTGTTTTATTATTGACAACTTCCTGACACGTGTTAAATAAATGACTTCCTGTATAACGAGCAGGAAGATGAACGCGAAACAAATGACACGCTAGGCTTTTATAAGTTTGATCGAAGAGTATTAGGAACAGGTGGAACTTATATACTGAAGAGTAATGTAGAACAAATGATTTCCTGTATAGCAGGCAAGAGGATGTAGAAAATAATATATTCATATGGGTAATGTCAGGTTTTTATAACAGACTACATATAGTGGGCACGAGGATTTACATGCTATAATAAAAGACTCCCTATATAGCGGGCACGAGTATTCTCTTTATGTATTTTTATAAGTCCATACGTCGGGTGACGTAACACTACAATTACAATATCAAAAACAATAACAATATGGTTATCGATAACAATAACAATAACAATAACGATGACAATAACAATAACATTAACATTAACAACTACAATTACAATATCAAAAACAATAACAATATTCTTATCAATAACCATAACAATAACAATAACGGATAAAATACCGATGACAATAACGATGACATTAACATTAACAACTGCAATTACAATATCAAAAACAATGACAATAACAATTACAATAACATTAACAATAACAATAACGATGACAATAACGATAATAATAACTATACAACTGCAATTACAATATCAATAACAATAACAATATGAATACCAATAACCATATCAATAACAATAAGGATGACAATAACGATAACAATAACATTAACAACTACAATTACAATATCAATAACAATAACAATAATAATTATAATGACATTAACATTAACAATAACGATGACAATAACGATTACATTAACATTACCAACTACAATTACAATATCAATATCAATAACAATAACTAGAAAAATAACAATAACAATAACGATTACATTAACATTAACAACTACAATTTCAATATCAGAAACAATAACAATATGGTTATCAATAAACATAACAATAACAATAACGATGACATTAACGATAACATTAACATTAACAACTACAATTACAATATCAATAACAATAACAATAACTATAAAAATAACGATAACAATAACGATGACAATAACGATTACATTAACAACTACAATTACAATATCTGAAACAATAACAATAACTAAAAAAATAACGATAACAATAACGATGACAATAACGATAACATTAACATTAACTACTACAATTACAATATCAAAAACAATAACAATATGGTTATCAATAACCATAACAATAACAATAACGATTACATTAACATTAAAAACTTCAATTACAGTATCAATAACAATAACAATAACAAGAACAATAACGATGACAATAACGATAACATTAATATTAACAACTACAAATACTATATCAATAACAATAACAATAACAATGACAATATTATAAATTTATCATTAACAATAACAATAACAAGAAAAATAACATTAACATTAACAATAACGATGACAATAACGATAACATTAACAACTACAATTACAATATCAATAATAATAACAATAACTAGAAAAATAACGATAACAATAACGATGACAATAACGATAACATTAACATTAACAACTACAATTACAATATCCGAAGCAATAACAATATGGTTATCAATAACCATAACGATCACAATAACGATGACAATAACGATAACATTAACATTAACAAATACAATTACAATATCAATAACAATAACAATAACTAGACAAATAACGATAACAATAACGATGACAATAACGATAACATTAATATTAACAACTACAAATATTATATCAATAACAATAACAATAACAATGACTATAACAATAACAATTATAATAACAATAACAATAACAATAAACATAACAATAGCAATAGCAATAAAAGTGACAATAACAATAACAATAATAATAAAAATAACAATAACAATAACAATAACTATAACAATAACAATAACAATAACAATTACGATATCGATAACAATAGCAGAAGCAATAGCAATTGCAATAACAATAACAATAACTATATCGATAACAATAGCAGAAGCAATAACAATAACAATAACAATAACAATAGCAATAACAATAACAATAACAATAACAATAACAATAACTAACAATAACAATAACAGTAACAATAACAATAACAATAACAATAACTAACAATAACAATAACAGTAACAATAACAATAACAATAACTATATCGATAACAATAGCAAAAGCAATAACAATAACAATGAAACTGAAATTGATAATGGACAGCATTATTAGAACCGTGTGCACCATTCAAAATGAGAAATGGCCGAGCCATATGTAAATAAATTATTAATAAATTAACATCCAAAAATTGTCCCCCTCTCATTAATTCTTTACACCAACAATTTTTTGTTACCTATTTTATGTGTCTCTCAAATAAGTAACAAAATATGTAATAAAACTTTTACGATTTCAGTTTTACACACGATGCTGCGCACCGAGAAGCTTACAACGCCCAGAACAATAAAATTAAAAATGGCAATTTCAAATAGAATTATGCCATCTGCTATTTCTCCTATCCAAGAATCTAATTCCCCACCGACCATTATCTCCAAATTATTATGTTCTTACCGTAGAATGGTATTACTTTTTATTTTTTTGTGCCTGATTATTTTTACTATTTTATCATATTGCCTATATAACAAATCCTGGGCGTTGTATGTAAATGTGAAAGGTAAGTCATTAAATCATACTCTTTTAATAGTCGTAGTAGTATTTGTTAATTAATTAGTTCGATTCTTTATTCTTTTTCGTTTGAAATAGACATAATAATATTAGATGTAATGAAAAGAAATCCATTAATTTCCCAATAAGTGGTTTTAGTAATCTGTATCTCGTTTGGTATAAGCGCGATCCGGTAACGTTAGTTGGCGTTAGAAAGATAAGATTTCGTACTAAAAAAACTTAGAAAATTTTGTGATTTTTGTTTAAGCTCGAAACAATAAAGAACGTCAAACTAAAGGACATTCGACCAATAATAAATATATTCGGTACAATTCAGTAACGCACATGGTTCTCATCAACTTACCACGGCCTATGGTGAAGTCAAATATGTAGCAGGACGTGGGAACGTTAAATTACATTATAATCATTTTAACATTTCAATCAATTACATTATAATAATTATAACATTTAAATCAATGACATTAAATAATTATAACACTTCAATCAATTACATTATAATCATTATAACGATCCAATTAATTTAGACGAATACGACTACGACTATTACTACGATTACGATAGAGAAATGGAGATTAGTATTGACGTCGTGGGACAATAATTATCACATTTATTGAGTAAATGAGTATGATTTGATGGCTTACCTTGCGTATTTACATAAAATGTAGACGATTTCTTCATTCACCTTTCTTTTTCACTCTCTATCTCTGTCTCTCTCTCTCTCTCTCTCTCTCTCTCTCCCTCTCTCTCTCTCTCTCTCTCTCTCTCTCTCTCTCTCTCTCTCTTTCTCTTTCTTTATTTTTTTTTATTACACGTACGTACGAGTACAATTCGAGAAGGATGGAAAGATGTTAACAGAGAGAGAGATAGAGAGAGAGAGAAATCTTTACGTACATATTGTACGTATCTAAAGTTCGTGTAGCAGACTGAGGCAAATGATATATGAGAAGTCAAAAGATTCAAAATAAGGGTTTAGTTACAATAACATCGTGAACCTAAAGAAAATTAGCTTGTGAATGGTCTGCCTTGTCGACAAGATTATTCATATATGTATTGGGTCGTTCGAAAAAAAAATATATATATATATTTTATATATAAAATATATATATTTTTTATCTTCTCTTTCTTTATTTTTAATTACATAATATGATAAATTACTTAGTATGTGTGTTGTGTTATATCATAATCTTCATCTTTCGAACCAACTTTCTTTATTTTTATATTTCAGGTATTAGATAGCTTATTTGCTCTCATATCATATATTCTTAAGTGTTAAGAATTTATGTATATATTTATGTATGCATGTATGGGTCTGTATGTATTTTGGTTTTAAAGAAAACGCATAGGACGCTACGACGGAGTCGTAGACTTTTTATATTGACAAATATAAAATGAGACTAGAGACTTTTCCTGACTCTTATGTTAGGCCAATCGATAAGAATAAGTTACGGTATCGTTTGATATACCAGTGTCTGTTTAACCACAAGGCTTCCGTTAGAATATGTATAGATCTATGTCGTACGTATATACGTACCTACGTATGTAATCAATGTGACTACTTAATCGTTAGAAATTTATATATATACATATATATATATATATATATACATATATATATATATATATATATATATATATATATATATATCTGATTAAACTTTAAGAAGAGAAGATAAATAAAGAAATAAATAAAATAAAGAAACGTTTAAAGTTGCTTCAGTGTCCTTATCTTAGATAGTACGGTTGGTTTATAGACGCGATCAATTTTCTATT
This sequence comes from Dolichovespula saxonica, assembly GCA_911387935.1. NCBI lineage: Eukaryota > Metazoa > Arthropoda > Insecta > Hymenoptera > Vespidae > Dolichovespula > Dolichovespula saxonica. Next base: position 2,929,298 of record CAJVQX010000003.1, on the reverse strand, counting down.
TTATTTGTTCTTCTCCTTCTTTTTCTACATCTCCCATTACTTTTTTTCTATTTCTTTTCTATTAATCTATTTTATCAATTAAATTTAAAAAAAAAAGAATACCAAATAAGAGGTTCCTTCGTATATCGATGTTTATTAATTTTTCTCTCCTATAATCCTCTCGTAATATTACCGTATATAATATTATCGTAATAAAATAATATTTCCTCTCGTAAATTTAATAATTTTATTTATTTATAATGAATTCATATATATATATATATATATATATATATATATATATATATATATGTATGTATGTATATATATAATGTGTGTGTAACATAAGTATCATTTGAAATTAAAAATCGTTTCAATTCTTTCTTGTATCAGAATATCGGTATTATTTATATCGAAATTTTTTATTTCATTAATCATTTCATAAGTACTATCATTACTTAATATATGATTATTAATATGTTATAGTAATTCATTTTCATGTAATTTAAGTTCTATCATATTTTTATATTATTATTAATATGTAAATGTATAAGATGATTATTAACCTCCCCTTTTACTATTATTAAATAAAAAATTAAATAATATGATTATAAATATATAAATGTATATGATTGTACGAATTATTAATAAATTATAAACTGATAATTCTGTCGATGATTTTTTTTCATCTGCTCAGGGATAGTGCTTATCAGCGATGGTTTTTCTTTTCTTTTTTTTTGCTTTTCTTTTTCCGCCCTTTTCCTTCTTTTGAGGTGTTTAAGCTTAAATAATAAAAACTTAAAGTGGAAGTAATTAGGGAGCAATGAGGTAAGTAGAATGATGATATCAAAAGCTTCTTCTTGATCCTTTTCTTGGCTTTATCTTTCTTCTTCCTATTTGCCTTTCATTTGTTGTAGTTATAATACTCCTTCTTCTAGTATACTTATTTCTGATGTTTTGGATTCTGCTTCTGCCTGGCTTCTGCTTTTGCCTCTACCATGTTCCTTAGTGATGCCCTTAAAGCTTTCATATTCTGACTCTGATATAACTTCTCTTCTTTTACATTTCTCCATCAATTTACTCCTGCCTCTCCCAGCATTATCTATTGTATAGATTTTAATAATATCTACACTCCTTCAATAAAAGTAAAAGAGATACCATAGGGCTTAGCACTTCCTCCATCCATCTTCATTTTTACTACCTCTAAAAGAAATATGGATAATTGGCATAACAATGCTGATGTAATGCAAACAGAAGTATTATTTTGTCTTTTCTTTCTTTTTTTTTTCTAAGGATTTAATTACTCTTATTTTTATTTATCTATAAGAGAGGAAAAGTCACTGTCATATATTTTGTTATTATTTCATATAGAAATCAGGACTTCATAAGAACTTACCAGAGAACGTTAATATTCTTACTTTGGAACCTTGAAAAAATGATACTATCCTATTAAGACTTGAACACATATACGAAATTGGCGAATCTAAGATGTATTTTGTACGAGTTGACGTTAATATTAAAGTAAGTATAAATATCGTCAAATTAGTTGTTTTTCCACTTAAGTATATCCTCGTCTAAATTAAATAACGAATAATTTTATCCTCCCCATCACGCGATATTGCCCGGGACTTATTTACGTCATTCACCATAACGTCGATAAATGAAACAACATTGGGTGCAAATCAATGGTTAGAAGATAACAATCGTCTTAAGTAGAATCCAGAAACGAATGATATACTGAGCAATAGCGAAGAGATTTTAACGTCTATCAGAATACAGGAAGAAGCGATCAACGTACATTTAAAACCAATAGAAATACGTACATTCATCTTAGAAGAATTATATCATTAGCTTTATATTACATTACTATACATTTCACATATATATGTGTGTATGTATGTATGTATGTATGTATGTATGTATTTTTGTATGCATGTGTTATGTATTTATGTATGGATGTGTGTGTATGTATGTATGTATGTATATATACATATAGGAATGAGTAAAATACATATATTGAAATAAAAAAATTTGTATTATATCGACAATAAAAACCTATTTGTCATTATATACATATATGTGTAATAAAATATTGTATTTTCAACTACATATATATATATATATATATATATATATATATATTTTTTGTCCAATGAAAATTCAGTACGTGTACCAACGCCAATAGTGAATTGTGGTCAATATTTTAAACTCTTAAAATGTAACAAACGACGTTTAAATTTTCGTTTATAATTCATAACGTGAAAGAAAATTGTATTATTTTCAAAAGATTTCATTATGATGTACCGAGATGTCGTTACTCGATACGAGAAAAAATGGTCCACGTAAAAAAGTAACGTCGAAAGAAAAAATTTACGTGTGTGTGTGTGTGTAATTTCGCATACATAGATGTCGCAAGAAAGACACGAAGAAGAAGAGGAAGCAGATTCCTGGGCTCAAACATTTGTTTGATGGCCAAGTATTGATGGCTCATCTTTATGTTACGCGGAGAGGACTCCCTCGCCTTCCTAGGCAGATCTCCTCTCATTCGGCCCCACGTCACCATCCTGGCAGAACGCATTCCGCATTCGGTCCCGCTCCTTCGTCCTGAACGGTCATACCTCACATTCAGTCCTCGGTTGCCATCCTGGATAGAAGCTTCTCGCATTCGGTCCCGATGCTCCGCCCTGAACAATCATACCTCTCATTGAGACTTCGCTTGTCTTCCAAGATAGACGCATTCGCATTCTATCCTACCCTCGTCTTCCAGAACAAACGCATCTCACTATCCTTCCTCGCTTTCCTATCGAGCAGCATGTCGCTATCTTCTTCTATACCAATTTTGAATCACTATCCCGTCCGGTTATCATTTTGATTTACTATTCTTTTTCCTGCTTCGCCTGCCCTGAAGACCAATTTAATCTTTAAATTCGCGTTGTGCCAACATCAACGGCCCCACTGAGACGAGACGAGTCGAGCCAAGCCGAGAGGGTCCATCTGGTTCGTAATTTTGTATACTCATCTTCTATTTTTTTCCGTTCATTCATTCATATTTTTTCTCAGTTTTTAATAAATTTTATCACCATTATCGTTTTATCACCAAGTTTCGTTTACAGACGGCCCCTAACTCCAAAATATCTGGTTGATTTTAACGAATTAGAGGAAAAAAATATTAAACACGCCGAAGTGCAGCATATTTGCAGGGCGTGGCAGTGGTAGCCATTCCAAGCGAGTACAAAGACGAAATTTCGCAGACGTTGTATATGAGCTCGCCGTGTCCACCTATGAAATATTACGAAGATATTATGAGTAAGATTTCTTTTTATTATTATTGTTGTTGTTATTTTTACTATTAGCTCTTTTATATATAAAATTATTGTAAACGTTAAAACATAGACCTTCCTTCGAGGATATTTTTTCTTGTGCTCGATTTTCATTTTTATCGGATTGAACAACAATTAAGTCGCGATTTATTATAGATTTATTAAAGATTTTTATATTTGGAACATTATTGACTTATTAATGCTTGGACAAATAAGAATTATAACGAATAATATTTTTTTATTATTATTATTATTATTATTATTATTTAAATTATTTATTGATCAAGGAAATATAACGAACAAATGAACGTTGAAAGAAACTCTATGTACAATGGAAGAAATATTTTTTAGCATCTATGAGAGATGGTCCAGTGCCGCAGATAAAGAATACTCGTCAAACGCAAACTATACTCAAGATTAATCCGGATTTAAATTTACAAATTGCCACGGAAATATTAAAAATCGATGTTACAAAGGCAACAAAAGAAGAAGATGAAGAAGAGGAAGAGGAAATAAAAGGTATATGTTTTGTATGGGAGGAAGAAGATTATTCTAGAATGAAGATGAATACATCGATATCTGATATTCTCTACTATCTAGAGGAACGTGTTTTCTGGATTTTAGATCCATCGAATCTTTTACGTCTGATTAAAATAGAAAATTATGCTCAGACCTCGATAAAATACGATGGAATAACTAATAAAATAATAATCGACAACGAAACGCAAACCGAATTTTAAGATTAAATCGGCCTTCAGGGCAGGCGAAGCAGGCAAAAGGATAGTGAATCAAAATGATAACCGGACGGGATAGTGATTCAAAATTGGGATAGAAGAGGATAGCGAGATGCTGCTCCATAGGAAAGCGAGGAAGGATAGTGAGATGCGTTTGTTCTGGAAGAAGAGGGTAGGATAGAATGCGAATGCGTCTATCTTGGAAGACAAGCGAAGGCTCAATGAGAGGTATGACTGTTCAGGGCGGAGGATCGGGACCGAATGCGAGAAGCTTCTATCCAGGATGGCAACCGAGGACTGAATGTGAGGTATGACCGTTCAGGACGAAGGAGCGGGACCGAATGCGGAATGCGTTCTGCCAGGATGGTGACGTGGGGCCGAATGAGAGCCATCAATACTTGACCATCAAACAAATGTTTGAGCCCACGAATCTGCTTCCTCTTCTTCTTCCTGTCTTTCTTGCGACATCTATGTATGCGAAATTACACACACACACACACACGTAAATTTTTTCTTTCGACATTACTTTTTTACGTGGACCATTTTTTCTCGTATCGAGTAACGACATCTCGGTACATCATAATGAAATCTTTTGAAAATAATACAATTTTCTTTCACGTTATGAATTATAAACGAAAATTTAAACGTCGTTTGTTACATTTTAAGAGTTTAAAATATTGACCATACCCACCATTGGCGTTGGTAACGTACTGAATTTTCATTGGATAAAATATATATATATATATATATATATATATATATATATATATATATGTAGTTGAAATTACAATATTTTATTACACATATATGAATATAATGACAAATAGGTTTTTATTGCCGATATAATACAAATTTCTTTATTTCAATATATGTATTTTACTCGTTCCTATATGTATATATACATACATACATACATACATACATACATACATACATACATACATACATACATACATATATATATGATATGTATAGTAATGTAATTTAAAGCAAATGATATAATACTTCTAAGCTGAATGTATGTATTTTCATTGGTTTTAAATGTACGTTGATCGCTTCTTCCTGTATTCTGAAAGGCGTTAAAATCTCTTCGCTATTGCTCAGTATATCGTTCGTATCTGGATTCCACTTAAGACGATTGTTATCTTCTAACCATTGATTTGCACCCAATGTTGTTTCTTTTATCGACGTTATTGTGAACGACGTAAATAAGTCCCGGGCAATATCGCGCGATGGGGAGGATAAAATTATTCGTTATTTAATTTAGACGAGGATATATTTAAGTGGAAAAACAACTAATTTGACGATATTTATACTTACTTTAATATTAACGTCAACTCGTACAAAATACATCTTAGATTCGCCAATTTCGTATATGTGTTCAAGTCTTAATAGGATAGTATCATTTTTTCAAGGTTCCAAAGTAAGAATATTAACGTTCTCTGGTAAGTTCTTATGAAGTCCTGATTTCTATATGAAATAATAACAAATAATAGGACAGTGACTTTTCCTTTCTTATAGATAAATAAAAATAAGAGTAATTAAAACGTTAGAAAAAAAAAAAAAGAAAGAAAAGACAAAGACATATTTCAGCTGGCATTACATCAGCATTATTAGGCCAATTATCCATATTTCTTTTAGAGGTAGTAAAAATGAAGATCGATGGAGGAAGTGCTAAGCCCAATGTTATCTCTTTTACTTTTATTGAAGGAGTGTAGATATTATTAAAATCTATACAATGCCTGCCATGTACCACCAGACCCATATCCTTGGCCATCTTATTCAAAGCTTCATGGAAGCGGAATGCATCGTCCTTTAATAATCTTCTGTGAAGCTGCATCATAATCCTAAGATTTCTGATTATTACACTGGATAAATATTATTATTTTTAAATCTTATATAATTTCTTATTTTTTTTTTGTTTCGTTGATTATTCCAGGCCTTCCTAGTTATTTGTATTTAAATGTAAAACTCTTATTATTCAATTAACGTATTTATCTTCCACAGATAATACTGCTTTATATTTGTTGTCCACAAAAGTTGTTGTATGTCCACAAGAGGTAATTATCGAATTGTATCTATATTTGTTTTATGATGTAAGACCATATTTTTATGTTGGACCCTCGCGCGCGCACGTATATATATATATATATATATATACAAACTTATATATACACCCTGAAGGAGTGAAATTGCAGGATGTTCACCAGACAGTACAAGTCCGTGAAAAATCGGATATTTGGATATATCCTTTTATATCAGACTGTACCCTATGTATTCCAGACAAGTGCTGAGAGACATGCCCTTTGGTGGGGTTGAAAAGCCCAAATAAAAAAGCAATTTCCACAGGGCGGCAGCGTCAGTCTACTGCATCATTCATCTGGATTACTAAGCCTTATAGAAGGTCTCCTGCTGCGTGCAACGTTTTCTTAAATTTTATTTCTCATCTGATATCCTAATTTATCCCAAATGCATACTGTAGTAAAGCGTGATCTCTTTTATGCCAAGCTACATGATTTAATTGCGAGTAAACGAGAAGAAAATTGTTCTCATCTTTCTCAAGAGAGGTACTCTGAAATAATTTCTGAAGTGAATTCCGCCAAAGCTGAGTGCAAAAAGTCTAAGGACTGCAGACGATTAAAACGTTTTGACGTTATTAAAATTAAAGGCAAAGATAAGCTAATTGCACCATATAAACCAGGAGTAACGAATATACAATATTATGTTACAAATGAAGAATTGTTCGATATATTATCTGAAACTCACAAAAAATGAGGATATGGAGGAAGACCAAGAATGGTTAAAGAATTGCAAGTAAAATACAAAAATATTACAACCGAAGTTGTAAGGTTGTATTTAAATTTATGAAAAAAATGTAAAACGAAACGAATTTCTAAAAGAATACCTCCTCTTGCTGGAATTGGTGATACCATACAAATACAAGTCCCTGAAAACTATCCTGACCCTACAGGTGTCAAGAATGTGTTGGCGGTTGTTATTGGGATAGAAGACTCCATCTTTTATAAATTAGCAAACAAAAATGGTACCCTCAAGGAGCTTTATAGCCCTGATCAGTTTATAATTAGGAAAGAAAAGTTAATTTCCATAGATGAAATTTCTTCTCAAGAAATGACGTTAAGAGAAGCAGCTGCTGATAATTTGAGAAATGAAGAGCAAGACTATACAAGGTGTCCTTGTAAAAAGAAGTGCTACAAGACTATGCAGTTGTAGAAGCAAAGGACTCACGTGTAGTTCAAATTGTCATAACGGTTTAAATTGTTCCAATAAATAAAATTTTATAACGTTATTCACATAATTAAGTAAATTTATTAAATTTATTAAGTTCATTTATGTATGCTGTTACTTAAGCTTTCTCCTATTTTGAGGTATATCATAATATGTTTTGATAATAGAATGTGATCTAGAAACATAACAAAAATATGTTTATTCAATACTTACTATCATAGCATGGTAAATGTCGATATACCTGTGTAATTTAGAAATAAGGATATTTAGCAAATATTTAAAATATACACCAAATGACTGTGTAACCTAACATTCTCCAATTTTTGTCTTTCATGGTAATAAATATGTATATATATGAACACACAAATTGTTATTTTTGTCAAGCTTATTTCACCCACCTTTGAACCATCTATAATTTGAATCTGTCTTATCGGAGATACATGTAATGCTTTGCAAAAATAGACCAAGATAAATATATACTGGATGAATGTGTTGGGAAGGTCATCCGAATAGAGCTAAGTAGAGAGCTCTGTTTTTATTTTTGTTTTTTTTTTTTTCGTCGGAAATTACCCGCAATATTTTCTAACACACATAAAAACAATGTATAACTTAATTTATTCGAAGACAAACAACTATATTTATGTCATAAAATGTGTTACATAAACGTCAGTTTGTTATCAACAAAATTGTTTTGCTATAAATGTTCAAGGTTGATATTAAGATTTACAATATTTCACTTATTAGAGTTAAGTTATTATTAAGATTATTAGTTTCTATCATGATAATTGAAATATTGAAGTAAGATATTAAAAAGGTAATATGTTTCTTATATTATAAATCTATGAACGTATTCTATTAATTATTGGTTGGGTTCATAACAGACGTTGTCAGCCTTGAATGTATTTATATAGAAATGAAAATTATCTGTAATGACCTTTAATCCACTGTCTATTGATAATAGGAATTATTGTATATTTCTTTTTTTTTTTTTTTTACAGAAAAAATACCACGCAGAGGTATTCTCGGAGCAATGCTGTTTTTGGCGTGTATGTTTTCATATGTAATACGTACAAATTTGTCTATTACCATCGTTGCTATGGTGAATGCGACTAGTAAAAATGGAACTGTTGGTCCTCTCTGTACTGCAAACTCTCTTACGAGTAATAAAACTACTGAGCTAAAAGATGTAATACCTCTTAAAAATAGTATTTTCTTTTTATATTTCATATTGTCAGTATATGTTTTAATTCTAAACGAATTTCAGTACGGTGAACGTTACGAGTGGAATCGGCACATACAAGGACTTTTGCTATCTGGATATTTTTATGGTGTTTTACCAGCCAGCGTACCAGCTGGACTTTTAGCTGAGAAGTATGGTGGTTCTAAAGTGGTTGCGTAAGCTAAATTATATTCTAATACAATCATTGATTAACTTTTTAATCCAACTCGCATATTACTGTTATTATCAGATTTGCCACGTTAATTCCTGCAGTATTAAATCTACTGATGCCATGGGCTTCCAGTATTCACTATGGCTTTGTTTTTGTGCTTCGTTTTATGATGGGATTTTTTGGTGTAAGTTCTTTTTAACAATCGACACTATCGGTACATTTATTATTTTACTTAAGATAAGAAAAGCTTTAATACAAAGAAGTAACTAATTTATTCGAAATGCTAAAAAAAAAAATTGTCCTAATGCATTTTTATCTTTATAGTTTTGGTCTATCAACATCCTTCAAGGATTTAATTTCATAACACCACATTATCTCCTTCTGTAACATATTATTTTATTGTAGGGTGCTGTTTATCCTGCTCTTCATGCAATGATTGCAAGGTGGGTGCCACCTAGCGAAAAGGGAATGTTTGTGTGGTCTATGCAAGGTAATATGTCAATCACTTAAATTTTAAATAATCAACAAGAAAAAAAATAACATTTTTTTCTTTTTTTTTTACAGGTGGACCTTTTGGTACGGTTGTAACATTTTCTTTATGCGGACAAGTAATCAGTGCTTTTGGATGGAAAGCAGCATACTATGTTACCAGTGGACTTATGTTAGTTTTTTATGTTCTGTGGGCCTATCATATATAACATGATACACCTGATGTTCATCCAGGAATCACTCAAAAAGAAGAGTCATATATAAAAGAGCAAATAGGTACTTCTATATCAAAGAAAACGATGCCACTCCCTGTAAAATCAATTGTCACATCGATACAATTCTTAGTTTTATTATGGGCTCACTTTGCAAATATGTGGGGAATATATTTCATTGCAACCAATGTCCCAAAGTATACCTTGGAAGTACATAGCAAGATTAGGTGCTGGTGTATTATTTGCAGCTGCGGGTGATTATATTCGAAGAAAAAATATTTTAACTTTGGGACTGCTTCGTAAAATATTTATGCTGTTTAGTGAGTATCTAATAATACATTTTGTATATAGATTTCTATTATAATAATACATATACATATTCTGAAAGAAATACTTTTTATTTACTAGCACACATGGGTCCAGCTATTTGTTTGATTATTATGACCTATGCTGGGTGCGATGCAACAACAGCAATGGTGATGTTGATCTTGGCATTGACTTTTAATGGTGCTGCCTGTCAAACTAGTTTGGTAAATCATCAAGATCTTGCACCTAACTTAGCTGGCTCTTTGTACGGGGTTATGAATACTTTCGGCAGTTTTTCTGGATTTATTATATCACCGATCATTGGTGCTTTAACCAATGAAAGAGTATGTTCGCCGTTATCAAAAGTTCAAATAAGAGAAAATATGTTGATAATTTTAACTGCATTTTTTAACAATATCCATTTATTCTATAGAATGGAGTGGAAGTATGGCGTACTGTTTTCTGGTTATCGGCAGGTGTATTTGTTTCGGCAATAATTCTATTTTGGATCTTTGGATCTGCGCAAATACAGACCTGGAACGACTTGAGCCATCATAATAAACCCATAGAAATATTAGAAGAGGAGAAGCAAATGACAGTGATGGAGGTGCCAGTTAAAGAATTACAGACTGATGCTGACGAGAATGAACTTCTGTGAAATACTACAGATAATTTAAATATTAGAACGAAATATTAGATTACATTTTGATTAGGGAAGGAAATATAAAAGTTCGATTTATCTCATCATCTTTTTTATTTGTTTATTTCACAAGTACACATTTTCTGGTGACATCTACAATGGACAATATACTTTTACGAATTTTAACAACGAAAGATTTCATTCATTACATCATTTTTGCAAGATTTATGTTTTCCCCATTAATATATTTAATTTTCATTCCGTAATAGTAGAGCATTTTATTACGATAAGAATATCCTGCAAAAAGGATTTACTTACTACTACTACAATAATTTTTATACTTGTATTTTATCTGACCATAAATATTAATTGTATACCAATATAGATAGTTTTATTTATATACGTATATATAAATTCGAGCAGAAGGAGGTGTTCTTTTCGAAATGCGTAACATTTTTGTTGATGGCTCTGAAGATTTTGTTTAGAAGCAACTCTTTTGCGTTTATGGTCAAGGCTCGATGTGAAGAACTGGTAGATTTCTGATTAGTCGAATAATCTTTAGAGGCGTTTATAATTTGATCGAGCAGACCTTCGTTTTCGATATTTGGCAATATGAATACCAAACCATTATGACAATTTGAATTACATATAAGTCCTTTGCTTCTACAACCACAACTAATCTTGCAACACTTCTGATTGCAACGACACCTTGTATAGTCTTGCTCGTCACTTCTCAAATAAGCAGTAGCTGTTCCTCTTAACATCATTTCTTGAGAAGAAATTTCATCTAGGGAGAGTAACTTTTCTTTCCAAGTGACAAACTGATCGCGGCTATAGAGCTCCTTGAAGGTACCATCTTTGTTTGCTAATTTATAAAAGGTGGAGTCTTCTATTTCAATAATAACCGCCAACACATTCTTGGCACCTGTACGACCACGATAGTTTTCAGAGACTTGTATTTGTACAGTAGCACCAATTCGAGCAGGAGGTCTTCTTTTAAAAATTCGTAACGTTTTTGCCAATTAGTCTTGAAGAATCTGTTCAGAAGAAGCTCTTTCGCGTTGTTTGATCAGGGCTCGATGTGAAGAACTGGTTGGTTTCTAATTCCTCCGTAATCCTCCGTGGAATGTTGTGTTCTTGGCAAATTGAACAAAGGACAGACCATCCGGCCATTTATTTGTATCGTTATCGCTCATCCATGCAATTAACGAATCCCTTATTTCCTGATTGGTCCTTTCAAGTGAGCACTGTGTTTGGCTATGAGGAGACCTTCCATAAATTATCTTAACATCTTTCCACATAGCCCTTAGTTCAGATATCTCTTCGTCAAAGAATTTCCTATCCTCATCCAATTACAATAAAGCTGGAGCAACGAATATTAAAAATATTTGAAAAAGACGAAAAGCTATTTCTTCAGCTGACTTAGTTTCCAAAGGTATTAACTGCATAAACTTCGTTGAATGATTTTGATATATCAATACGAACTTATATTGGCCGTCTATTTGTGACTCCATGTCTATCAGATCGACATGACATTTTGAGATTAAGTTCGTACTGACCACTGCTACCGCAACGGTATCTTTTTTTCGTATGCCTTGTTGTTTCTTTTTACATTTTTTACATAAATTTAAATACAACATTACAACTTCAGTTGTAATATTTTTGTATTTAATTTGCAATTCTTTAACCATTCGTGCTCTTCCTCCATGTCCTAATTTGATGTGAGTTTCAGATAATATATTGAACAATTCTTCATTGGTAACGTAATACTGTATATTCGTTGCTCCTGGCTTTAATGGCACAATTAGCTTCTCTTCATCTCTATAAGTTTGCCATCATTAAAACGCATTAACCGTAAAATTATAGTATCGATAAATTAGACATGAAGATATTTATAAGCGTACAGTATTGACATTTTTACACCAAATCGCACAGATAACCACCGAACTGTTAGTAATGTAAATTTTTAAAAGTTATATAATTATTTGTGCCAAGGGATATTAGTTATTTGATTAATACGTCTATACAGAACAAATAATACCAATGACTCTTACTTTTTGGTATTCATTAAGTAGTTTGACGATCATCTCATATAAATTAATTAGAAAATATAAATATATAAATACTTATAAATAAGCATACATATAATATATGATATGCGCGCGCGTGTGTGTGTGTAGCTGTGATTTGATTATAATTTGGAAAGAAAAGAAAAAAAAAAAACAAAAAATGATTATTTGTCCTTCTCAAATATGTTCTTACAATATCTGTCTGTGTAATTATTGATCAGATCATACAGCTTACATATAATATAATACTCAATAAAAGGTATGATGCAACGCGAACGATTAAACGTCTAATACCCAGATGTATCGAAAGATAATTTGTCGAAACGCTCTTGTGTGTACTGTCTCTTCGACTACAACGTACATACGCGTTACTTCGCAAACGTTTAAACGAAGAAAAAGAAATTGTAAAGATTTGTATAATCTTTATGCTAAATCTCTTATATAACAAAGATTCATTGAATTATGCATGAATTCGATAACATCGTATGTACGTTATATCACATCGACGTAATAAAACCAGTTGTAAATTTATAACGGACCGTACCTAATGTATTCAGAACAACCCCAGCAGACGTGCTTCGGAGGGGTTGAAAAGCCCTAACAAAAAATCAATATCCACATATTCGGCTATATTCTTTTATACCGGACCGGACCTGATGTATTCAGAACAACCCCAGCAGACGTGCTTCGGAGGGGTTGAAAAGCCCTAACAAAAAATCAAGATCTACAGGGCAGAGACAGTCTACTGCTTTATTGTTACTCTTAATCCATTGTACTCTTGAACATCTGTCGTTTATTAACCGTTACAGAATTTTCCCAGCTGCCTGTAACGGTTTCTTCATTTTTTTTTCTCATCTAATACCCTAATTTATCCCAAATGGATATTGGAGTAAAGCATGATATCTTTTTCGCCAGACTACATGATTTAATTGGGAGTAAACGAGAAGAAAATTGATCTCATCTTTCTCAAGAGAGGTACTTTGAAATAATTTCTGAAGTAAATTCCGCCAAAGTTAAGCGCAAAAAATCTAGGGACTACAGACGATTAAAACGTTTTGACCTAATTAAAATTAGAAGCAAAGAGAAGCTAATTGTACCATTAAAGCCAGGAGCAACGAATATACAGTATTATGTTACCAATGAAGAATTATTCGATATATTATCTGAAACTAACATCAAATTAGGACATGGAGGAAGACCACGAATGCTTAAAGAATTGCAAATTAAGTACAAAAATATTACAACTGAAGTTGTAAGGTTGTATTTAAATTTATGGAAAAAATATAAAACGAAACAACAAAGCAAACGAAAAAAAAGATACCGTTGCGGTACCAGTGGTCAGTTCGAAATTAATCTCAAAAGGTCATGTCGATCTGATAGACATGCAGTCACAAATAGACGGCGAATATAAGTTCGTTTTGATATATCAAGATCATTCAACGAAGTTTATCCAGTTAAGACCTTTGGAAACTAAGTCGGCTGAAGAAATAGCTTATCATCTTCTTCAAATATTTTTAATATTCGGTGCTCCAGCTTTATTGTACTTGGATGAAGATAGAAAATTCTGTGACGAAGTAATATCTGATCTAAGGGCTATGTGGAAAGATGTGAAAATAATTTATGGAAGGTCTCGTCATATCCAAACACAGCGCGCACTTGAAAGGACCAATCAGGAAATAAGGGATTTGTTATTAGCATGGATGAGCGATAATGATACAAATAAATGGTCTCTCTTTTGTTCAATTTAGTAAGAACACTACATTCCACGAAGGATTACGTCGAAGTCATTATGAAGCCATGTTTGGCATTAAACCAAAAAGAGGCCTAATATCGTCATCTTTGCCTGACGAACAAATGGCAAATATCGAAAACGAAGATCAACTCGATGAAATTATAAATGCTTCTAAAGATAATTCGAGTAATCAGAAACAGACCAATTCATCACATCCAGCCCTGACCAAACAACTGAAAGAGCTCCTTCCGAACAGAGTCTTCAAGAGTAATTGGCAAAAATGTTACGAATTCCTAAAAGAAGACCCCCTGCTCGAATTGATGATACTGTACAAATAAAAGTCCCTGAAAACTATCGTGGCCGTACAAGTGCCAAGAATGTGTTGGCGGTTGTTATTGGAATAGAAGACACCATCTTTTATAAATTAGCAAACAAAAATGGTACCCTCAAGGAGTTCTACAGCCGCGATCAGTTTGTCATTTGGAAAGAAAAGTTACTTTCCATAAACGAAATTTCTACTCAAGAAATGAAGTTAAGAGAAGCAGCTGCTGATAATTTGAGAAATGAAGAGCAAGACTATACAAGTTGCCGTTGTAATCAGAAGTGGCACAAGACTATGCAGTTGTAGAAGCAAAGGACTTACATGTAATTCAAATTGTCATAACGGTTTAAATTGTTCCAATAAATAAGATTGTTCTAGCTTACGTATGATATAAAACTCGATAAAAAGTATGATGCTACCCGAAAGATTGAACGTCTAATACCCGGATGTATTAAAAGATAATTTGTCGAAACGCTCTTGTGTGTACTGTCTCTTCGATTACAACGTACATACGACGTGTTACTTCGCAAACGTTTTAACGGAGAAAAAGAAACTTTAGATTTGTATAATCTTTATGGTAAAGCTCTCTTATATAACAAAGATTGATTGAATTATACATGAATTCGATACCATCGTATGTACGTTATATCACATTGATGTAATAAAACCAGTTGTAAACGCAACAATATATACCATATATATATATATATATATATATATATATATATATATATATATATATATATAAATACGAGAAAGAATTCTATGTACGTAAAAATAAATGTGTATTTTATCTGGGCGATTGTATAGGAATAATTTTCACGTTGCGAGAATTATTATTTTCAGGGAAATTACGCAAAGCCTGTTCCAGAGTGTAACAAATGTGGCAGAAACATTTGTCACTTACAAACGACGAGTTGTAAGTTTTGGTATCGATAATAATATTATTATTATTATTATTATCAATATATTCTACGTTACCAGCACGATCATCCTTCTTCCTGTTTGAACAAAGGCACGACCTATTGATCGTATCCTTGTGGAGATTATCGATCACCGCGTTCGATCTTTTGGTAAGTTTTTCCAAGACTGATTCAGGACAGGTGTCACGAATGCAGAAGGTGCTCTTCAAAATTTCCAATACCTTCATCGTTTGCAAAATCAACTTCTCGTTTTTATCGGTGTCACTCAGGAAACCTTTGTATCAAAAAGATTATTTTTTACATTAATAATTATCAAAAAAAAGAAAAACAATTATACATATAAATGTATGTGTGTAATATATTAAGTTATATATAAGAAAAATCGATTTTCTTTTGCTTACCTTGAGGAGACCATGGTACAGTCAAAGCCCTATCAATTGCGTGAGCCCATCCATCAAGAGAACCTTTTTGAAAAATAACAAATAAATATACATTTTTTCTTCTGTTCTTTCTTTCGTTTATATACCATATAATATATTCTTTGTATAAATTTCAAATTATCGTTATCATTACCTCTAAGATTTATTCCTTCTTTCGGCTTTAGAACAACGTCGATTGTCGTCGCTGATTCTGAGCTAACAGAATCGTCCGAAACTGGAGTCGTACTTGTCGTTGATCTTTCCACGGATGTACCAATCGTAGATACATGACGACGATCAGTTTCCATCTTGACAATCTGACATGGTCTATTACTATAAGCCAAAAGTATATCCTGGGTGCGCAACGTAGTTCGTATATCTTTATCACTCGTTATGCACGCATAACATTTCGTATCTTTCAGGCAAATACAGCTGACACTTTCCTTAAGTTTCGTTACTTCGTGTAAGCCCGATATGCTGGTCTTCGTAAATACCGTATTTGTTTCCTTCCTCATCATCAACCTCGCTATCTTTTCTCTTCTTTGATTTAAGATCTGCTCGATCAGCTTATCTAAAATATTGAAAGAAATTTTCGTCTTTATTTATTTGTTTTTTTTTGTTTTGTTTTATAGCAGCTAAAATTCTAACGATTACTTCAGATTAACACCTAATGTGCACACCTCAAAATAATTATCAATGTCATACATTTTTACAGGCGAAACTAAGCTTAATAATAATAATAATGATAATAAAAATAATTTAATGTTTATATAACTTATAAGTAATTTTATCTTTATATATAGATTGGGCTTGTGTGTGTATATAAATATATATAATGTAACTAACTAACCATGTGATTGATGTCTTATTTTCTCCATCTTAGAACCAATGCAAGCAGATCTTTTAACTGTATCTTGAAGAATGGCCGTAGTGACACTGTAAGCATTTTTATTGATGGCATCGCAAATCGATTCCAGGAGATCATCGATGATCGCCAATACCACAATCGATGATTCCAGGGAATCAACGACAATCGGTAATTGTAATTTGCGCAAAACATCTTCCTTCCTTTCGTCCACCTTGTATGTGGCCAGAGTTTGAACGTCTTGATCTTTTGCCGGGTACCTGACAACTTCACCGCATTTGTCAATGACCTCGTCAAGAATACATTGGGTCAACGTTAAGGATTCGAAGATCTTGTCCACAAAATCCCTTAAAATTTCATTTATCAAATTTTTGTTGGACTGATAATCGGATAGTAATTCGGTATTGGAGCTTCTAGGTCTGCAAGTTAATTCGGTTTGCCTTTCGTTGTCGATTATTATTTTATTCCTTATTCCATCGTATTTTATCGAGGTCTGAGCATGGTTTTCTATTTTATTCTGACGTAAAAGATTCGATGAATCTAAATTCCAGAAAACACGTTCCTCTAGATAGTAGAGAATATCGGATATCAATGTATTCAGTTCCATTCTAGAATAATCTTCTTCCTCCCATATAAAATGTATATCTTTTATTTCCTCTTCCTCTTCCTCTTCTTCATCTTCTTCTTTTGTTTCCTTTGTAACATTGATTTTTAATATTTCCGTGGCAATTTGTAAATTTAAATCCGGATTAATCTTGAGTATAGTTTGCGTTTGACGAGTATTCTTTATCTGCGGCACTGGACCATCTCTCATAGATGCTAAAAAATATTTCTTCCATTGTACATAGAGTTTCTTTCAACGTTCATTTGTTCGTTATATTTCCTTGATCAATAAATAATTTAAATAATAATAATAATAATAATAATAAAAATAAAAAAATATTATTCGTTATAATTCTTATTTGTCCAAGCATTAATAAGTCAATAATGTTTCAAATATAAAAATCTTTAATAAATCTATAATAAATCGCGACTTAATTGTTGTTCAATCCGATAAAAATGAAAATCGAGCACAAGAAAAAATATCCTCGAAGGAAGGTCTATGTTTTAACGTTTACAATAATTTTATATATAAAAGAGCTAATAGTAAAAATAACAACAACAATAATAATAAAAAGAAATCTTACTCATAATATCTTCGTAATATTTCATAGGTGGACACGGCGAGCTCATATACAACGTCTGCGAAATTTCATCTTTGTACTCGCTTGGAATGGCTACGACTGCCACGCCCTGCAAATATGTCTGCACTTCGGCGTGTTTAATATTTTCTTCCTCTAATTCGTTAAAATCAACCAGATATTTTGGAGTTAGGGGCCGTCTGTAAACGAAACTTGGTGATAAAACGATAATGGTGATAAAATTTAATAAAAACTGAGAAAAAATATGAATGAATGAACGGAAAAAAAAAGAAGATGAGTACACAAAATTACGAACCAGATGGACCCTCTCGGCTTGGCTCGACTCGTCTCGTCTCAGTGGGGCCGTTGATGTTGGCACAACGCGAATTTAAAGATTAAATCGGTCTTCAGGGCAGGCGAAGCAGGCAAAAGGATAGTGAATCAAAATGATAACCGGACGGGATAGTGATTCAAAATTGGGATAGAAGAGGATAGCGAGATGCTGCTCCATAGGAAAGCGAGGAAGGATAGTGAGATGCGTTTGTTCTGGAAGAAGAGGGTAGGATAGAATGCGAATGCGTCTATCTTGGAAGACAAGCGAAGGCTCAATGAGAGGTATGACTGTTCAGGGCGGAGGATCGGGACCGAATGCGAGAAGCTTCTATCCAGGATGGCAACCGAGGACTGAATGTGAGGTATGACCGTTCAGGACGAAGGAGCGGGACCGAATGCGGAATGCGTTCTGCCAGGATGGTGACGTGGGGCCGAATGAGAGCCATCAATACTTGACCATCAAACAAATGTTTGAGCCCACGAATCTGCTTCCTCTTCTTCTTCGTGTCTTTCTTGCGACATCTATGTATGCGAAATTACACACACACACACACACGTAAATTTTTTCTTTCGACGTTACTTTTTTACGTGGACCATTTTTTCTCGTATCGAGTAACGACATCTCGGTACATCATAATGAAATCTTTTGAAAATAATACAATTTTCTTTCACGTTATGAATTATAAACGAAAATTTAAACGTCGTTTGTTACATTTTAAGAGTTTAAAATATTGACCATACCCACCATTGGCGTTGGTAACGTACTGAATTTTCATTGGATAAAATATATATATATATATATATATATATATATATATATATGTAGTTGAAATTACAATATTTTATTACACATATATGAATATAATGACAAATAGGTTTTTATTGTCGATATAATACAAATTTCTTTATTTCAATATATGTATTTTACTCGTTCCTATTTGTATATATACAGCATACATACATACATACATACATATATATATATATGATATGTATAGTAATGTAATTTAAAGCAAATGATATAATACTTCTAAGCTGAATGTATGTATTTTCATTGGTTTGAAATGTACGTTGATCGCTTCTTCCTGTATTCTGAAAGGCGTTAAAATCTCTTCGCTATTGCTCAGTATATCGTTCGTATCTGGATTCCACTTAAGACGATTGTTATCTTCTAACCATTGATTTGCACCCAATGTTGTTTCTTTTATCGACGTTATTGTGAACGACGTAAATAAGTCCCGGGCAATATCGCGCGATGGGGAGGATAAAATTATTCGTTATTTAATTTAGACGAGGATATATTTAAGTGGAAAAACAACTAATTTTACGATATTAATTCTTACTTTAATATTAACGTCAACTCGTACAAAATACCTCTTAGATTCGCCAATTTCGTATATGTGTTCAAGTCTTAATAGGATAGTATCATTTTTTCAAGGTTCCAAAGTAAGAATATTAACGTTCTCTGGTAAGTTCTTATGAAGTCCTGATTTCTATATGAAATAATAACAAATAATAGGACAGTGACTTTTCCTTTCTTATAGATAAATAAAAATAAGAGTAATTAAAACGTTAGAAAAAAAAAAAAAGAAAGAAAAGACAAAGACATATTTCAGCTGGCATTACATCAGCATTATTAGGCCAATTATCCATATTTCTTTTAGAGGTAGTAAAAATGAAGATCGATGGAGGAAGTGCTAAGCCCAATGTTATCTCTTTTACTTTTATTGAAGGAGTGTAGATATTATTAAAATCTATACAATGCCTGCCATGTACCACCAGACCCATATCCTTGGCCATCTTATTCAAAGCTTCATGGAAGCGGAATGCATCGTCCTTTAATAATCTTCTGTGAAGCTGCATCATAATCCTAAGATTTCTAATTATTACACTGGATAAATATTATTATTTTTAAATCTTATATAATTTCTTATTTTTTTTTTGTTTCGTTGATTATTCCAGGCCTTCCTAGTTATTTGTATTTAAATGTAAAACTCTTATTATTCAATTAACGTATTTATCTTCCACAGATAATACTGCTTTATATTTGTTGTCCACAAAAGTTGTTGTATGTCCACAAGAGGTAATTATCGAATTGTATCTATATTTGTTTTATGATGTAAGACCATATTTTTATGTTGGACCCTCGCGCGCGCACGTATATATATATATATATATATATATATATATATATATATATATATATATATATATATATATATATATATATATATATATACAAACTTATATATACACCCTGAAGGAGTGAAATTGCAGGATGTTCACCAGACAGTACAAGTCCGTGAAAGATCGGATATTTGGGTATATCCTTTTATATCAGACTGTACCCTATGTATTCCAGACAAGTGCTGAGAGACATGCCCTTTGGTGGGGTTGAAAAGCCCAAATAAAAAAGCAATTTCCACAGGGCGGCAGCGTCAGTCTACTGCATCATTCATCTGGATTACTAAGCCTTATAGAAGGTCTCCTGCTGCGTGCAACGTTTTCTTAAATTTTATTTCTCATCTGATATCCTAATTTATCCCAAATGCATACTGTAGTAAAGCGTGATCTCTTTTATGCCAAGCTACATGATTTAATTGCGAGTAAACGAGAAGAAAATTGTTCTCATCTTTCTCAAGAGAGGTACTCTGAAATAATTTCTGAAGTGAATTCCGCCAAAGCTGAGTGCAAAAAGTCTAAGGACTGCAGACGATTAAAACGTTTTGACGTTATTAAAATTAAAGGCAAAGATAAGCTAATTGCACCATATAAACCAGGAGTAACGAATATACAATATTATGTTACAAATGAAGAATTGTTCGATATATTATCTGAAACTCACAAAAAATGAGGATATGGAGGAAGACCAAGAATGGTTAAAGAATTGCAAGTAAAATACAAAAATATTACAACCGAAGTTGTAAGGTTGTATTTAAATTTATGAAAAAAATGTAAAACGAAACGAATTTCTAAAAGAATACCTCCTCTTGCTGGAATTGGTGATACCATACAAATACAAGTCCCTGAAAACTATCCTGACCCTACAGGTGTCAAGAATGTGTTGGCGGTTGTTATTGGGATAGAAGACTCCATCTTTTATAAATTAGCAAACAAAAATGGTACCCTCAAGGAGCTTTATAGCCCTGATCAGTTTATAATTAGGAAAGAAAAGTTAATTTCCATAGATGAAATTTCTTCTCAAGAAATGACGTTAAGAGAAGCAGCTGCTGATAATTTGAGAAATGAAGAGCAAGACTATACAAGGTGTCCTTGTAAAAAGAAGTGCTACAAGACTATGCAGTTGTAGAAGCAAAGGACTCACGTGTAGTTCAAATTGTCATAACGGTTTAAATTGTTCCAATAAATAAAATTGTATAACGTTATTCACATAATTAAGTAAATTTATTAAATTTATTAAGTTCATTTATGTATGCTGTTACTTAAGCTTTCTCCTATTTTGAGGTATATCATAATATGTTTTGATAATAGAATGTGATCTAGAAACATAACAAAAATATGTTTATTCAATACTTACTATCATAGCATGGTAAATGTCGATATACCTGTGTAATTTAGAAATAAGGATATTTAGCAAATATTTAAAATATACACCAAATGACTGTGTAACCTAACATTCTTCAATTTTTGTCTTTCATGGTGATAAATATGTATATATATGAACACACAAATTGTTATTTTTTTCAAGCTTATTTCACCCACCTTAGAACCATCTATAATTTGAATCTGTCTTATCGGAGATACATGTAATGCTTTGCAAAAATAGACCAAGATAAATATATACTTGATGAATGTGTTGGGAAGGTCATCCGAATAGAGTTAAGTAGAGAGCTCTGTTTTTATTTTTCTTTTTCTTTTTGCGTCGGAAATTACCCGCAATATTTTCTAACACACATAAAAACCATGTATAACTTAATTTATTCGAAGACAAACAACTATATTTATGTCATAAAATGTGTTACATAAACGTCAGTTTGTTATCAACAAAATTGTTTTGCTATAAATGTTCAAGGTTGATATTAAGATTTACAATATTTCACTTATTAGAGTTAAGTTATTATTAAGATTATTAGTTTCTATCATGATAATTGAAATATTGAAGTAAGATATTAAAAAGGTAATATGTTTCTTATATTATAAATCTATGAACGTATTCTATTAATTATTGGTCAGGTTCATAACAGACGTTGTCAGCCTTGAATGTATTTATATAGAAATGAAAATTATCTGTAATGACTTTTAATCCACTGTCTATTGATAATCGGAATTAGTGTATATTTCTTTTTTTTTTTTTTACAGAAAAAATACCACGCAGAGGTATTCTCGGAGCAATGCTGTTTTTGGCGTGTATGTTTTCATATGTAATACGTACAAATTTGTCTATTACCATAGTTGCTATGGTGAATGCGACTAGTAAAAATGGAACTGTTGGTCCTCTTTGTACTGCAAACTCTCTTACGAGTAATAAAACTACTGGCTAAAAGATGTAATACCTCTTAAAAATAGTATTTTCTTTTTATATTTCATATTGTCAGTATATGTTTTAATTCTAAACGAATTTCAGTACGGTGAACGTTACGAGTGGAATCAGCACATACAAGGACTTTTGCTATCTGGATATTTTTATGGTGTTTTACCAGCCAGCGTACCAGCTGGACTTTTAGCTGAGAAGTATGGTGGTTCTAAAGTGGTTGCGTAAGCTAAATTATATTCTAATACAATCATTGATTAACTTTTTAATCCAACTCGCATATTACTGTTATTATCAGATTTGCCACGTTAATTCCTGCAGTATTAAATCTACTGATGCCATGGGCTTCCAGTATTCACTATGGCTTTGTTTTTGTGCTTCGTTTTATGATGGGATTTTTTGGTGTAAGTTCTTTTTAACAATCGACACTATCGGTACATTTATTATTTTACTTAAGATAAGAAAAGCTTTAATACAAAGAAGTAACTAATTTATTCGAAATGCTAAAAAAAAAAAATTGTCCTAATGCATTTTTATCTTTATAGTTTTGGTCTATCAACATCCTTCAAGGATTTAATTTCATAACACCACATTATCTCCTTCTGTAACATATTATTTTATTGTAGGGTGCTGTTTATCCTGCTCTTCATGCAATGATTGCAAGGTGGGTGCCACCTAGCGAAAAGGGAATGTTTGTGTGGACTATGCAAGGTAATATGTCAATCACTTAAATTTTAAATAATCAACAAGAAAAAAAATAACATTTTTTTCTTTTTTTTTTACAGGTGGACCTTTTGGTACGGTTGTAACATTTTCTTTATGCGGACAAGTAATCAGTGCTTTTGGATGGAAAGCAGCATACTATGTTACCAGTGGACTTATGTTAGTTTTTTATGTTCTGTGGGCCTATCATATATAACATGATACACCTGATGTTCATCCAGGAATCACTCAAAAAGAAGAGTCATATATAAAAGAGCAAATAGGAACTTCTATATCAAAGAAAACGATGCCACTCCCTGTAAAATCAATTGTCACATCGATACAATTCTTAGTTTTATTATGGGCTCACTTTGCAAATATGTGGGGAATATATTTCATTGCAACCAATGTCCCAAAGTATACCTTGGAAGTACATAGCAAGATTAGGTGCTGGTGTATTATTTGCAGCTGCGGGTGATTATATTCGAAGAAAAAATATTTTAACTTTGGGACTGCTTCGTAAAATATTTATGCTGTTTAGTGAGTATCTAATAATACATTTTGTATATAGATTTCTATTATAATAATACATATACATATTCTGAAAGAAATACTTTTTATTTACTAGCACACATGGGTCCAGCTATTTGTTTGATTATTATGACCTATGCTGGGTGCGATGCAACAACAGCAATGGTGATGTTGATCTTGGCATTGACTTTTAATGGTGCTGCCTGTCAAACTAGTTTGGTAAATCATCAAGATCTTGCACCTAACTTAGCTGGCTCTTTGTACGGGGTTATGAATACTTTCGGCAGTTTTTCTGGATTTATTATATCACCGATCATTGGTGCTTTAACCAATGAAAGAGTATGTTCGCCGTTATCAAAAGTTCAAATAAGAGAAAATATGTTGATAATTTTAACTGCATTTTTTAACAATATCCATTTATTCTATAGAATGGAGTGGAAGTATGGCGTACTGTTTTCTGGTTATCGGCAGGTGTATTTGTTTCGGCAATAATTCTATTTTGGATCTTTGGATCTGCGCAAATACAGACCTGGAACGACTTGAGCCATCATAATAAACCCATAGAAATATTAGAAGAGGAGAAGCAAATGACAGTGATGGAGGTGCCAGTTAAAGAATTACAGACTGATGCTGACGAGAATGAACGTCTGTGAAATACTACAGATAATTTAAATATTAGAACGAAATATTAGATTACATTTTGATTAGGGAAGGAAATATAAAAGTTCGATTTATCTCATCATCTTTTTTATTTGTTTATTTCACAAGTACACATTTTCTGGTGACATCTACAATGGACAATATACTTTTACGAATTTTAACAACGAAAGATTTCATTCATTACATCATTTTTGCAAGATTTATGTTTTCCCCATTAATATATTTAATTTTCATTCCGTAATAGTAGAGCATTTTATTACGATAAGAATATCCTGCAAAAAGGATTTACTTACTACTACTACAATAATTTTTATACTTGTATTTTATCTGACCATAAATATTAATTGTATACCAATATAGATAGTTTTATTTATATACGTATATATAAATTCGAGCAGAAGGAGGTGTTCTTTTCGAAATGCGTAACATTTTTGTTGATGGCTCTGAAGATTTTGTTTCGAAGCAACTCTTTTGCGTTTATGGTCAAGGCTCGATGTGAAGAACTGGTAGATTTCTGATTAGTCGAATAATCTTTAGAGGCGTTTATAATTTGATCGAGCAGACCTTCGTTTTCGATATTTGGCAATATGAATACCAAACCATTATGACAATTTGAATTACATATAAGTCCTTTGCTTCTACAACCACAACTAATCTTGCAACACTTCTGATTGCAACGACACCTTGTATAGTCTTGCTCGTCACTTCTCAAATAAGCAGTAGCTGTTCCTCTTAACATCATTTCTTGAGAAGAAATTTCATCTAGGGAGAGTAACTTTTCTTTCCAAGTGACAAACTGATCGCGGCTATAGAGCTCCTTGAAGGTACCATCTTTGTTTGCTAATTTATAAAAGGTGGAGTCTTCTATTTCAATAATAACCGCCAACACATTCTTGGCACCTGTACGACCACGATAGTTTTCAGAGACTTTTATTTGTACAGTAGCACCAATTCGAGCAGGAGGTCTTCTTTTAAAAATTCGTAACGTTTTTGCCAATTAGTCTTGAAGAATCTGTTCAGAAGAAGCTCTTTCGCGTTGTTTGATCAGGGCTCGATGTGAAGAACTGGTTGGTTTCTAATTCCTCCGTAATCCTCCGTGGAATGTTGTGTTCTTGGCAAATTGAACAAAGGACAGACCATCCGGCCATTTATTTGTATCGTTATCGCTCATCCATGCAATTAACGAATCCCTTATTTCCTGATTGGTCCTTTCAAGTGAGCACTGTGTTTGGCTATGAGGAGACCTTCCATAAATTATCTTAACATCTTTCCACATAGCCCTTAGTTCAGATATCTCTTCGTCAAAGAATTTCCTATCCTCATCCAATTACAATAAAGCTGGAGCAACGAATATTAAAAATATTTGAAAAAGACGAAAAGCTATTTCTTCAGCCGACTTAGTTTCCAAAGGTATTAACTGCATAAACTTCGTTGAATGATTTTGATATATCAATACGAACTTATATTGGCCGTCTATTTGTGACTCCATGTCTATCAGATCGACATGACATTTTGAGATTAAGTTCGTACTGACCACTGCTACCGCAACGGTATCTTTTTTTCGTATGCCTTGTTGTTTCTTTTTACATTTTTTACATAAATTTAAATACAACATTACAACTTCAGTTGTAATATTTTTGTATTTAATTTGCAATTCTTTAACCATTCGTGCTCTTCCTCCATGTCCTAATTTGATGTGAGTTTCAGATAATATATTGAACAATTCTTCATTGGTAACGTAATACTGTATATTCGTTGCTCCTGGCTTTAATGGCACAATTAGCTTCTCTTCATCTCTATAAGTTTGCCATCATTAAAACGCATTAACCGTAAAATTATAGTATCGATAAATTAGACATGAAGATATTTATAAGCGTACAGTATTGACATTTTTACACCAAATCGCACAGATAACCACCGAACTGTTAGTAATGTAAATTTTTAAAAGTTATATAATTATTTGTGCCAAGGGATATTAGTTATTTGATTAATACGTCTATACAGAACAAATAATACCAATGACTCTTACTTTTTGGTATTCATTAAGTAGTTTGACGATCATCTCATATAAATTAATTAGAAAATATAAATATATAAATACTTATAAATAAGCATACATATAATATATGATATGCGCGCGCGTGTGTGTGTGTAGCTGTGATTTGATTATAATTTGGAAAGAAAAAAAAAAAAAAAAACAAAAAATGATTATTTGTCCTTCTCAAATATGTTCTTACAATATCTGTCTGTGTAATTATTGATCAGATCATACAGCTTACATATAATATAATACTCAATAAAAGGTATGATGCAACGCGAACGATTAAACGTCTAATACCCAGATGTATCGAAAGATAATTTGTCGAAACGCTCTTGTGTGTACTGTCTCTTCGACTACAACGTACATACGCGTTACTTCGCAAACGTTTAAACGAAGAAAAAGAAATTGTAAAGATTTGTATAATCTTTATGCTAAATCTCTTATATAACAAAGATTCATTGAATTATGCATGAATTCGATAACATCGTATGTACGTTATATCACATCGACGTAATAAAACCAGTTGTAAATTTATAACGGACCGTACCTAATGTATTCAGAACAACCCCAGCAGACGTGCTTCGGAGGGGTTGAAAAGCCCTAACAAAAAATCAATATCCACATATTCGGCTATATTCTTTTATACCGGACCGGACCTGATGTATTCAGAACAACCCCAGCAGACGTGCTTCGGAGGGATTGAAAAGCCCTAACAAAAAATCAAGATCTACAGGGCAGAGACAGTCTACTGCTTTATTGTTACTCTTAATCCATTGTACTCTTGAACATCTGTCGTTTATTAACCGTTACAGAATTTTCCCAGCTGCCTGTAACGGTTTCTTCATTTTTTTTTCTCATCTAATACCCTAATTTATCCCAAATGGATATTGGAGTAAAGCATGATATCTTTTTCGCCAGACTACATGATTTAATTGGGAGTAAACGAGAAGAAAATTGATCTCATCTTTCTCAAGAGAGGTACTTTGAAATAATTTCTGAAGTAAATTCCGCCAAAGTTAAGCGCAAAAAATCTAGGGACTACAGACGATTAAAACGTTTTGACCTAATTAAAATTAGAAGCAAAGAGAAGCTAATTGTACCATTAAAGCCAGGAGCAACGAATATACAGTATTATGTTACCAATGAAGAATTATTCGATATATTATCTGAAACTAACATCAAATTAGGACATGGAGGAAGACCACGAATGCTTAAAGAATTGCAAATTAAGTACAAAAATATTACAACTGAAGTTGTAAGGTTGTATTTAAATTTATGGAAAAAATATAAAACGAAACAACAAAGCAAACGAAAAAAAAGATACCGTTGCGGTACCAGTGGTCAGTTCGAAATTAATCTCAAAAGGTCATGTCGATCTGATAGACATGCAGTCACAAATAGACGGCGAATATAAGTTCGTTTTGATATATCAAGATCATTCAACGAAGTTTATCCAGTTAAGACCTTTGGAAACTAAGTCGGCTGAAGAAATAGCTTATCATCTTCTTCAAATATTTTTAATATTCGGTGCTCCAGCTTTATTGTACTTGGATGAAGATAGAAAATTCTGTGACGAAGTAATATCTGATCTAAGGGCTATGTGGAAAGATGTGAAAATAATTTATGGAAGGTCTCGTCATATCCAAACACAGCGCGCACTTGAAAGGACCAATCAGGAAATAAGGGATTTGTTATTAGCATGGATGAGCGATAATGATACAAATAAATGGTCTCTCTTTTGTTCAATTTAGTAAGAACACTACATTCCACGAAGGATTACGTCGAAGTCATTATGAAGCCATGTTTGGCATTAAACCAAAAAGAGGCCTAATATCGTCATCTTTGCCTGACGAACAAATGGCAAATATCGAAAACGAAGATCAACTCGATGAAATTATAAATGCTTCTAAAGATAATTCGAGTAATCAGAAACAGACCAATTCATCACATCCAGCCCTGACCAAACAACTGAAAGAGCTCCTTCCGAACAGAGTCTTCAAGAGTAATTGGCAAAAATGTTACGAATTCCTAAAAGAAGACCCCCTGCTCGAATTGATGATACTGTACAAATAAAAGTCCCTGAAAACTATCGTGGCCGTACAAGTGCCAAGAATGTGTTGGCGGTTGTTATTGGAATAGAAGACACCATCTTTTATAAATTAGCAAACAAAAATGGTACCCTCAAGGAGTTCTACAGCCGCGATCAGTTTGTCATTTGGAAAGAAAAGTTACTTTCCATAAACGAAATTTCTACTCAAGAAATGAAGTTAAGAGAAGCAGCTGCTGATAATTTGAGAAATGAAGAGCAAGACTATACAAGTTGCCGTTGTAATCAGAAGTGGCACAAGACTATGCAGTTGTAGAAGCAAAGGACTTACATGTAATTCAAATTGTCATAACGGTTTAAATTGTTCCAATAAATAAGATTGTTCTAGCTTACGTATGATATAAAACTCGATAAAAAGTATGATGCTACCCGAAAGATTGAACGTCTAATACCCGGATGTATTAAAAGATAATTTGTCGAAACGCTCTTGTGTGTACTGTCTCTTCGATTACAACGTACATACGACGTGTTACTTCGCAAACGTTTTAACGGAGAAAAAGAAACTTTAGATTTGTATAATCTTTATGGTAAAGCTCTCTTATATAACAAAGATTGATTGAATTATACATGAATTCGATACCATCGTATGTACGTTATATCACATTGATGTAATAAAACCAGTTGTAAACGCAACAATATATACCATATATATATATATATATATATATATATATATATATATATATATATATATATAAATACGAGAAAGAATTCTATGTACGTAAAAATAAATGTGTATTTTATCTGGGCGATTGTATAGGAATAATTTTCACGTTGCGAGAATTATTATTTTCAGGGAAATTACGCAAAGCCTGTTCCAGAGTGTAACAAATGTGGCAGAAACATTTGTCACTTACAAACGACGAGTTGTAAGTTTTGGTATCGATAATAATATTATTATTATTATTATTATCAATATATTCTACGTTACCAGCACGATCATCCTTCTTCCTGTTTGAACAAAGGCACGACCTATTGATCGTATCCTTGTGGAGATTATCGATCACCGCGTTCGATCTTTTGGTAAGTTTTTCCAAGACTGATTCAGGACAGGTGTCACGAATGCAGAAGGTGCTCTTCAAAATTTCCAATACCTTCATCGTTTGCAAAATCAACTTCTCGTTTTTATCGGTGTCACTCAGGAAACCTTTGTATCAAAAAGATTATTTTTTACATTAATAATTATCAAAAAAAAGAAAAACAATTATACATATAAATGTATGTGTGTAATATATTAAGTTATATATAAGAAAAATCGATTTTCTTTTGCTTACCTTGAGGAGACCATGGTACAGTCAAAGCCCTATCAATTGCGTGAGCCCATCCATCAAGAGAACCTTTTTGAAAAATAACAAATAAATATACATTTTTTCTTCTGTTCTTTCTTTCGTTTATATACCATATAATATATTCTTTGTATAAATTTCAAATTATCGTTATCATTACCTCTAAGATTTATTCCTTCTTTCGGCTTTAGAACAACGTCGATTGTCGTCGCTGATTCTGAGCTAACAGAATCGTCCGAAACTGGAGTCGTACTTGTCGTTGATCTTTCCACGGATGTACCAATCGTAGATACATGACGACGATCAGTTTCCATCTTGACAATCTGACATGGTCTATTACTATAAGCCAAAAGTATATCCTGGGTGCGCAACGTAGTTCGTATATCTTTATCACTCGTTATGCACGCATAACATTTCGTATCTTTCAGGCAAATACAGCTGACACTTTCCTTAAGTTTCGTTACTTCGTGTAAGCCCGATATGCTGGTCTTCGTAAATACCGTATTTGTTTCCTTCCTCATCATCAACCTCGCTATCTTTTCTCTTCTTTGATTTAAGATCTGCTCGATCAGCTTATCTAAAATATTGAAAGAAATTTTCGTCTTTATTTATTTGTTTTTTTTTGTTTTGTTTTATAGCAGCTAAAATTCTAACGATTACTTCAGATTAACACCTAATGTGCACACCTCAAAATAATTATCAATGTCATACATTTTTACAGGCGAAACTAAGCTTAATAATAATAATAATGATAATAAAAATAATTTAATGTTTATATAACTTATAAGTAATTTTATCTTTATATATAGATTGGGCTTGTGTGTGTATATAAATATATATAATGTAACTAACTAACCATGTGATTGATGTCTTATTTTCTCCATCTTAGAACCAATGCAAGCAGATCTTTTAACTGTATCTTGAAGAATGGCCGTAGTGACACTGTAAGCATTTTTATTGATGGCATCGCAAATCGATTCCAGGAGATCATCGATGATCGCCAATACCACAATCGATGATTCCAGGGAATCAACGACAATCGGTAATTGTAATTTGCGCAAAACATCTTCCTTCCTTTCGTCCACCTTGTATGTGGCCAGAGTTTGAACGTCTTGATCTTTTGCCGGGTACCTGACAACTTCACCGCATTTGTCAATGACCTCGTCAAGAATACATTGGGTCAACGTTAAGGATTCGAAGATCTTGTCCACAAAATCCCTTAAAATTTCATTTATCAAATTTTTGTTGGACTGATAATCGGATAGTAATTCGGTATTGGAGCTTCTAGGTCTGCAAGTTAATTCGGTTTGCCTTTCGTTGTCGATTATTATTTTATTCCTTATTCCATCGTATTTTATCGAGGTCTGAGCATGGTTTTCTATTTTATTCTGACGTAAAAGATTCGATGAATCTAAATTCCAGAAAACACGTTCCTCTAGATAGTAGAGAATATCGGATATCAATGTATTCAGTTCCATTCTAGAATAATCTTCTTCCTCCCATATAAAATGTATATCTTTTATTTCCTCTTCCTCTTCCTCTTCTTCATCTTCTTCTTTTGTTTCCTTTGTAACATTGATTTTTAATATTTCCGTGGCAATTTGTAAATTTAAATCCGGATTAATCTTGAGTATAGTTTGCGTTTGACGAGTATTCTTTATCTGCGGCACTGGACCATCTCTCATAGATGCTAAAAAATATTTCTTCCATTGTACATAGAGTTTCTTTCAACGTTCATTTGTTCGTTATATTTCCTTGATCAATAAATAATTTAAATAATAATAATAATAATAATAATAAAAATAAAAAAATATTATTCGTTATAATTCTTATTTGTCCAAGCATTAATAAGTCAATAATGTTTCAAATATAAAAATCTTTAATAAATCTATAATAAATCGCGACTTAATTGTTGTTCAATCCGATAAAAATGAAAATCGAGCACAAGAAAAAATATCCTCGAAGGAAGGTCTATGTTTTAACGTTTACAATAATTTTATATATAAAAGAGCTAATAGTAAAAATAACAACAACAATAATAATAAAAAGAAATCTTACTCATAATATCTTCGTAATATTTCATAGGTGGACACGGCGAGCTCATATACAACGTCTGCGAAATTTCATCTTTGTACTCGCTTGGAATGGCTACGACTGCCACGCCCTGCAAATATGTCTGCACTTCGGCGTGTTTAATATTTTCTTCCTCTAATTCGTTAAAATCAACCAGATATTTTGGAGTTAGGGGCCGTCTGTAAACGAAACTTGGTGATAAAACGATAATGGTGATAAAATTTAATAAAAACTGAGAAAAAATATGAATGAATGAACGGAAAAAAAAAGAAGATGAGTACACAAAATTACGAACCAGATGGACCCTCTCGGCTTGGCTCGACTCGTCTCGTCTCAGTGGGGCCGTTGATGTTGGCACAACGCGAATTTAAAGATTAAATCGGTCTTCAGGGCAGGCGAAGCAGGCAAAAGGATAGTGAATCAAAATGATAACCGGACGGGATAGTGATTCAAAATTGGGATAGAAGAGGATAGCGAGATGCTGCTCCATAGGAAAGCGAGGAAGGATAGTGAGATGCGTTTGTTCTGGAAGAAGAGGGTAGGATAGAATGCGAATGCGTCTATCTTGGAAGACAAGCGAAGGCTCAATGAGAGGTATGACTGTTCAGGGCGGAGGATCGGGACCGAATGCGAGAAGCTTCTATCCAGGATGGCAACCGAGGACTGAATGTGAGGTATGACCGTTCAGGACGAAGGAGCGGGACCGAATGCGGAATGCGTTCTGCCAGGATGGTGACGTGGGGCCGAATGAGAGCCATCAATACTTGACCATCAAACAAATGTTTGAGCCCACGAATCTGCTTCCTCTTCTTCTTCGTGTCTTTCTTGCGACATCTATGTATGCGAAATTACACACACACACACACACGTAAATTTTTTCTTTCGACGTTACTTTTTTACGTGGACCATTTTTTCTCGTATCGAGTAACGACATCTCGGTACATCATAATGAAATCTTTTGAAAATAATACAATTTTCTTTCACGTTATGAATTATAAACGAAAATTTAAACGTCGTTTGTTACATTTTAAGAGTTTAAAATATTGACCATACCCACCATTGGCGTTGGTAACGTACTGAATTTTCATTGGATAAAATATATATATATATATATATATATATATATATATATATATATGTAGTTGAAATTACAATATTTTATTACACATATATGAATATAATGACAAATAGGTTTTTATTGTCGATATAATACAAATTTCTTTATTTCAATATATGTATTTTACTCGTTCCTATTTGTATATATACAGCATACATACATACATACATACATATATATATATATGATATGTATAGTAATGTAATTTAAAGCAAATGATATAATACTTCTAAGCTGAATGTATGTATTTTCATTGGTTTGAAATGTACGTTGATCGCTTCTTCCTGTATTCTGAAAGGCGTTAAAATCTCTTCGCTATTGCTCAGTATATCGTTCGTATCTGGATTCCACTTAAGACGATTGTTATCTTCTAACCATTGATTTGCACCCAATGTTGTTTCTTTTATCGACGTTATTGTGAACGACGTAAATAAGTCCCGGGCAATATCGCGCGATGGGGAGGATAAAATTATTCGTTATTTAATTTAGACGAGGATATATTTAAGTGGAAAAACAACTAATTTTACGATATTAATTCTTACTTTAATATTAACGTCAACTCGTACAAAATACCTCTTAGATTCGCCAATTTCGTATATGTGTTCAAGTCTTAATAGGATAGTATCATTTTTTCAAGGTTCCAAAGTAAGAATATTAACGTTCTCTGGTAAGTTCTTATGAAGTCCTGATTTCTATATGAAATAATAACAAATAATAGGACAGTGACTTTTCCTTTCTTATAGATAAATAAAAATAAGAGTAATTAAAACGTTAGAAAAAAAAAAAAAGAAAGAAAAGACAAAGACATATTTCAGCTGGCATTACATCAGCATTATTAGGCCAATTATCCATATTTCTTTTAGAGGTAGTAAAAATGAAGATCGATGGAGGAAGTGCTAAGCCCAATGTTATCTCTTTTACTTTTATTGAAGGAGTGTAGATATTATTAAAATCTATACAATGCCTGCCATGTACCACCAGACCCATATCCTTGGCCATCTTATTCAAAGCTTCATGGAAGCGGAATGCATCGTCCTTTAATAATCTTCTGTGAAGCTGCATCATAATCCTAAGATTTCTAATTATTACACTGGATAAATATTATTATTTTTAAATCTTATATAATTTCTTATTTTTTTTTTGTTTCGTTGATTATTCCAGGCCTTCCTAGTTATTTGTATTTAAATGTAAAACTCTTATTATTCAATTAACGTATTTATCTTCCACAGATAATACTGCTTTATATTTGTTGTCCACAAAAGTTGTTGTATGTCCACAAGAGGTAATTATCGAATTGTATCTATATTTGTTTTATGATGTAAGACCATATTTTTATGTTGGACCCTCGCGCGCGCACGTATATATATATATATATATATATATATATATATATATATATATATATATATATATATATACAAACTTATATATACACCCTGAAGGAGTGAAATTGCAGGATGTTCACCAGACAGTACAAGTCCGTGAAAAATCGGATATTTGGGTATATCCTTTTATATCAGACTGTACCCTATGTATTCCAGACAAGTGCTGAGAGACATGCCCTTTGGTGGGGTTGACAAGCCCAAATAAAAAAGCAATTTCCACAGGGCGGCAGCGTCAGTCTACTGCATCATTCATCTGGATTACTAAGCCTTATAGAAGGTCTCCTGCTGCGTGCAACGTTTTCTTAAATTTTATTTCTCATCTGATATCCTAATTTATCCCAAATGCATACTGTAGTAAAGCGTGATCTCTTTTATGCCAAGCTACATGATTTAATTGCGAGTAAACGAGAAGAAAATTGTTCTCATCTTTCTCAAGAGAGGTACTCTGAAATAATTTCTGAAGTGAATTCCGCCAAAGCTGAGTGCAAAAAGTCTAAGGACTGCAGACGATTAAAACGTTTTGACGTTATTAAAATTAAAGGCAAAGATAAGCTAATTGCACCATATAAACCAGGAGTAACGAATATACAATATTATGTTACAAATGAAGAATTGTTCGATATATTATCTGAAACTCACAAAAAATGAGGATATGGAGGAAGACCAAGAATGGTTAAAGAATTGCAAGTAAAATACAAAAATATTACAACCGAAGTTGTAAGGTTGTATTTAAATTTATGAAAAAAATGTAAAACGAAACGAATTTCTAAAAGAATACCTCCTCTTGCTGGAATTGGTGATACCATACAAATACAAGTCCCTGAAAACTATCCTGACCCTACAGGTGTCAAGAATGTGTTGGCGGTTGTTATTGGGATAGAAGACTCCATCTTTTATAAATTAGCAAACAAAAATGGTACCCTCAAGGAGCTTTATAGCCCTGATCAGTTTATAATTAGGAAAGAAAAGTTAATTTCCATAGATGAAATTTCTTCTCAAGAAATGATGTTAAGAGAAGCAGCTGCTGATAATTTGAGAAATGAAGAGCAAGACTATACAAGGTGTCCTTGTAAAAAGAAGTGCTACAAGACTATGCAGTTGTAGAAGCAAAGGACTCACGTGTAGTTCAAATTGTCATAACGGTTTAAATTGTTCCAATAAATAAGATTGTATAACGTTATTCACATAATTAAGTAAATTTATTAAATTTATTAAGTTCATTTATGTATGCTGTTACTTAAGCTTTCTCCTATTTTGAGGTATATCATAATATGTTTTGATAATAGAATGTGATCTAGAAACATAACAAAAATATGTTTATTCAATACTTACTATCATTGCATGGTAAATGTCGATATACCTGTGTAATTTAGAAATAAGGATATTTAGCAAATATTTAAAATATACACCAAATGACTGTGTAACCTAACATTCTTCAATTTTTGTCTTTCATGGTGATAAATATGTATATATATGAACACACAAATTGTTATTTTTTTCAAGCTTATTTCACCCACCTTAGAACCATCTATAATTTGAATCTGTCTTATCGGAGATACATGTAATGCTTTGCAAAAATAGACCAAGATAAATATATACTTGATGAATGTGTTGGGAAGGTCATCCGAATAGAGTTAAGTAGAGAGCTCTGTTTTTATTTTTCTTTTTCTTTTTGCGTTGGAAATTACCCGCAATATTTTCTAACACACATAAAAACCATGTATAACTTAATTTATTCGAAGACAAACAACTATATTTATGTCATAAAATGTGTTACATAAACGTCAGTTTGTTATCAACAAAATTGTTTTGCTATAAATGTTCAAGGTTGATATTAAGATTTACAATATTTCACTTATTAGAGTTAAGTTATTATTAAGATTATTAGTTTCTATCATGATAATTGAAATATTGAAGTAAGATATTAAAAAGGTAATATGTTTCTTATATTATAAATCTATGAACGTATTCTATTAATTATTGGTCAGGTTCATAACAGACGTTGTCAGCCTTGAATGTATTTATATAGAAATGAAAATTATCTGTAATGACTTTTAATCCACTGTCTATTGATAATCGGAATTAGTGTATATTTCTTTTTTTTTTTTTTACAGAAAAAATACCACGCAGAGGTATTCTCGGAGCAATGCTGTTTTTGGCGTGTATGTTTTCATATGTAATACGTACAAATTTGTCTATTACCATCGTTGCTATGGTGAATGCGACTAGTAAAAATGGAACTGTTGGTCCTCTTTGTACTGCAAACTCTCTTACGAGTAATAAAACTACTGGCTAAAAGATGTAATACCTCTTAAAAATAGTATTTTCTTTTTATATTTCATATTGTCAGTATATGTTTTAATTCTAAACGAATTTCAGTACGGTGAACGTTACGAGTGGAATCAGCACATACAAGGACTTTTGCTATCTGGATATTTTTATGGTGGTTCTAAAGTGGTTGCGTAAGCTAAATTATATTCTAATACAATCATTGATTAACTTTTTAATCCAACTCGCATATTACTGTTATTATCAGATTTGCCACGTTAATTCCTGCAGTATTAAATCTACTGATGCCATGGGCTTCCAGTATTCACTATGGCTTTGTTTTTGTGCTTCGTTTTATGATGGGATTTTTTGGTGTAAGTTCTTTTTAACAATCGACACTATCGGTACATTTATTATTTTACTTAAGATAAGAAAAGCTTTAATACAAAGAAGTAACTAATTTATTCGAAATGCTAAAAAAAAAAATTGTCCTAATGCATTTTTATCTTTATAGTTTTGGTCTATCAACATCCTTCAAGGATTTAATTTCATAACACCACATTATCTCCTTCTGTAACATATTATTTTATTGTAGGGTGCTGTTTATCCTGCTCTTCATGCAATGATTGCAAGGTGGGTGCCACCTAGCGAAAAGGGAATGTTTGTGTGGACTATGCAAGGTAATATGTCAATCACTTAAATTTTAAATAATCAACAAGAAAAAAAATAACATTTTTTTCTTTTTTTTTTACAGGTGGACCTTTTGGTACGGTTGTAACATTTTCTTTATGCGGACAAGTAATCAGTGCTTTTGGATGGAAAGCAGCATACTATGTTACCAGTGGACTTATGTTAGTTTTTTATGTTCTGTGGGCCTATCATATATAACATGATACACCTGATGTTCATCCAGGAATCACTCAAAAAGAAGAGTCATATATAAAAGAGCAAATAGGTACTTCTATATCAAAGAAAACGATGCCACTCCCTGTAAAATCAATTGTCACATCGATACAATTCTTAGTTTTATTATGGGCTCACTTTGCAAATATGTGGGGAATATATTTCATTGCAACCAATGTCCCAAAGTATACCTTGGAAGTACATAGCAAGATTAGGTGCTGGTGTATTATTTGCAGCTGCGGGTGATTATATTCGAAGAAAAAATATTTTAACTTTGGGACTGCTTCGTAAAATATTTATGCTGTTTAGTGAGTATCTAATAATACATTTTGTATATAGATTTCTATTATAATAATACATATACATATTCTGAAAGAAATACTTTTTATTTACTAGCACACATGGGTCCAGCTATTTGTTTGATTATTATGACCTATGCTGGGTGCGATGCAACAACAGCAATGGTGATGTTGATCTTGGCATTGACTTTTAATGGTGCTGCCTGTCAAACTAGTTTGGTAAATCATCAAGATCTTGCACCTAACTTAGCTGGCTCTTTGTACGGGGTTATGAATACTTTCGGCAGTTTTTCTGGATTTATTATACCACCGATCATTGGTGCTTTAACCAATGAAAGAGTATGTTCGCCGTTATCAAAAGTTCAAATAAGAGAAAATTTGTTGATAATTTTAACTGCATTTTTTAACAATATCCATTTATTCTATAGAATGGAGTGGAAGAATGGCGTACTGTTTTCTGGTTATCGGCAGGTGTATTTGTTTCGGCAATAATTCTATTTTGGATCTTTGGATCTGCGCAAATACAGACCTGGAACGACTTGAGCCATCATAATAAACCCATAGAAATATTAGAAGAGGAGAAGCAAATGACAGTGATGGAGGTGCCAGTTAAAGAATTACAGACTGATGCTGACGAGAATGAACGTCTGTGAAATACTACAGATAATTTAAATATTAGAACGAAATATTAGATTACATTTTGATTAGGGAAGGAAATATAAAAGTTCGATTTATCTCATCATCTTTTTTATTTGTTTATTTCACAAGTACACATTTTCTGATGACATCTACAATGGACAATATACTTTTACGAATTTTAACAACGAAAGATTTCATTCATTACATCATTTTTGCAAGATTTATGTTTTCCCCATTAATATATTTAATTTTCATTCCGTAATAGTAGAGCATTTTATTACGATAAGAATATCCTGCAAAAAGGATTTACTTACTACTACTA
Source organism: Dolichovespula saxonica (assembly GCA_911387935.1). Taxonomy (NCBI): domain Eukaryota; kingdom Metazoa; phylum Arthropoda; class Insecta; order Hymenoptera; family Vespidae; genus Dolichovespula; species Dolichovespula saxonica. The sequence goes on along the minus strand of CAJVQX010000003.1, from coordinate 2,890,312 downwards.
CAATAATTTTTATACTTGTATTTTATCTGACCATAAATATTAATTGTATACCAATATAGATAGTTTTATTTATATACGTATATATAAATTCGAGCAGAAGGAGGTGTTCTTTTCGAAATGCGTAACATTTTTGTTGATGGCTCTGAAGATTTTGTTTCGAAGCAACTCTTTTGCGTTTATGGTCAAGGCTCGATGTGAAGAACTGGTAGATTTCTGATTAGTCGAATAATCTTTAGAGGCGTTTATAATTTGATCGAGCAGACCTTCGTTTTCGATATTTGGCAATATGAATACCAAACCATTATGACAATTTGAATTACATATAAGTCCTTTGCTTCTACAACCACAACTAATCTTGCAACACTTCTGATTGCAACGACACCTTGTATAGTCTTGCTCGTCACTTCTCAAATAAGCAGTAGCTGTTCCTCTTAACATCATTTCTTGAGAAGAAATTTCATCTAGGGAGAGTAACTTTTCTTTCCAAGTGACAAACTGATCGCGGCTATAGAGCTCCTTGAAGGTACCATCTTTGTTTGCTAATTTATAAAAGGTGGAGTCTTCTATTTCAATAATAACCGCCAACACATTCTTGGCACCTGTACGACCACGATAGTTTTCAGAGACTTGTATTTGTACAGTAGCACCAATTCGAGCAGGAGGTCTTGTTTTAAAAATTCGTAACGTTTTTGCCAATTAGTCTTGAAGAATCTGTTCAGAAGAAGCTCTTTCGCGTTGTTTGATCAGGGCTCGATGTGAAGAACTGGTTGGTTTCTAATTCCTCCGTAATCCTCCGTGGAATGTTGTGTTCTTGGCAAATTGAACAAAGGACAGACCATCCGGCCATTTATTTGTATCGTTATCGCTCATCCATGCAATTAACGAATCCCTTATTTCCTGATTGGTCCTTTCAAGTGAGCACTGTGTTTGGCTATGAGGAGACCTTCCATAAATTATCTTAACATCTTTCCACATAGCCCTTAGTTCAGATATCTCTTCGTCAAAGAATTTCCTATCCTCATCCAATTACAATAAAGCTGGAGCAACGAATATTAAAAATATTTGAAAAAGACGAAAAGCTATTTCTTCAGCTGACTTAGTTTCCAAAGGTATTAACTGCATAAACTTCGTTGAATGATTTTGATATATCAATACGAACTTATATTGGCCGTCTATTTGTGACTCCATGTCTATCAGATCGACATGACATTTTGAGATTAAGTTCGTACTGACCACTGCTACCGCAACGGTATCTTTTTTTCGTATGCCTTGTTGTTTCTTTTTACATTTTTTACATAAATTTAAATACAACATTACAACTTCAGTTGTAATATTTTTGTATTTAATTTGCAATTCTTTAACCATTCGTGCTCTTCCTCCATGTCCTAATTTGATGTGAGTTTCAGATAATATATTGAACAATTCTTCATTGGTAACGTAATACTGTATATTCGTTGCTCCTGGCTTTAATGGCACAATTAGCTTCTCTTCATCTCTATAAGTTTGCCATCATTAAAACGCATTAACCGTAAAATTATAGTATCGATAAATTAGACATGAAGATATTTATAAGCGTACAGTATTGACATTTTTACACCAAATCGCACAGATAACCACCGAACTGTTAGTAATGTAAATTTTTAAAAGTTATATAATTATTTGTGCCAAGGGATATTAGTTATTTGATTAATACGTCTATACAGAACAAATAATACCAATGACTCTTACTTTTTGGTATTCATTAAGTAGTTTGACGATCATCTCATATAAATTAATTAGAAAATATAAATATATAAATACTTATAAATAAGCATACATATAATATATGATATGCGCGCGCGTGTGTGTGTGTAGCTGTGATTTGATTATAATTTGGAAAGAAAAGAAAAAAAAAAAAAACAAAAAATGATTATTTGTCCTTCTCAAATATGTTCTTACAATATCTGTCTGTGTAATTATTGATCAGATCATACAGCTTACATATAATATAATACTCAATAAAAGGTATGATGCAACGCGAACGATTAAACGTCTAATACCCAGATGTATCGAAAGATAATTTGTCGAAACGCTCTTGTGTGTACTGTCTCTTCGACTACAACGTACATACGCGTTACTTCGCAAACGTTTAAACGAAGAAAAAGAAATTGTAAAGATTTGTATAATCTTTATGCTAAATCTCTTATATAACAAAGATTCATTGAATTATGCATGAATTCGATAACATCGTATGTACGTTATATCACATCGACGTAATAAAACCAGTTGTAAATTTATAACGGACCGTACCTAATGTATTCAGAACAACCCCAGCAGACGTGCTTCGGAGGGGTTGAAAAGCCCTAACAAAAAATCAATATCCACATATTCGGCTATATTCTTTTATACCGGACCGGACCTGATGTATTCAGAACAACCCCAGCAGACGTGCTTCGGAGGGATTGAAAAGCCCTAACAAAAAATCAAGATCTACAGGGCAGAGACAGTCTACTGCTTTATTGTTACTCTTAATCCATTGTACTCTTGAACATCTGTCGTTTATTAACCGTTACAGAATTTTCCCAGCTGCCTGTAACGGTTTCTTCATTTTTTTTTCTCATCTAATACCCTAATTTATCCCAAATGGATATTGGAGTAAAGCATGATATCTTTTTCGCCAGACTACATGATTTAATTGGGAGTAAACGAGAAGAAAATTGATCTCATCTTTCTCAAGAGAGGTACTTTGAAATAATTTCTGAAGTAAATTCCGCCAAAGTTAAGCGCAAAAAATCTAGGGACTACAGACGATTAAAACGTTTTGACCTAATTAAAATTAGAAGCAAAGAGAAGCTAATTGTACCATTAAAGCCAGGAGCAACGAATATACAGTATTATGTTACCAATGAAGAATTATTCGATATATTATCTGAAACTAACATCAAATTAGGACATGGAGGAAGACCACGAATGCTTAAAGAATTGCAAATTAAGTACAAAAATATTACAACTGAAGTTGTAAGGTTGTATTTAAATTTATGGAAAAAATATAAAACGAAACAACAAAGCAAACGAAAAAAAAGATACCGTTGCGGTACCAGTGGTCAGTTCGAAATTAATCTCAAAATGTCATGTCGATCTGATAGACATGGAGTCACAAATAGACGGCGAATATAAGTTCGTTTTGATATATCAAGATCATTCAACGAAGTTTATCCAGTTAAGACCTTTGGAAACTAAGTCGGCTGAAGAAATAGCTTATCATCTTCTTCAAATATTTTTAATATTCGGTGCTCCAGCTTTATTGTACTTGGATGAAGATAGAAAATTCTGTGACGAAGTAATATCTGATCTAAGGGCTATGTGGAAAGATGTGAAAATAATTTATGGAAGGTCTCGTCATATCCAAACACAGCGCGCACTTGAAAGGACCAATCAGGAAATAAGGGATTTGTTATTAGCATGGATGAGCGATAATGATACAAATAAATGGTCTCTCTTTTGTTCAATTTAGTAAGAACACTACATTCCACGAAGGATTACGTCGAAGTCATTATGAAGCCATGTTTGGCATTAAACCAAAAAGAGGCCTAATATCGTCATCTTTGCCTGACGAACAAATGGCAAATATCGAAAACGAAGATCAACTCGATGAAATTATAAATGCTTCTAAAGATAATTCGAGTAATCAGAAACAGACCAATTCATCACATCCAGCCCTGACCAAACAACTGAAAGAGCTCCTTCCGAACAGAGTCTTCAAGAGTAATTGGCAAAAATGTTACGAATTCCTAAAAGAAGACCCCCTGCTCGAATTGATGATACTGTACAAATAAAAGTCCCTGAAAACTATCGTGGCCGTACAAGTGCCAAGAATGTGTTGGCGGTTGTTATTGGAATAGAAGACACCATCTTTTATAAATTAGCAAACAAAAATGGTACCCTCAAGGAGTTCTACAGCCGCGATCAGTTTGTCATTTGGAAAGAAAAGTTACTTTCCATAAACGAAATTTCTACTCAAGAAATGAAGTTAAGAGAAGCAGCTGCTGATAATTTGAGAAATGAAGAGCAAGACTATACAAGTTGCCGTTGTAATCAGAAGTGGCACAAGACTATGCAGTTGTAGAAGCAAAGGACTTACATGTAATTCAAATTGTCATAACGGTTTAAATTGTTCCAATAAATAAGATTGTTCTAGCTTACGTATGATATAAAACTCGATAAAAAGTATGATGCTACCCGAAAGATTGAACGTCTAATACCCGGATGTATTAAAAGATAATTTGTCGAAACGCTCTTGTGTGTACTGTCTCTTCGATTACAACGTACATACGACGTGTTACTTCGCAAACGTTTTAACGGAGAAAAAGAAACTTTAGATTTGTATAATCTTTATGGTAAAGCTCTCTTATATAACAAAGATTGATTGAATTATACATGAATTCGATACCATCGTATGTACGTTATATCACATTGATGTAATAAAACCAGTTGTAAACGCAACAATATATACCATATATATATATATATATATATATATATATATATATATATATATATATATATATATATATATATAAATACGAGAAAGAATTCTATGTACGTAAAAATAAATGTGTATTTTATCTGGGCGATTGTATAGGAATAATTTTCACGTTGCGAGAATTATTATTTTCAGGGAAATTACGCAAAGCCTGTTCCAGAGTGTAACAAATGTGGCAGAAACATTTGTCACTTACAAACGACGAGTTGTAAGTTTTGGTATCGATAATAATATTATTATTATTATTATTATCAATATATTCTACGTTACCAGCACGATCATCCTTCTTCCTGTTTGAACAAAGGCACGACCTATTGATCGTATCCTTGTGGAGATTATCGATCACCGCGTTCGATCTTTTGGTAAGTTTTTCCAAGACTGATTCAGGACAGGTGTCACGAATGCAGAAGGTGCTCTTCAAAATTTCCAATACCTTCATCGTTTGCAAAATCAACTTCTCGTTTTTATCGGTGTCACTCAGGAAACCTTTGTATCAAAAAGATTATTTTTTACATTAATAATTATCAAAAAAAAGAAAAACAATTATACATATAAATGTATGTGTGTAATATATTAAGTTATATATAAGAAAAATCGATTTTCTTTTGCTTACCTTGAGGAGACCATGGTACAGTCAAAGCCCTATCAATTGCGTGAGCCCATCCATCAAGAGAACCTTTTTGAAAAATAACAAATAAATATACATTTTTTCTTCTGTTCTTTCTTTCGTTTATATACCATATAATATATTCTTTGTATAAATTTCAAATTATCGTTATCATTACCTCTAAGATTTATTCCTTCTTTCGGCTTTAGAACAACGTCGATTGTCGTCGCTGATTCTGAGCTAACAGAATCGTCCGAAACTGGAGTCGTACTTGTCGTTGATCTTTCCACGGATGTACCAATCGTAGATACATGACGACGATCAGTTTCCATCTTGACAATCTGACATGGTCTATTACTATAAGCCAAAAGTATATCCTGGGTGCGCAACGTAGTTCGTATATCTTTATCACTCGTTATGCACGCATAACATTTCGTATCTTTCAGGCAAATACAGCTGACACTTTCCTTAAGTTTCGTTACTTCGTGTAAGCCCGATATGCTGGTCTTCGTAAATACCGTATTTGTTTCCTTCCTCATCATCAACCTCGCTATCTTTTCTCTTCTTTGATTTAAGATCTGCTCGATCAGCTTATCTAAAATATTGAAAGAAATTTTCGTCTTTATTTATTTGTTTTTTTTTGTTTTGTTTTATAGCAGCTAAAATTCTAACGATTACTTCAGATTAACACCTAATGTGCACACCTCAAAATAATTATCAATGTCATACATTTTTACAGGCGAAACTAAGCTTAATAATAATAATAATGATAATAAAAATAATTTAATGTTTATATAACTTATAAGTAATTTTATCTTTATATATAGATTGGGCTTGTGTGTGTATATAAATATATATAATGTAACTAACTAACCATGTGATTGATGTCTTATTTTCTCCATCTTAGAACCAATGCAAGCAGATCTTTTAACTGTATCTTGAAGAATGGCCGTAGTGACACTGTAAGCATTTTTATTGATGGCATCGCAAATCGATTCCAGGAGATCATCGATGATCGCCAATACCACAATCGATGATTCCAGGGAATCAACGACAATCGGTAATTGTAATTTGCGCAAAACATCTTCCTTCCTTTCGTCCACCTTGTATGTGGCCAGAGTTTGAACGTCTTGATCTTTTGCCGGGTACCTGACAACTTCACCGCATTTGTCAATGACCTCGTCAAGAATACATTGGGTCAACGTTAAGGATTCGAAGATCTTGTCCACAAAATCCCTTAAAATTTCATTTATCAAATTTTTGTTGGACTGATAATCGGATAGTAATTCGGTATTGGAGCTTCTAGGTCTGCAAGTTAATTCGGTTTGCCTTTCGTTGTCGATTATTATTTTATTCCTTATTCCATCGTATTTTATCGAGGTCTGAGCATGGTTTTCTATTTTATTCTGACGTAAAAGATTCGATGAATCTAAATTCCAGAAAACACGTTCCTCTAGATAGTAGAGAATATCGGATATCAATGTATTCAGTTCCATTCTAGAATAATCTTCTTCCTCCCATATAAAATGTATATCTTTTATTTCCTCTTCCTCTTCCTCTTCTTCATCTTCTTCTTTTGTTTCCTTTGTAACATTGATTTTTAATATTTCCGTGGCAATTTGTAAATTTAAATCCGGATTAATCTTGAGTATAGTTTGCGTTTGACGAGTATTCTTTATCTGCGGCACTGGACCATCTCTCATAGATGCTAAAAAATATTTCTTCCATTGTACATAGAGTTTCTTTCAACGTTCATTTGTTCGTTATATTTCCTTGATCAATAAATAATTTAAATAATAATAATAATAATAATAATAAAAATAAAAAAATATTATTCGTTATAATTCTTATTTGTCCAAGCATTAATAAGTCAATAATGTTTCAAATATAAAAATCTTTAATAAATCTATAATAAATCGCGACTTAATTGTTGTTCAATCCGATAAAAATGAAAATCGAGCACAAGAAAAAATATCCTCGAAGGAAGGTCTATGTTTTAACGTTTACAATAATTTTATATATAAAAGAGCTAATAGTAAAAATAACAACAACAATAATAATAAAAAGAAATCTTACTCATAATATCTTCGTAATATTTCATAGGTGGACACGGCGAGCTCATATACAACGTCTGCGAAATTTCATCTTTGTACTCGCTTGGAATGGCTACGACTGCCACGCCCTGCAAATATGTCTGCACTTCGGCGTGTTTAATATTTTCTTCCTCTAATTCGTTAAAATCAACCAGATATTTTGGAGTTAGGGGCCGTCTGTAAACGAAACTTGGTGATAAAACGATAATGGTGATAAAATTTAATAAAAACTGAGAAAAAATATGAATGAATGAACGGAAAAAAAAAGAAGATGAGTACACAAAATTACGAACCAGATGGACCCTCTCGGCTTGGCTCGACTCGTCTCGTCTCAGTGGGGCCGTTGATGTTGGCACAACGCGAATTTAAAGATTAAATCGGTCTTCAGGGCAGCCGAAGCAGGCAAAAGGATAGTGAATCAAAATGATAACCGGACGGGATAGTGATTCAAAATTGGGATAGAAGAGGATAGCGAGATGCTGCTCCATAGGAAAGCGAGGAAGGATAGTGAGATGCGTTTGTTCTGGAAGAAGAGGGTAGGATAGAATGCGAATGCGTCTATCTTGGAAGACAAGCGAAGGCTCAATGAGAGGTATGACTGTTCAGGGCGGAGGATCGGGACCGAATGCGAGAAGCTTCTATCCAGGATGGCAACCGAGGACTGAATGTGAGGTATGACCGTTCAGGACGAAGGAGCGGGACCGAATGCGGAATGCGTTCTGCCAGGATGGTGACGTGGGGCCGAATGAGAGCCATCAATACTTGACCATCAAACAAATGTTTGAGCCCACGAATCTGCTTCCTCTTCTTCTTCGTGTCTTTCTTGCGACATCTATGTATGCGAAATTACACACACACACACACACGTAAATTTTTTCTTTCGACGTTACTTTTTTACGTGGACCATTTTTTCTCGTATCGAGTAACGACATCTCGGTACATCATAATGAAATCTTTTGAAAATAATACAATTTTCTTTCACGTTATGAATTATAAACGAAAATTTAAACGTCGTTTGTTACATTTTAAGAGTTTAAAATATTGACCATACCCACCATTGGCGTTGGTAACGTACTGAATTTTCATTGGATAAAATATATATATATATATATATATATATATATATATGTAGTTGAAATTACAATATTTTATTACACATATATGAATATAATGACAAATAGGTTTTTATTGTCGATATAATACAAATTTCTTTATTTCAATATATGTATTTTACTCGTTCCTATTTGTATATATACAGCATACATACATACATACATACATATATATATGATATGTATAGTAATGTAATTTAAAGCAAATGATATAATACTTCTAAGCTGAATGTATGTATTTTCATTGGTTTGAAATGTACGTTGATCGCTTCTTCCTGTATTCTGAAAGGCGTTAAAATCTCTTCGCTATTGCTCAGTATATCGTTCGTATCTGGATTCCACTTAAGACGATTGTTATCTTCTAACCATTGATTTGCACCCAATGTTGTTTCTTTTATCGACGTTATTGTGAACGACGTAAATAAGTCCCGGGCAATATCGCGCGATGGGGAGGATAAAATTATTCGTTATTTAATTTAGACGAGGATATATTTAAGTGGAAAAACAACTAATTTTACGATATTAATTCTTACTTTAATATTAACGTCAACTCGTACAAAATACCTCTTAGATTCGCCAATTTCGTATATGTGTTCAAGTCTTAATAGGATAGTATCATTTTTTCAAGGTTCCAAAGTAAGAATATTAACGTTCTCTGGTAAGTTCTTATGAAGTCCTGATTTCTATATGAAATAATAACAAATAATAGGACAGTGACTTTTCCTTTCTTATAGATAAATAAAAATAAGAGTAATTAAAACGTTAGAAAAAAAAAAAAAGAAAGAAAAGACAAAGACATATTTCAGCTGGCATTACATCAGCATTATTAGGCCAATTATCCATATTTCTTTTAGAGGTAGTAAAAATGAAGATCGATGGAGGAAGTGCTAAGCCCAATGTTATCTCTTTTACTTTTATTGAAGGAGTGTAGATATTATTAAAATCTATACAATGCCTGCCATGTACCACCAGACCCATATCCTTGGCCATCTTATTCAAAGCTTCATGGAAGCGGAATGCATCGTCCTTTAATAATCTTCTGTGAAGCTGCATCATAATCCTAAGATTTCTAATTATTACACTGGATAAATATTATTATTTTTAAATCTTATATAATTTCTTATTTTTTTTTTGTTTCGTTGATTATTCCAGGCCTTCCTAGTTATTTGTATTTAAATGTAAAACTCTTATTATTCAATTAACGTATTTATCTTCCACAGATAATACTGCTTTATATTTGTTGTCCACAAAAGTTGTTGTATGTCCACAAGAGGTAATTATCGAATTGTATCTATATTTGTTTTATGATGTAAGACCATATTTTTATGTTGGACCCTCGCGCGCGCACGTATATATATATATATATATATATATATATATATATATATATATATATATATATATATATATACAAACTTATATATACACCCTGAAGGAGTGAAATTGCAGGATGTTCACCAGACAGTACAAGTCCGTGAAAAATCGGATATTTGGGTATATCCTTTTATATCAGACTGTACCCTATGTATTCCAGACAAGTGCTGAGAGACATGCCCTTTGGTGGGGTTGACAAGCCCAAATAAAAAAGCAATTTCCACAGGGCGGCAGCGTCAGTCTACTGCATCATTCATCTGGATTACTAAGCCTTATAGAAGGTCTCCTGCTGCGTGCAACGTTTTCTTAAATTTTATTTCTCATCTGATATCCTAATTTATCCCAAATGCATACTGTAGTAAAGCGTGATCTCTTTTATGCCAAGCTACATGATTTAATTGCGAGTAAACGAGAAGAAAATTGTTCTCATCTTTCTCAAGAGAGGTACTCTGAAATAATTTCTGAAGTGAATTCCGCCAAAGCTGAGTGCAAAAAGTCTAAGGACTGCAGACGATTAAAACGTTTTGACGTTATTAAAATTAAAGGCAAAGATAAGCTAATTGCACCATATAAACCAGGAGTAACGAATATACAATATTATGTTACAAATGAAGAATTGTTCGATATATTATCTGAAACTCACAAAAAATGAGGATATGGAGGAAGACCAAGAATGGTTAAAGAATTGCAAGTAAAATACAAAAATATTACAACCGAAGTTGTAAGGTTGTATTTAAATTTATGAAAAAAATGTAAAACGAAACGAATTTCTAAAAGAATACCTCCTCTTGCTGGAATTGGTGATACCATACAAATACAAGTCCCTGAAAACTATCCTGACCCTACAGGTGTCAAGAATGTGTTGGCGGTTGTTATTGGGATAGAAGACTCCATCTTTTATAAATTAGCAAACAAAAATGGTACCCTCAAGGAGCTTTATAGCCCTGATCAGTTTATAATTAGGAAAGAAAAGTTAATTTCCATAGATGAAATTTCTTCTCAAGAAATGATGTTAAGAGAAGCAGCTGCTGATAATTTGAGAAATGAAGAGCAAGACTATACAAGGTGTCCTTGTAAAAAGAAGTGCTACAAGACTATGCAGTTGTAGAAGCAAAGGACTCACGTGTAGTTCAAATTGTCATAACGGTTTAAATTGTTCCAATAAATAAGATTGTATAACGTTATTCACATAATTAAGTAAATTTATTAAATTTATTAAGTTCATTTATGTATGCTGTTACTTAAGCTTTCTCCTATTTTGAGGTATATCATAATATGTTTTGATAATAGAATGTGATCTAGAAACATAACAAAAATATGTTTATTCAATACTTACTATCATTGCATGGTAAATGTCGATATACCTGTGTAATTTAGAAATAAGGATATTTAGCAAATATTTAAAATATACACCAAATGACTGTGTAACCTAACATTCTTCAATTTTTGTCTTTCATGGTGATAAATATGTATATATATGAACACACAAATTGTTATTTTTTTCAAGGTTATTTCACCCACCTTAGAACCATCTATAATTTGAATCTGTCTTATCGGAGATACATGTAATGCTTTGCAAAAATAGACCAAGATAAATATATACTTGATGAATGTGTTGGGAAGGTCATCCGAATAGAGTTAAGTAGAGAGCTCTGTTTTTATTTTTCTTTTTCTTTTTGCGTTGGAAATTACCCGCAATATTTTCTAACACACATAAAAACCATGTATAACTTAATTTATTCGAAGACAAACAACTATATTTATGTCATAAAATGTGTTACATAAACGTCAGTTTGTTATCAACAAAATTGTTTTGCTATAAATGTTCAAGGTTGATATTAAGATTTACAATATTTCACTTATTAGAGTTAAGTTATTATTAAGATTATTAGTTTCTATCATGATAATTGAAATATTGAAGTAAGATATTAAAAAGGTAATATGTTTCTTATATTATAAATCTATGAACGTATTCTATTAATTATTGGTCAGGTTCATAACAGACGTTGTCAGCCTTGAATGTATTTATATAGAAATGAAAATTATCTGTAATGACTTTTAATCCACTGTCTATTGATAATCGGAATTAGTGTATATTTCTTTTTTTTTTTTTTACAGAAAAAATACCACGCAGAGGTATTCTCGGAGCAATGCTGTTTTTGGCGTGTATGTTTTCATATGTAATACGTACAAATTTGTCTATTACCATCGTTGCTATGGTGAATGCGACTAGTAAAAATGGAACTGTTGGTCCTCTTTGTACTGCAAACTCTCTTACGAGTAATAAAACTACTGGCTAAAAGATGTAATACCTCTTAAAAATAGTATTTTCTTTTTATATTTCATATTGTCAGTATATGTTTTAATTCTAAACGAATTTCAGTACGGTGAACGTTACGAGTGGAATCAGCACATACAAGGACTTTTGCTATCTGGATATTTTTATGGTGTTTTACCAGCCAGCGTACCAGCTGGACTTTTAGCTGAGAAGTATGGTGGTTCTAAAGTGGTTGCGTAAGCTAAATTATATTCTAATACAATCATTGATTAACTTTTTAATCCAACTCGCATATTACTGTTATTATCAGATTTGCCACGTTAATTCCTGCAGTATTAAATCTACTGATGCCATGGGCTTCCAGTATTCACTATGGCTTTGTTTTTGTGCTTCGTTTTATGATGGGATTTTTTGGTGTAAGTTCTTTTTAACAATCGACACTATCGGTACATTTATTATTTTACTTAAGATAAGAAAAGCTTTAATACAAAGAAGTAACTAATTTATTCGAAATGCTAAAAAAAAAAATTGTCCTAATGCATTTTTATCTTTATAGTTTTGGTCTATCAACATCCTTCAAGGATTTAATTTCATAACACCACATTATCTCCTTCTGTAACATATTATTTTATTGTAGGGTGCTGTTTATCCTGCTCTTCATGCAATGATTGCAAGGTGGGTGCCACCTAGCGAAAAGGGAATGTTTGTGTGGACTATGCAAGGTAATATGTCAATCACTTAAATTTTAAATAATCAACAAGAAAAAAAATAACATTTTTTTCTTTTTTTTTTACAGGTGGACCTTTTGGTACGGTTGTAACATTTTCTTTATGCGGACAAGTAATCAGTGCTTTTGGATGGAAAGCAGCATACTATGTTACCAGTGGACTTATGTTAGTTTTTTATGTTCTGTGGGCCTATCATATATAACATGATACACCTGATGTTCATCCAGGAATCACTCAAAAAGAAGAGTCATATATAAAAGAGCAAATAGGTACTTCTATATCAAAGAAAACGATGCCACTCCCTGTAAAATCAATTGTCACATCGATACAATTCTTAGTTTTATTATGGGCTCACTTTGCAAATATGTGGGGAATATATTTCATTGCAACCAATGTCCCAAAGTATACCTTGGAAGTACATAGCAAGATTAGGTGCTGGTGTATTATTTGCAGCTGCGGGTGATTATATTCGAAGAAAAAATATTTTAACTTTGGGACTGCTTCGTAAAATATTTATGCTGTTTAGTGAGTATCTAATAATACATTTTGTATATAGATTTCTATTATAATAATACATATACATATTCTGAAAGAAATACTTTTTATTTACTAGCACACATGGGTCCAGCTATTTGTTTGATTATTATGACCTATGCTGGGTGCGATGCAACAACAGCAATGGTGATGTTGATCTTGGCATTGACTTTTAAGGGTGCTGCCTGTCAAACTAGTTTGGTAAATCATCAAGATCTTGCACCTAACTTAGCTGGCTCTTTGTACGGGGTTATGAATACTTTCGGCAGTTTTTCTGGATTTATTATACCACCGATCATTGGTGCTTTAACCAATGAAAGAGTATGTTCGCCGTTATCAAAAGTTCAAATAAGAGAAAATTTGTTGATAATTTTAACTGCATTTTTTAACAATATCCATTTATTCTATAGAATGGAGTGGAAGAATGGCGTACTGTTTTCTGGTTATCGGCAGGTGTATTTGTTTCGGCAATAATTCTATTTTGGATCTTTGGATCTGCGCAAATACAGACCTGGAACGACTTGAGCCATCATAATAAACCCATAGAAATATTAGAAGAGGAGAAGCAAATGACAGTGATGGAGGTGCCAGTTAAAGAATTACAGACTGATGCTGACGAGAATGAACGTCTGTGAAATACTACAGATAATTTAAATATTAGAACGAAATATTAGATTACATTTTGATTAGGGAAGGAAATATAAAAGTTCGATTTATCTCATCATCTTTTTTATTTGTTTATTTCACAAGTACACATTTTCTGATGACATCTACAATGGACAATATACTTTTACGAATTTTAACAACGAAAGATTTCATTCATTACATCATTTTTGCAAGATTTATGTTTTCCCCATTAATATATTTAATTTTCATTCCGTAATAGTAGAGCATTTTATTACGATAAGAATATCCTGCAAAAAGGATTTACTTACTACTACTACAATAATTTTTATACTTGTATTTTATCTGACCATAAATATTAATTGTATACCAATATAGATAGTTTTATTTATATACGTATATATAAATTCGAGCAGAAGGAGGTGTTCTTTTCGAAATGCGTAACATTTTTGTTGATGGCTCTGAAGATTTTGTTTCGAAGCAACTCTTTTGCGTTTATGGTCAAGGCTCGATGTGAAGAACTGGTAGATTTCTGATTAGTCGAATAATCTTTAGAGGCGTTTATAATTTGATCGAGCAGACCTTCGTTTTCGATATTTGGCAATATGAATACCAAACCATTATGACAATTTGAATTACATATAAGTCCTTTGCTTCTACAACCACAACTAATCTTGCAACACTTCTGATTGCAACGACACCTTGTATAGTCTTGCTCGTCACTTCTCAAATAAGCAGTAGCTGTTCCTCTTAACATCATTTCTTGAGAAGAAATTTCATCTAGGGAGAGTAACTTTTCTTTCCAAGTGACAAACTGATCGCGGCTATAGAGCTCCTTGAAGGTACCATCTTTGTTTGCTAATTTATAAAAGGTGGAGTCTTCTATTTCAATAATAACCGCCAACACATTCTTGGCACCTGTACGACCACGATAGTTTTCAGAGACTTGTATTTGTACAGTAGCACCAATTCGAGCAGGAGGTCTTGTTTTAAAAATTCGTAACGTTTTTGCCAATTAGTCTTGAAGAATCTGTTCAGAAGAAGCTCTTTCGCGTTGTTTGATCAGGGCTCGATGTGAAGAACTGGTTGGTTTCTAATTCCTCCGTAATCCTCCGTGGAATGTTGTGTTCTTGGCAAATTGAACAAAGGACAGACCATCCGGCCATTTATTTGTATCGTTATCGCTCATCCATGCAATTAACGAATCCCTTATTTCCTGATTGGTCCTTTCAAGTGAGCACTGTGTTTGGCTATGAGGAGACCTTCCATAAATTATCTTAACATCTTTCCACATAGCCCTTAGTTCAGATATCTCTTCGTCAAAGAATTTCCTATCCTCATCCAATTACAATAAAGCTGGAGCAACGAATATTAAAAATATTTGAAAAAGACGAAAAGCTATTTCTTCAGCTGACTTAGTTTCCAAAGGTATTAACTGCATAAACTTCGTTGAATGATTTTGATATATCAATACGAACTTATATTGGCCGTCTATTTGTGACTCCATGTCTATCAGATCGACATGACATTTTGAGATTAAGTTCGTACTGACCACTGCTACCGCAACGGTATCTTTTTTTCGTATGCCTTGTTGTTTCTTTTTACATTTTTTACATAAATTTAAATACAACATTACAACTTCAGTTGTAATATTTTTGTATTTAATTTGCAATTCTTTAACCATTCGTGCTCTTCCTCCATGTCCTAATTTGATGTGAGTTTCAGATAATATATTGAACAATTCTTCATTGGTAACGTAATACTGTATATTCGTTGCTCCTGGCTTTAATGGCACAATTAGCTTCTCTTCATCTCTATAAGTTTGCCATCATTAAAACGCATTAACCGTAAAATTATAGTATCGATAAATTAGACATGAAGATATTTATAAGCGTACAGTATTGACATTTTTACACCAAATCGCACAGATAACCACCGAACTGTTAGTAATGTAAATTTTTAAAAGTTATATAATTATTTGTGCCAAGGGATATTAGTTATTTGATTAATACGTCTATACAGAACAAATAATACCAATGACTCTTACTTTTTGGTATTCATTAAGTAGTTTGACGATCATCTCATATAAATTAATTAGAAAATATAAATATATAAATACTTATAAATAAGCATACATATAATATATGATATGCGCGCGCGTGTGTGTGTGTAGCTGTGATTTGATTATAATTTGGAAAGAAAAGAAAAAAAAAAAAAACAAAAAATGATTATTTGTCCTTCTCAAATATGTTCTTACAATATCTGTCTGTGTAATTATTGATCAGATCATACAGCTTACATATAATATAATACTCAATAAAAGGTATGATGCAACGCGAACGATTAAACGTCTAATACCCAGATGTATCGAAAGATAATTTGTCGAAACGCTCTTGTGTGTACTGTCTCTTCGACTACAACGTACATACGCGTTACTTCGCAAACGTTTAAACGAAGAAAAAGAAATTGTAAAGATTTGTATAATCTTTATGCTAAATCTCTTATATAACAAAGATTCATTGAATTATGCATGAATTCGATAACATCGTATGTACGTTATATCACATCGACGTAATAAAACCAGTTGTAAATTTATAACGGACCGTACCTAATGTATTCAGAACAACCCCAGCAGACGTGCTTCGGAGGGGTTGAAAAGCCCTAACAAAAAATCAATATCCACATATTCGGCTATATTCTTTTATACCGGACCGGACCTGATGTATTCAGAACAACCCCAGCAGACGTGCTTCGGAGGGATTGAAAAGCCCTAACAAAAAATCAAGATCTACAGGGCAGAGACAGTCTACTGCTTTATTGTTACTCTTAATCCATTGTACTCTTGAACATCTGTCGTTTATTAACCGTTACAGAATTTTCCCAGCTGCCTGTAACGGTTTCTTCATTTTTTTTTCTCATCTAATACCCTAATTTATCCCAAATGGATATTGGAGTAAAGCATGATATCTTTTTCGCCAGACTACATGATTTAATTGGGAGTAAACGAGAAGAAAATTGATCTCATCTTTCTCAAGAGAGGTACTTTGAAATAATTTCTGAAGTAAATTCCGCCAAAGTTAAGCGCAAAAAATCTAGGGACTACAGACGATTAAAACGTTTTGACCTAATTAAAATTAGAAGCAAAGAGAAGCTAATTGTACCATTAAAGCCAGGAGCAACGAATATACAGTATTATGTTACCAATGAAGAATTATTCGATATATTATCTGAAACTAACATCAAATTAGGACATGGAGGAAGACCACGAATGCTTAAAGAATTGCAAATTAAGTACAAAAATATTACAACTGAAGTTGTAAGGTTGTATTTAAATTTATGGAAAAAATATAAAACGAAACAACAAAGCAAACGAAAAAAAAGATACCGTTGCGGTACCAGTGGTCAGTTCGAAATTAATCTCAAAAGGTCATGTCGATCTGATAGACATGCAGTCACAAATAGACGGCGAATATAAGTTCGTTTTGATATATCAAGATCATTCAACGAAGTTTATCCAGTTAAGACCTTTGGAAACTAAGTCGGCTGAAGAAATAGCTTATCATCTTCTTCAAATATTTTTAATATTCGGTGCTCCAGCTTTATTGTACTTGGATGAAGATAGAAAATTCTGTGACGAAGTAATATCTGATCTAAGGGCTATGTGGAAAGATGTGAAAATAATTTATGGAAGGTCTCGTCATATCCAAACACAGCGCGCACTTGAAAGGACCAATCAGGAAATAAGGGATTTGTTATTAGCATGGATGAGCGATAATGATACAAATAAATGGTCTCTCTTTTGTTCAATTTAGTAAGAACACTACATTCCACGAAGGATTACGTCGAAGTCATTATGAAGCCATGTTTGGCATTAAACCAAAAAGAGGCCTAATATCGTCATCTTTGCCTGACGAACAAATGGCAAATATCGAAAACGAAGATCAACTCGATGAAATTATAAATGCTTCTAAAGATAATTCGAGTAATCAGAAACAGACCAATTCATCACATCCAGCCCTGACCAAACAACTGAAAGAGCTCCTTCCGAACAGAGTCTTCAAGAGTAATTGGCAAAAATGTTACGAATTCCTAAAAGAAGACCCCCTGCTCGAATTGATGATACTGTACAAATAAAAGTCCCTGAAAACTATCGTGGCCGTACAAGTGCCAAGAATGTGTTGGCGGTTGTTATTGGAATAGAAGACACCATCTTTTATAAATTAGCAAACAAAAATGGTACCCTCAAGGAGTTCTACAGCCGCGATCAGTTTGTCATTTGGAAAGAAAAGTTACTTTCCATAAACGAAATTTCTACTCAAGAAATGAAGTTAAGAGAAGCAGCTGCTGATAATTTGAGAAATGAAGAGCAAGACTATACAAGTTGCCGTTGTAATCAGAAGTGGCACAAGACTATGCAGTTGTAGAAGCAAAGGACTTACATGTAATTCAAATTGTCATAACGGTTTAAATTGTTCCAATAAATAAGATTGTTCTAGCTTACGTATGATATAAAACTCGATAAAAAGTATGATGCTACCCGAAAGATTGAACGTCTAATACCCGGATGTATTAAAAGATAATTTGTCGAAACGCTCTTGTGTGTACTGTCTCTTCGATTACAACGTACATACGACGTGTTACTTCGCAAACGTTTTAACGGAGAAAAAGAAACTTTAGATTTGTATAATCTTTATGGTAAAGCTCTCTTATATAACAAAGATTGATTGAATTATACATGAATTCGATACCATCGTATGTACGTTATATCACATTGATGTAATAAAACCAGTTGTAAACGCAACAATATATACCATATATATATATATATATATATATATATATATATATATATATATATATATAAATACGAGAAAGAATTCTATGTACGTAAAAATAAATGTGTATTTTATCTGGGCGATTGTATAGGAATAATTTTCACGTTGCGAGAATTATTATTTTCAGGGAAATTACGCAAAGCCTGTTCCAGAGTGTAACAAATGTGGCAGAAACATTTGTCACTTACAAACGACGAGTTGTAAGTTTTGGTATCGATAATAATATTATTATTATTATTATTATCAATATATTCTACGTTACCAGCACGATCATCCTTCTTCCTGTTTGAACAAAGGCACGACCTATTGATCGTATCCTTGTGGAGATTATCGATCACCGCGTTCGATCTTTTGGTAAGTTTTTCCAAGACTGATTCAGGACAGGTGTCACGAATGCAGAAGGTGCTCTTCAAAATTTCCAATACCTTCATCGTTTGCAAAATCAACTTCTCGTTTTTATCGGTGTCACTCAGGAAACCTTTGTATCAAAAAGATTATTTTTTACATTAATAATTATCAAAAAAAAGAAAAACAATTATACATATAAATGTATGTGTGTAATATATTAAGTTATATATAAGAAAAATCGATTTTCTTTTGCTTACCTTGAGGAGACCATGGTACAGTCAAAGCCCTATCAATTGCGTGAACCCATCCATCAAGAGAACCTTTTTGAAAAATAACAAATAAATATACATTTTTTCTTCTGTTCTTTCTTTCGTTTATATACCATATAATATATTCTTTGTATAAATTTCAAATTATCGTTATCATTACCTCTAAGATTTATTCCTTCTTTCGGCTTTAGAACAACGTCGATTGTCGTCGCTGATTCTGAGCTAACAGAATCGTCCGAAACTGGAGTCGTACTTGTCGTTGATCTTTCCACGGATGTACCAATCGTAGATACATGACGACGATCAGTTTCCATCTTGACAATCTGACATGGTCTATTACTATAAGCCAAAAGTATATCCTGGGTGCGCAACGTAGTTCGTATATCTTTATCACTCGTTATGCACGCATAACATTTCGTATCTTTCAGGCAAATACAGCTGACACTTTCCTTAAGTTTCGTTACTTCGTGTAAGCCCGATATGCTGGTCTTCGTAAATACCGTATTTGTTTCCTTCCTCATCATCAACCTCGCTATCTTTTCTCTTCTTTGATTTAAGATCTGCTCGATCAGCTTATCTAAAATATTGAAAGAAATTTTCGTCTTTATTTATTTGTTTTTTTTTGTTTTGTTTTATAGCAGCTAAAATTCTAACGATTACTTCAGATTAACACCTAATGTGCACACCTCAAAATAATTATCAATGTCATACATTTTTACAGGCGAAACTAAGCTTAATAATAATAATAATGATAATAAAAATAATTTAATGTTTATATAACTTATAAGTAATTTTATCTTTATATATAGATTGGGCTTGTGTGTGTATATAAATATATATAATGTAACTAACTAACCATGTGATTGATGTCTTATTTTCTCCATCTTAGAACCAATGCAAGCAGATCTTTTAACTGTATCTTGAAGAATGGCCGTAGTGACACTGTAAGCATTTTTATTGATGGCATCGCAAATCGATTCCAGGAGATCATCGATGATCGCCAATACCACAATCGATGATTCCAGGGAATCAACGACAATCGGTAATTGTAATTTGCGCAAAACATCTTCCTTCCTTTCGTCCACCTTGTATGTGGCCAGAGTTTGAACGTCTTGATCTTTTGCCGGGTACCTGACAACTTCACCGCATTTGTCAATGACCTCGTCAAGAATACATTGGGTCAACGTTAAGGATTCGAAGATCTTGTCCACAAAATCCCTTAAAATTTCATTTATCAAATTTTTGTTGGACTGATAATCGGATAGTAATTCGGTATTGGAGCTTCTAGGTCTGCAAGTTAATTCGGTTTGCCTTTCGTTGTCGATTATTATTTTATTCCTTATTCCATCGTATTTTATCGAGGTCTGAGCATGGTTTTCTATTTTATTCTGACGTAAAAGATTCGATGAATCTAAATTCCAGAAAACACGTTCCTCTAGATAGTAGAGAATATCGGATATCAATGTATTCAGTTCCATTCTAGAATAATCTTCTTCCTCCCATATAAAATGTATATCTTTTATTTCCTCTTCCTCTTCCTCTTCTTCATCTTCTTCTTTTGTTTCCTTTGTAACATTGATTTTTAATATTTCCGTGGCAATTTGTAAATTTAAATCCGGATTAATCTTGAGTATAGTTTGCGTTTGACGAGTATTCTTTATCTGCGGCACTGGACCATCTCTCATAGATGCTAAAAAATATTTCTTCCATTGTACATAGAGTTTCTTTCAACGTTCATTTGTTCGTTATATTTCCTTGATCAATAAATAATTTAAATAATAATAATAATAATAATAATAAAAATAAAAAAATATTATTCGTTATAATTCTTATTTGTCCAAGCATTAATAAGTCAATAATGTTTCAAATATAAAAATCTTTAATAAATCTATAATAAATCGCGACTTAATTGTTGTTCAATCCGATAAAAATGAAAATCGAGCACAAGAAAAAATATCCTCGAAGGAAGGTCTATGTTTTAACGTTTACAATAATTTTATATATAAAAGAGCTAATAGTAAAAATAACAACAACAATAATAATAAAAAGAAATCTTACTCATAATATCTTCGTAATATTTCATAGGTGGACACGGCGAGCTCATATACAACGTCTGCGAAATTTCATCTTTGTACTCGCTTGGAATGGCTACGACTGCCACGCCCTGCAAATATGTCTGCACTTCGGCGTGTTTAATATTTTCTTCCTCTAATTCGTTAAAATCAACCAGATATTTTGGAGTTAGGGGCCGTCTGTAAACGAAACTTGGTGATAAAACGATAATGGTGATAAAATTTAATAAAAACTGAGAAAAAATATGAATGAATGAACGGAAAAAAAAAGAAGATGAGTACACAAAATTACGAACCAGATGGACCCTCTCGGCTTGGCTCGACTCGTCTCGTCTCAGTGGGGCCGTTGATGTTGGCACAACGCGAATTTAAAGATTAAATCGGTCTTCAGGGCAGGCGAAGCAGGCAAAAGGATAGTGAATCAAAATGATAACCGGACGGGATAGTGATTCAAAATTGGGATAGAAGAGGATAGCGAGATGCTGCTCCATAGGAAAGCGAGGAAGGATAGTGAGATGCGTTTGTTCTGGAAGAAGAGGGTAGGATAGAATGCGAATGCGTCTATCTTGGAAGACAAGCGAAGGCTCAATGAGAGGTATGACTGTTCAGGGCGGAGGATCGGGACCGAATGCGAGAAGCTTCTATCCAGGATGGCAACCGAGGACTGAATGTGAGGTATGACCGTTCAGGACGAAGGAGCGGGACCGAATGCGGAATGCGTTCTGCCAGGATGGTGACGTGGGGCCGAATGAGAGCCATCAATACTTGACCATCAAACAAATGTTTGAGCCCACGAATCTGCTTCCTCTTCTTCTTCGTGTCTTTCTTGCGACATCTATGTATGCGAAATTACACACACACACACACACGTAAATTTTTTCTTTCGACGTTACTTTTTTACGTGGACCATTTTTTCTCGTATCGAGTAACGACATCTCGGTACATCATAATGAAATCTTTTGAAAATAATACAATTTTCTTTCACGTTATGAATTATAAACGAAAATTTAAACGTCGTTTGTTACATTTTAAGAGTTTAAAATATTGACCATACCCACCATTGGCGTTGGTAACGTACTGAATTTTCATTGGATAAAATATATATATATATATATATATATATATATATATATGTAGTTGAAATTACAATATTTTATTACACATATATGAATATAATGACAAATAGGTTTTTATTGTCGATATAATACAAATTTCTTTATTTCAATATATGTATTTTACTCGTTCCTATTTGTATATATACAGCATACATACATACATACATACATATATATATGATATGTATAGTAATGTAATTTAAAGCAAATGATATAATACTTCTAAGCTGAATGTATGTATTTTCATTGGTTTGAAATGTACGTTGATCGCTTCTTCCTGTATTCTGAAAGGCGTTAAAATCTCTTCGCTATTGCTCAGTATATCGTTCGTATCTGGATTCCACTTAAGACGATTGTTATCTTCTAACCATTGATTTGCACCCAATGTTGTTTCTTTTATCGACGTTATTGTGAACGACGTAAATAAGTCCCGGGCAATATCGCGCGATGGGGAGGATAAAATTATTCGTTATTTAATTTAGACGAGGATATATTTAAGTGGAAAAACAACTAATTTTACGATATTAATTCTTACTTTAATATTAACGTCAACTCGTACAAAATACCTCTTAGATTCGCCAATTTCGTATATGTGTTCAAGTCTTAATAGGATAGTATCATTTTTTCAAGGTTCCAAAGTAAGAATATTAACGTTCTCTGGTAAGTTCTTATGAAGTCCTGATTTCTATATGAAATAATAACAAATAATAGGACAGTGACTTTTCCTTTCTTATAGATAAATAAAAATAAGAGTAATTAAAACGTTAGAAAAAAAAAAAAAGAAAGAAAAGACAAAGACATATTTCAGCTGGCATTACATCAGCATTATTAGGCCAATTATCCATATTTCTTTTAGAGGTAGTAAAAATGAAGATCGATGGAGGAAGTGCTAAGCCCAATGTTATCTCTTTTACTTTTATTGAAGGAGTGTAGATATTATTAAAATCTATACAATGCCTGCCATGTACCACCAGACCCATATCCTTGGCCATCTTATTCAAAGCTTCATGGAAGCGGAATGCATCGTCCTTTAATAATCTTCTGTGAAGCTGCATCATAATCCTAAGATTTCTAATTATTACACTGGATAAATATTATTATTTTTAAATCTTATATAATTTCTTATTTTTTTTTTGTTTCGTTGATTATTCCAGGCCTTCCTAGTTATTTGTATTTAAATGTAAAACTCTTATTATTCAATTAACGTATTTATCTTCCACAGATAATACTGCTTTATATTTGTTGTCCACAAAAGTTGTTGTATGTCCACAAGAGGTAATTATCGAATTGTATCTATATTTGTTTTATGATGTAAGACCATATTTTTATGTTGGACCCTCGCGCGCGCACGTATATATATATATATATATATATATATATATATATATATATATATACAAACTTATATATACACCCTGAAGGAGTGAAATTGCAGGATGTTCACCAGACAGTACAAGTCCGTGAAAGATCGGATATTTGGGTATATCCTTTTATATCAGACTGTACCCTATGTATTCCAGACAAGTGCTGAGAGACATGCCCTTTGGTGGGGTTGAAAAGCCCAAATAAAAAAGCAATTTCCACAGGGCGGCAGCGTCAGTCTACTGCATCATTCATCTGGATTACTAAGCCTTATAGAAGGTCTCCTGCTGCGTGCAACGTTTTCTTAAATTTTATTTCTCATCTGATATCCTAATTTATCCCAAATGCATACTGTAGTAAAGCGTGATCTCTTTTATGCCAAGCTACATGATTTAATTGCGAGTAAACGAGAAGAAAATTGTTCTCATCTTTCTCAAGAGAGGTACTCTGAAATAATTTCTGAAGTGAATTCCGCCAAAGCTGAGTGCAAAAAGTCTAAGGACTGCAGACGATTAAAACGTTTTGACGTTATTAAAATTAAAGGCAAAGATAAGCTAATTGCACCATATAAACCAGGAGTAACGAATATACAATATTATGTTACAAATGAAGAATTGTTCGATATATTATCTGAAACTCACAAAAAATGAGGATATGGAGGAAGACCAAGAATGGTTAAAGAATTGCAAGTAAAATACAAAAATATTACAACCGAAGTTGTAAGGTTGTATTTAAATTTATGAAAAAAATGTAAAATGAAACGAATTTCTAAAAGAATACCTCCTCTTGCTGGAATTGGTGATACCATACAAATACAAGTCCCTGAAAACTATCCTGACCCTACAGGTGTCAAGAATGTGTTGGCGGTTGTTATTGGGATAGAAGACTCCATCTTTTATAAATTAGCAAACAAAAATGGTACCCTCAAGGAGCTTTATAGCCCTGATCAGTTTATAATTAGGAAAGAAAAGTTAATTTCCATAGATGAAATTTCTTCTCAAGAAATGACGTTAAGAGAAGCAGCTGCTGATAATTTGAGAAATGAAGAGCAAGACTATACAAGGTGTCCTTGTAAAAAGAAGTGCTACAAGACTATGCAGTTGTAGAAGCAAAGGACTCACGTGTAGTTCAAATTGTCATAACGATTTAAATTGTTCCAATAAATAAAATTGTATAACGTTATTCACATAATTAAGTAAATTTATTAAATTTATTAAGTTCATTTATGTATGCTGTTACTTAAGCTTTCTCCTATTTTGAGGTATATCATAATATGTTTTGATAATAGAATGTGATCTAGAAACATAACAAAAATATGTTTATTCAATACTTACTATCATTGCATGGTAAATGTCGATATACCTGTGTAATTTAGAAATAAGGATATTTAGCAAATATTTAAAATATACACCAAATGACTGTGTAACCTAACATTCTTCAATTTTTGTCTTTCATGGTAATAAATATGTATATATATGAACACACAAATTGTTATTTTTTTCAAGCTTATTTCACCCACCTTAGAACCATCTATAATTTGAATCTGTCTTATCGGAGATACATGTAATGCTTTGCAAAAATAGACCAAGATAAATATATACTTGATAAATGTGTTGGGAAGGTCATCCGAATAGAGTTAAGTAGAGAGCTCTGTTTTTATTTTTCTTTTTCTTTTTGCGTCGGAAATTACCCGCAATATTTTCTAACACACATAAAAACCATGTATAACTTAATTTATTCGAAGACAAACAACTATATTTATGTCATAAAATGTGTTACATAAACGTCAGTTTGTTATCAACAAAATTGTTTTGCTATAAATGTTCAAGGTTGATATTAAGATTTACAATATTTCACTTATTAGAGTTAAGTTATTATTAAGATTATTAGTTTCTATCATGATAATTGAAATATTGAAGTAAGATATTAAAAAGGTAATATGTTTCTTATATTATAAATCTATGAACGTATTCTATTAATTATTGGTCAGGTTCATAACAGACGTTGTCAGCCTTGAATGTATTTATATAGAAATGAAAATTATCTGTAATGACTTTTAATCCACTGTCTATTGATAATCGGAATTAGTGTATATTTCTTTTTTTTTTTTTTACAGAAAAAATACCACGCAGAGGTATTCTCGGAGCAATGCTGTTTTTGGCGTGTATGTTTTCATATGTAATACGTACAAACTTGTCTATTACCATCGTTGCTGTGGTGAATGCGACTAGTAAAAATGGAACTGTTGGTCCTCTTTGTACTGCAAACTCTCTTACGAGTAATAAAACTACTGGCTAAAAGATGTAATACCTCTTAAAAATAGTATTTTCTTTTTATATTTCATATTGTCAGTATATGTTTTAATTCTAAACGAATTTCAGTACGGTGAACGTTACGAGTGGAATCAGCACATACAAGGACTTTTGCTATCTGGATATTTTTATGGTGTTTTACCAGCCAGCGTACCAGCTGGACTTTTAGCTGAGAAGTATGGTGGTTCTAAAGTGGTTGCGTAAGCTAAATTATATTCTAATACAATCATTGATTAACTTTTTAATCCAACTCGCATATTACTGTTATTATCAGATTTGCCACGTTAATTCCTGCAGTATTAAATCTACTGATGCCATGGGCTTCCAGTATTCACTATGGCTTTGTTTTTGTGCTTCGTTTTATGATGGGATTTTTTGGTGTAAGTTCTTTTTAACAATCGACACTATCGGTACATTTATTATTTTACTTAAGATAAGAAAAGCTTTAATACAAAGAAGTAACTAATTTATTCGAAATGCTAAAAAAAAAAATTGTCCTAATGCATTTTTATCTTTATAGTTTTGGTCTATCAACATCCTTCAAGGATTTAATTTCATAACACCACATTATCTCCTTCTGTAACATATTATTTTATTGTAGGGTGCTGTTTATCCTGCTCTTCATGCAATGATTGCAAGGTGGGTGCCACCTAGCGAAAAGGGAATGTTTGTGTGGACTATGCAAGGTAATATGTCAATCACTTAAATTTTAAATAATCAACAAGAAAAAAAATAACATTTTTTTCTTTTTTTTTTACAGGTGGACCTTTTGGTACGGTTGTAACATTTTCTTTATGCGGACAAGTAATCAGTGCTTTTGGATGGAAAGCAGCATACTATGTTACCAGTGGACTTATGTTAGTTTTTTATGTTCTGTGGGCCTATCATATATAACATGATACACCTGATGTTCATCCAGGAATCACTCAAAAAGAAGAGTCATATATAAAAGAGCAAATAGGTACTTCTATATCAAAGAAAACGATGCCGCTCCCTGTAAAATCAATTGTCACATCGATACAATTCTTAGTTTTATTATGGGCTCACTTTGCAAATATGTGGGGAATATATTTCATTGCAACCAATGTCCCAAAGTATACCTTGGAAGTACATAGCAAGATTAGGTGCTGGTGTATTATTTGCAGCTGCGGGTGATTATATTCGAAGAAAAAATATTTTAACTTTGGGACTGCTTCGTAAAATATTTATGCTGTTTAGTGAGTATCTAATAATACATTTTGTATATAGATTTCTATTATAATAATACATATACATATTCTGAAAGAAATACTTTTTATTTACTAGCACACATGGGTCCAGCTATTTGTTTGATTATTATGACCTATGCTGGGTGCGATGCAACAACAGCAATGGTGATGTTGATCTTGGCATTGACTTTTAATGGTGCTGCCTGTCAAACTAGTTTGGTAAATCATCAAGATCTTGCACCTAACTTAGCTGGCTCTTTGTACGGGGTTATGAATACTTTCGGCAGTTTTTCTGGATTTATTATATCACCGATCATTGGTGCTTTAACCAATGAAAGAGTATGTTCGCCGTTATCAAAAGTTCAAATAAGAGAAAATATGTTGATAATTTTAACTGCATTTTTTAACAATATCCATTTATTCTATAGAATGGAGTGGAAGTATGGCGTACTGTTTTCTGGTTATCGGCAGGTGTATTTGTTTCGGCAATAATTCTATTTTGGATCTTTGGATCTGCGCAAATACAGACCTGGAACGACTTGAGCCATCATAATAAACCCATAGAAATATTAGAAGAGGAGAAGCAAATGACAGTGATGGAGGTGCCAGTTAAAGAATTACAGACTGATGCTGACGAGAATGAACGTCTGTGAAATACTACAGATAATTTAAATATTAGAACGAAATATTAGATTACATTTTGATTAGGGAAGGAAATATAAAAGTTCGATTTATCTCATCATCTTTTTTATTTGTTTATTTCACAAGTACACATTTTCTGGTGACATCTACAATGGACAATATACTTTTACGAATTTTAACAACGAAAGATTTCATTCATTACATCATTTTTGCAAGATTTATGTTTTCCCCATTAATATATTTAATTTTCATTCCGTAATAGTAGAGCATTTTATTACGATAAGAATATCCTGCAAAAAGGATTTACTTACTACTACTACAATAATTTTTATACTTGTATTTTATCTGACCATAAATATTAATTGTATACCAATATAGATAGTTTTATTTATATACGTATATATAAATTCGAGCAGAAGGAGGTGTTCTTTTCGAAATGCGTAACATTTTTGTTGATGGCTCTGAAGATTTTGTTTCGAAGCAACTCTTTTGCGTTTATGGTCAAGGCTCGATGTGAAGAACTGGTAGATTTCTGATTAGTCGAATAATCTTTAGAGGCGTTTATAATTTGATCGAGCAGACCTTCGTTTTCGATATTTGGCAATATGAATACCAAACCATTATGACAATTTGAATTACATATAAGTCCTTTGCTTCTACAACCACAACTAATCTTGCAACACTTCTGATTGCAACGACACCTTGTATAGTCTTGCTCGTCACTTCTCAAATAAGCAGTAGCTGTTCCTCTTAACATCATTTCTTGAGAAGAAATTTCATCTAGGGAGAGTAACTTTTCTTTCCAAGTGACAAACTGATCGCGGCTATAGAGCTCCTTGAAGGTACCATCTTTGTTTGCTAATTTATAAAAGGTGGAGTCTTCTATTTCAATAATAACCGCCAACACATTCTTGGCACCTGTACGACCACGATAGTTTTCAGAGACTTTTATTTGTACAGTAGCACCAATTCGAGCAGGAGGTCTTCTTTTAAAAATTCGTAACGTTTTTGCCAATTAGTCTTGAAGAATCTGTTCAGAAGAAGCTCTTTCGCGTTGTTTGATCAGGGCTCGATGTGAAGAACTGGTTGGTTTCTAATTCCTCCGTAATCCTCCGTGGAATGTTGTGTTCTTGGCAAATTGAACAAAGGACAGACCATCCGGCCATTTATTTGTATCGTTATCGCTCATCCATGCAATTAACGAATCCCTTATTTCCTGATTGGTCCTTTCAAGTGAGCACTGTGTTTGGCTATGAGGAGACCTTCCATAAATTATCTTAACATCTTTCCACATAGCCCTTAGTTCAGATATCTCTTCGTCAAAGAATTTCCTATCCTCATCCAATTACAATAAAGCTGGAGCAACGAATATTAAAAATATTTGAAAAAGACGAAAAGCTATTTCTTCAGCTGACTTAGTTTCCAAAGGTATTAACTGCATAAACTTCGTTGAATGATTTTGATATATCAATACGAACTTATATTGGCCGTCTATTTGTGACTCCATGTCTATCAGATCGACATGACATTTTGAGAATAAGTTCGTACTGACCACTGCTACCGCAACGGTATCTTTTTTTCGTATGCCTTGTTGTTTCTTTTTACATTTTTTACATAAATTTAAATACAACATTACAACTTCAGTTGTAATATTTTTGTATTTAATTTGCAATTCTTTAACCATTCGTGCTCTTCCTCCATGTCCTAATTTGATGTGAGTTTCAGATAATATATTGAACAATTCTTCATTGGTAACGTAATACTGTATATTCGTTGCTCCTGGCTTTAATGGCACAATTAGCTTCTCTTCATCTCTATAAGTTTGCCATCATTAAAACGCATTAACCGTAAAATTATAGTATCGATAAATTAGACATGAAGATATTTATAAGCGTACAGTATTGACATTTTTACACCAAATCGCACAGATAACCACCGAACTGTTAGTAATGTAAATTTTTAAAAGTTATATAATTATTTGTGCCAAGGGATATTAGTTATTTGATTAATACGTCTATACAGAACAAATAATACCAATGACTCTTACTTTTTGGTATTCATTAAGTAGTTTGACGATCATCTCATATAAATTAATTAGAAAATATAAATATATAAATACTTATAAATAAGCATACATATAATATATGATATGCGCGCGCGTGTGTGTGTGTAGCTGTGATTTGATTATAATTTGGAAAGAAAAGAAAAAAAAAAAACAAAAAATGATTATTTGTCCTTCTCAAATATGTTCTTACAATATCTGTCTGTGTAATTATTGATCAGATCATACAGCTTACATATAATATAATACTCAATAAAAGGTATGATGCAACGCGAACGATTAAACGTCTAATACCCAGATGTATCGAAAGATAATTTGTCGAAACGCTCTTGTGTGTACTGTCTCTTCGACTACAACGTACATACGCGTTACTTCGCAAACGTTTAAACGAAGAAAAAGAAATTGTAAAGATTTGTATAATCTTTATGCTAAATCTCTTATATAACAAAGATTCATTGAATTATGCATGAATTCGATAACATCGTATGTACGTTATATCACATCGACGTAATAAAACCAGTTGTAAATTTATAACGGACCGTACCTAATGTATTCAGAACAACCCCAGCAGACGTGCTTCGGAGGGGTTGAAAAGCCCTAACAAAAAATCAATATCCACATATTCGGCTATATTCTTTTATACCGGACCGGACCTGATGTATTCAGAACAACCCCAGCAGACGTGCTTCGGAGGGGTTGAAAAGCCCTAACAAAAAATCAATATCCACATATTCGGCTATATTCTTTTATACCGGACCGGACCTGATGTATTCAGAACAACCCCAGCAGACGTGCTTCGGAGGGGTTGAAAAGCCCTAACAAAAAATCAATATCCACATATTCGGCTATATTCTTTTATACCGGACCGGACCTGATGTATTCAGAACAACCCCAGCAGACGTGCTTCGGAGGGGTTGAAAAGCCCTAACAAAAAATCAATATCCACATATTCGGCTATATTCTTTTATACCGGACCGGACCTGATGTATTCAGAACAACCCCAGCAGACATGCTTCGGAGGGGTTGAAAAGCCCTAACAAAAAATCAAGATCTACAGGGCAGAGACAGTCTACTGCTTTATTGTTACTCCTAATCCATTGTACTCTTGAACATCTGTCGTTTATTAACCGTTACAGAATTTTCCCAGCTGCCTGTAATGGTTTCTTCATTTTTTTTTCTCATCTAATACCCTAATTTATCCCAAATGGATATTGGAGTAAAGCATGATATCTTTTTCGCCAGACTACATGATTTAATTGGGAGTAAAGGAGAAGAAAATTGATCTCATCTTTCTCAAGAGAGGTACTTTGAAATAATTTCTGAAGTAAATTCCGCCAAAGCTAAGCGCAAAAAATCTAGGGACTACAGACGATTAAAACGTTTTGACCTAATTAAAATTAGAAGCAAAGAGTAGCTAATTGTACCATTAAATATCTGATCTAAGGGCTATGTGGAAAGATGTGAAAATAATTTATGGAAGGTCTCGTCATATCCAAACACAGCGCGCACTTGAAAGGACCAATCAGGAAATAAGGGATTTGTTATTAGCATGGATGAGCGATAATGATACAAATAAATGGTCTCTCTTTTGTTCAATTTAGTAAGAACACTACATTCCACGAAGAATTACGTCGAGGTCATTATGAAGCCATGTTTAGCATTAAACCAAAAAGAGGCCTAATATCGTCATCTTTGCCTGACGAACAAATGGCAAATATCGAAAACGAAGATCAACTCGATGAAATTATAAATGCTTCTAAAGATAATTCGAGTAATCAGAAACAGACCAATTCATCACATCCAGCCCTGACCAAACAACTGAAAGAGCTCCTTCCGAACAGAGTCTTCAAGAGTAATTGGCAAAAATGTTACGAATTCCTAAAAGAAGACCCCCTGCTCGAATTGATGATACTGTACAAATAAAAGTCCCTGAAAACTATCGTGGCCGTACAAGTGCCAAGAATGTGTTGGCGGTTGTTATTGGAATAGAAGACACCATCTTTTATAAATTAGCAAACAAAAATGGTACCCTCAAGGAGTTCTACAGCCGCGATCAGTTTGTCATTTGGAAAGAAAAGTTACTTTCCATAAACGAAATTTCTACTCAAGAAATGAAGTTAAGAGAAGCAGCTGCTGATAATTTGAGAAATGAAGAGCAAGACTATACAAGTTGCCGTTGTAATCAGAAGTGGCACAAGACTATGCAGTTGTAGAAGCAAAGGACTTACATGTAATTCAAATTGTCATAACGGTTTAAATTGTTCCAATAAATAAGATTGTTCTAGCTTACGTATGATATAAAACTCGATAAAAAGTATGATGCTACCCGAAAGATTGAACGTCTAATACCCGGATGTATTAAAAGATAATTTGTCGAAACGCTCTTGTGTGTACTGTCTCTTCGATTACAACGTACATACGACGTGTTACTTCGCAAACGTTTAAACGGAGAAAAAGAAATTTTAGATTTGTATAATCTTTATGGTAAAGCTCTCTTATATAACAAAGATTGATTGAATTATACATGAATTCGATACCATCGTATGTACGTTATATCACATTGATGTAATAAAACCAGTTGTAAACGCAACAATATATACCATATATATATATATATATATATATATATATATATATATATATATATAAATACGAGAAAGAATTCTATGTACGTAAAAATAAATGTGTATTTTATCTGGGCGATTGTATAGGAATAATTTTCACGTTGCGAGAATTATTATTTTCAGGGAAATTACGCAAAGCCTGTTCCAGAGTGTAACAAATGTGGCAGAAACATTTGTCACTTACAAACGACGAGTTGTAAGTTTTGGTATCGATAATAATATTATTATTATTATTATTATCAATATATTCTACGTTACCAGCACGATCATCCTTCTTCCTGTTTGAACAAAGGCACGACCTATTGATCGTATCCTTGTGGAGATTATCGATCACCGCGTTCGATCTTTTGGTAAGTTTTTCCAAGACTGATTCAGGACAGGTGTCACGAATGCAGAAGGTGCTCTTCAAAATTTCCAATACCTTCATCGTTTGCAAAATCAACTTCTCGTTTATATCGGTGTCACTCAGGAAACCTTTGTATCAAAAAGATTATTTTTTACATTAATAATTATCAAAAAAAAAAAAAAGAAAAACAATTATACATATAAATGTATGTGTGTAATATATTAAGTTATATATAAGAAAAATCGATTTTCTTTTGCTTACCTTGAGGAGACCATGGGTACAGTCAAAGCTGTATCAATTCCATGAGCCCATCCATCAAGAGAACCTTTTTGAAAAATAACAAATAAATATACATTTTTTCTTCTGTTCTTTCTTTCGTTTATATACCATATAATATATTCTTTGTATAAATTTCAAATTATCGTTATCATTACCTCTAAGATTTTGATATAACTTATGTTTATATAACTTATAAGTAATTTTATCTTTATATATAGATTGGGCTTGTGTGTGTATATAAATATATATAATGTAACTAACTAACCATGTGATTGATGTCTTATTTTCTCCATCTTAGAACCAATGCAAGCAGATCTTTTAACTGTATCTTGAAGAATGGCCGTAGTGACACTGTAAGCATTTTTATTGATGGCATCGCAAATCGATTCCAGGAGATCATCGATGATCGCCAATACCACAATCGATGATTCCAGGGAATCAACGACAATCGGTAATTGTAATTTGCGCAAAACATCTTCCTTCCTTTCGTCCACCTTGTATGTGGCCATAGTTTGAACGTCTTGATCTTTTGCCGGGTACCTGACAACTTCACCGCATTTGTCAATGACCTCGTCAAGAATACATTGGGTCAACGTTAAGGATTCGAAGATCTTGTCCACAAAATCCCTTAAAATTTTATTTATCAAATTTTTGTTGGCCTGATAATCGGATAGTAATTCGGTATTGGAGCTTCTAGGTCTGCAAGTTAATTCGGTTTGCCTTTCGTTGTCGATTATTATTTTATTCCTTATTCCATCGTATTTTATCGAGGTCTGAGCATGGTTTTCTATTTTATTCTGACGTAAAAGATTCGATGAATCTAAATTCCAGAAAACACGTTCCTCTAGATAGTAGAGAATATCGGATATCAATGTATTCAGTTCCATTCTAGAATAATCTTCTTCCTCCCATATAAAATGTATATCTTTTATTTCCTCTTCCTCTTCCTCTTCTTCATCTTCTTCTTTTGTTTCCTTTGTAACATTGATTTTTAATATTTCCGTGGCAATTTGTAAATTTAAATCCGGATTAATCTTGAGTATAGTTTGCGTTTGACGAGTATTCTTTATCTGCGGCACTGGACCATCTCTCATAGATGCTAAAAAATATTTCTTCCATTGTACATAGAGTTTCTTTCAACGTTCATTTGTTCGTTATATTTCCTTGATCAATAAATAATTTAAATAATAATAATAATAATAATAATAAAAATAAAAAAATATTATTCGTTATAATTCTTATTTGTCCAAGCATTAATAAGTCAATAATGTTTCAAATATAAAAATCTTTAATAAATCTATAATAAATCGCGACTTAATTGTTGTTCAATCCGATAAAAATGAAAATCGAGCACAAGAAAAAATATCCTCGAAGGAAGGTCTATGTTTTAACGTTTACAATAATTTTATATATAAAAGAGCTAATAGTAAAAATAACAACAACAATAATAATAAAAAGAAATCTTACTCATAATATCTTCGTAATATTTCATAGGTGGACACGGCGAGCTCATATACAACGTCTGCGAAATTTCATCTTTGTACTCGCTTGGAATGGCTACGACTGCCACGCCCTGCAAATATGTCTGCACTTCGGCGTGTTTAATATTTTCTTCCTCTAATTCGTTAAAATCAACCAGATATTTTGGAGTTAGGGGCCGTCTGTAAACGAAACTTGGTGATAAAACGATAATGGTGATAAAATTTAATAAAAACTGAGAAAAAATATGAATGAATGAACGGAAAAAAAAAGAAGATGAGTACACAAAATTACGAACCAGATGGACCCTCTCGGCTTGGCTCGACTCGTCTCGTCTCAGTGGGGCCGTTGATGTTGGCACAACGCGAATTTAAAGATTAAATCGGTCTTCAGGGCAGGCGAAGCAGGCAAAAGGATAGTGAATCAAAATGATAACCGGACGGGATAGTGATTCAAAATTGGGATAGAAGAGGATAGCGAGATGCTGCTCCATAGGAAAGCGAGGAAGGATAGTGAGATGCGTTTGTTCTGGAAGAAGAGGGTAGGATAGAATGCGAATGCGTCTATCTTGGAAGACAAGCGAAGGCTCAATGAGAGGTATGACTGTTCAGGGCGGAGGATCGGGACCGAATGCGAGAAGCTTCTATCCAGGATGGCAACCGAGGACTGAATGTGAGGTATGACCGTTCAGGACGAAGGAGCGGGACCGAATGCGGAATGCGTTCTGCCAGGATGGTGACGTGGGGCCGAATGAGAGCCATCAATACTTGACCATCAAACAAATGTTTGAGCCCACGAATCTGCTTCCTCTTCTTCTTCGTGTCTTTCTTGCGACATCTATGTATGCGAAATTACACACACACACACACACGTAAATTTTTTCTTTCGACGTTACTTTTTTACGTGGACCATTTTTTCTCGTATCGAGTAACGACATCTCGGTACATCATAATGAAATCTTTTGAAAATAATACAATTTTCTTTCACGTTATGAATTATAAACGAAAATTTAAACGTCGTTTGTTACATTTTAAGAGTTTAAAATATTGACCATACCCACCATTGGCGTTGGTAACGTACTGAATTTTCATTGGATAAAATATATATATATATATATATATATATATATATATGTAGTTGAAATTACAATATTTTATTACACATATATGAATATAATGACAAATAGGTTTTTATTGTCGATATAATACAAATTTCTTTATTTCAATATATGTATTTTACTCGTTCCTATTTGTATATATACAGCATACATACATACATACATACATATATATATGATATGTATAGTAATGTAATTTAAAGCAAATGATATAATACTTCTAAGCTGAATGTATGTATTTTCATTGGTTTGAAATGTACGTTGATCGCTTCTTCCTGTATTCTGAAAGGCGTTAAAATCTCTTCGCTATTGCTCAGTATATCGTTCGTATCTGGATTCCACTTAAGACGATTGTTATCTTCTAACCATTGATTTGCACCCAATGTTGTTTCTTTTATCGACGTTATTGTGAACGACGTAAATAAGTCCCGGGCAATATCGCGCGATGGGGAGGATAAAATTATTCGTTATTTAATTTAGACGAGGATATATTTAAGTGGAAAAACAACTAATTTTACGATATTAATTCTTACTTTAATATTAACGTCAACTCGTACAAAATACCTCTTAGATTCGCCAATTTCGTATATGTGTTCAAGTCTTAATAGGATAGTATCATTTTTTCAAGGTTCCAAAGTAAGAATATTAACGTTCTCTGGTAAGTTCTTATGAAGTCCTGATTTCTATATGAAATAATAACAAATAATAGGACAGTGACTTTTCCTTTCTTATAGATAAATAAAAATAAGAGTAATTAAAACGTTAGAAAAAAAAAAAAAGAAAGAAAAGACAAAGACATATTTCAGCTGGCATTACATCAGCATTATTAGGCCAATTATCCATATTTCTTTTAGAGGTAGTAAAAATGAAGATCGATGGAGGAAGTGCTAAGCCCAATGTTATCTCTTTTACTTTTATTGAAGGAGTGTAGATATTATTAAAATCTATACAATGCCTGCCATGTACCACCAGACCCATATCCTTGGCCATCTTATTCAAAGCTTCATGGAAGCGGAATGCATCGTCCTTTAATAATCTTCTGTGAAGCTGCATCATAATCCTAAGATTTCTAATTATTACACTGGATAAATATTATTATTTTTAAATCTTATATAATTTCTTATTTTTTTTTTGTTTCGTTGATTATTCCAGGCCTTCCTAGTTATTTGTATTTAAATGTAAAACTCTTATTATTCAATTAACGTATTTATCTTCCACAGATAATACTGCTTTATATTTGTTGTCCACAAAAGTTGTTGTATGTCCACAAGAGGTAATTATCGAATTGTATCTATATTTGTTTTATGATGTAAGACCATATTTTTATGTTGGACCCTTGCGCGCGCACGTATATATATATATATATATATACAAACTTATATATACACCCTGAAGGAGTGAAATTGCAGGATGTTCACCAGACAGTACAAGTCCGTGAAAAATCGGATATTTGGGTATATCCTTTTATATCAGACTGTACCCTATGTATTCCAGACAAGTGCTGAGAGACATGCCCTTTGGTGGGGTTGAAAAGCCCAAATAAAAAAGCAATTTCCACAGGGCGGCAGCGTCAGTCTACTGCATCATTCATCTGGATTACTAAGCCTTATAGAAGGTCTCCTGCTGCGTGCAACGTTTTCTTAAATTTTATTTCTCATCTGATATCCTAATTTATCCCAAATGCATACTGTAGTAAAGCGTGATCTCTTTTATGCCAAGCTACATGATTTAATTGCGAGTAAACGAGAAGAAAATTGTTCTCATCTTTCTCAAGAGAGGTACTCTGAAATAATTTCTGAAGTGAATTCCGCCAAAGCTGAGTGCAAAAAGTCTAAGGACTGCAGACGATTAAAACGTTTTGACGTTATTAAAATTAAAGGCAAAGATAAGCTAATTGCACCATATAAACCAGGAGTAACGAATATACAATATTATGTTACAAATGAAGAATTGTTCGATATATTATCTGAAACTCACAAAAAATGAGGATATGGAGGAAGACCAAGAATGGTTAAAGAATTGCAAGTAAAATACAAAAATATTACAACCGAAGTTGTAAGGTTGTATTTAAATTTATGAAAAAAATGTAAAACGAAACGAATTTCTAAAAGAATACCTCCTCTTGCTGGAATTGGTGATACCATACAAATACAAGTCCCTGAAAACTATCCTGACCCTACAGGTGTCAAGAATGTGTTGGCGGTTGTTATTGGGATAGAAGACTCCATCTTTTATAAATTAGCAAACAAAAATGGTACCCTCAAGGAGCTTTATAGCCCTGATCAGTTTATAATTAGGAAAGAAAAGTTAATTTCCATAGATGAAATTTCTTCTCAAGAAATGACGTTAAGAGAAGCAGCTGCTGATAATTTGAGAAATGAAGAGCAAGACTATACAAGGTGTCCTTGTAAAAAGAAGTGCTACAAGACTATGCAGTTGTAGAAGCAAAGGACTCACGTGTAGTTCAAATTGTCATAACGATTTAAATTGTTCCAATAAATAAAATTGTATAACGTTATTCACATAATTAAGTAAATTTATTAAATTTATTAAGTTCATTTATGTATGCTGTTACTTAAGCTTTCTCCTATTTTGAGGTATATCATAATATGTTTTGATAATAGAATGTGATCTAGAAACATAACAAAAATATGTTTATTCAATACTTACTATCATAGCATGGTAAATGTCGATATACCTGTGTAATTTAGAAATAAGGATATTTAGCAAATATTTAAAATATACACCAAATGACTGTGTAACCTAACATTCTTCAATTTTTGTCTTTCATGGTAATAAATATGTATATATATGAACACACAAATTGTTATTTTTGTCAAGCTTATTTCACCCACCTTTGAACCATCTATAATTTGAATCTGTCTTATCGGAGATACATGTAATGCTTTGCAAAAATAGACCAAGATAAATATATACTGGATGAATGTGTTGGGAAGGTCATCCGAATAGAGCTAAGTAGAGAGCTCTGTTTTTATTTTTCTTTTTTTTTTTGCGTCGGAAATTACCCGCAATATTTTCTAACACACATAAAAACAATGTATAACTTAATTTATTCGAATACAAACAACTATATTTATGTCATAAAATGTGTTACATAAACGTCAGTTTGTTATCAACAAAATTGTTTTGCTATAAATGTTCAAGGTTGATATTAAGATTTACAATATTTCACTTATTAGAGTTAAGTTATTATTAAGATTATTAGTTTCTATCATGATAATTGAAATATTGAAGTAAGATATTAAAAAGGTAATATGTTTCTTATATTATAAATCTATGAACGTATTCTATTAATTATTGGTCAGGTTCATAACAGACGTTGTCAGCCTTGAATGTATTTATATAGAAATGAAAATTATCTGTAATGACTTTTAATCCACTGTCTATTGATAATCGGAATTAGTGTATATTTCTTTTTTTTTTTTTTACAGAAAAAATACCACGCAGAGGTATTCTCGGAGCAATGCTGTTTTTGGCGTGTATGTTTTCATATGTAATACGTACAAACTTGTCTATTACCATCGTTGCTGTGGTGAATGCGACTAGTAAAAATGGAACTGTTGGTCCTCTTTGTACTGCAAACTCTCTTACGAGTAATAAAACTACTGGCTAAAAGATGTAATACCTCTTAAAAATAGTATTTTCTTTTTATATTTCATATTGTCAGTATATGTTTTAATTCTAAACGAATTTCAGTACGGTGAACGTTACGAGTGGAATCAGCACATACAAGGACTTTTGCTATCTGGATATTTTTATGGTGTTTTACCAGCCAGCGTACCAGCTGGACTTTTAGCTGAGAAGTATGGTGGTTCTAAAGTGGTTGCGTAAGCTAAATTATATTCTAATACAATCATTGATTAACTTTTTAATCCAACTCGCATATTACTGTTATTATCAGATTTGCCACGTTAATTCCTGCAGTATTAAATCTACTGATGCCATGGGCTTCCAGTATTCACTATGGCTTTGTTTTTGTGCTTCGTTTTATGATGGGATTTTTTGGTGTAAGTTCTTTTTAACAATCGACACTATCGGTACATTTATTATTTTACTTAAGATAAGAAAAGCTTTAATACAAAGAAGTAACTAATTTATTCGAAATGCTAAAAAAAAAAATTGTCCTAATGCATTTTTATCTTTATAGTTTTGGTCTATCAACATCCTTCAAGGATTTAATTTCATAACACCACATTATCTCCTTCTGTAACATATTATTTTATTGTAGGGTGCTGTTTATCCTGCTCTTCATGCAATGATTGCAAGGTGGGTGCCACCTAGCGAAAAGGGAATGTTTGTGTGGACTATGCAAGGTAATATGTCAATCACTTAAATTTTAAATAATCAACAAGAAAAAAAATAACATTTTTTTCTTTTTTTTTTACAGGTGGACCTTTTGGTACGGTTGTAACATTTTCTTTATGCGGACAAGTAATCAGTGCTTTTGGATGGAAAGCAGCATACTATGTTACCAGTGGACTTATGTTAGTTTTTTATGTTCTGTGGGCCTATCATATATAACATGATACACCTGATGTTCATCCAGGAATCACTCAAAAAGAAGAGTCATATATAAAAGAGCAAATAGGTACTTCTATATCAAAGAAAACGATGCCACTCCCTGTAAAATCAATTGTCACATCGATACAATTCTTAGTTTTATTATGGGCTCACTTTGCAAATATGTGGGGAATATATTTCATTGCAACCAATGTCCCAAAGTATACCTTGGAAGTACATAGCAAGATTAGGTGCTGGTGTATTATTTGCAGCTGCGGGTGATTATATTCGAAGAAAAAATATTTTAACTTTGGGACTGCTTCGTAAAATATTTATGCTGTTTAGTGAGTATCTAATAATACATTTTGTATATAGATTTCTATTATAATAATACATATACATATTCTGAAAGAAATACTTTTTATTTACTAGCACACATGGGTCCAGCTATTTGTTTGATTATTATGACCTATGCTGGGTGCGATGCAACAACAGCAATGGTGATGTTGATCTTGGCATTGACTTTTAATGGTGCTGCCTGTCAAACTAGTTTGGTAAATCATCAAGATCTTGCACCTAACTTAGCTGGCTCTTTGTACGGGGTTATGAATACTTTCGGCAGTTTTTCTGGATTTATTATACCACCGATCATTGGTGCTTTAACCAATGAAAGAGTATGTTCGCCGTTATCAAAAGTTCAAATAAGAGAAAATTTGTTGATAATTTTAACTGCATTTTTTAACAATATCCATTTATTCTATAGAATGGAGTGGAAGAATGGCGTACTGTTTTCTGGTTATCGGCAGGTGTATTTGTTTCGGCAATAATTCTATTTTGGATCTTTGGATCTGCGCAAATACAGACCTGGAACGACTTGAGCCATCATAATAAACCCATAGAAATATTAGAAGAGGAGAAGCAAATGACAGTGATGGAGGTGCCAGTTAAAGAATTACAGACTGATGCTGACGAGAATGAACGTCTGTGAAATACTACAGATAATTTAAATATTAGAACGAAATATTAGATTACATTTTGATTAGGGAAGGAAATATAAAAGTTCGATTTATCTCATCATCTTTTTTATTTGTTTATTTCACAAGTACACATTTTCTGATGACATCTACAATGGACAATATACTTTTACGAATTTTAACAACGAAAGATTTCATTCATTACATCATTTTTGCAAGATTTATGTTTTCCCCATTAATATATTTAATTTTCATTCCGTAATAGTAGAGCATTTTATTACGATAAGAATATCCTGCAAAAAGGATTTACTTACTACTACTACAATAATTTTTATACTTGTATTTTATCTGACCATAAATATTAATTGTATACCAATATAGATAGTTTTATTTATATACGTATATATAAATTCGAGCAGAAGGAGGTGTTCTTTTCGAAATGCGTAACATTTTTGTTGATGGCTCTGAAGATTTTGTTTCGAAGCAACTCTTTTGCGTTTATGGTCAAGGCTCGATGTGAAGAACTGGTAGATTTCTGATTAGTCGAATAATCTTTAGAGGCGTTTATAATTTGATCGAGCAGACCTTCGTTTTCGATATTTGGCAATATGAATACCAAACCATTATGACAATTTGAATTACATATAAGTCCTTTGCTTCTACAACCACAACTAATCTTGCAACACTTCTGATTGCAACGACACCTTGTATAGTCTTGCTCGTCACTTCTCAAATAAGCAGTAGCTGTTCCTCTTAACATCATTTCTTGAGAAGAAATTTCATCTAGGGAGAGTAACTTTTCTTTCCAAGTGACAAACTGATCGCGGCTATAGAGCTCCTTGAAGGTACCATCTTTGTTTGCTAATTTATAAAAGGTGGAGTCTTCTATTTCAATAATAACCGCCAACACATTCTTGGCACCTGTACGACCACGATAGTTTTCAGAGACTTTTATTTGTACAGTAGCACCAATTCGAGCAGGAGGTCTTCTTTTAAAAATTCGTAACGTTTTTGCCAATTAGTCTTGAAGAATCTGTTCAGAAGAAGCTCTTTCGCGTTGTTTGATCAGGGCTCGATGTGAAGAACTGGTTGGTTTCTAATTCCTCCGTAATCCTCCGTGGAATGTTGTGTTCTTGGCAAATTGAACAAAGGACAGACCATCCGGCCATTTATTTGTATCGTTATCGCTCATCCATACAATTAACGAATCCCTTATTTCCTGATTGGTCCTTTCAAGTGAGCACTGTGTTTGGCTATGAGGAGACCTTCCATAAATTATCTTAACATCTTTCCACATAGCCCTTAGTTCAGATATCTCTTCGTCAAAGAATTTCCTATCCTCATCCAATTACAATAAAGCTGGAGCAACGAATATTAAAAATATTTGAAAAAGACGAAAAGCTATTTCTTCAGCTGACTTAGTTTCCAAAGGTATTAACTGCATAAACTTCGTTGAATGATTTTGATATATCAATACGAACTTATATTGGCCGTCTATTTGTGACTCCATGTCTATCAGATCGACATGACATTTTGAGAATAAGTTCGTACTGACCACTGCTACCGCAACGGTATCTTTTTTTCGTATGCCTTGTTGTTTCTTTTTACATTTTTTACATAAATTTAAATACAACATTACAACTTCAGTTGTAATATTTTTGTATTTAATTTGCAATTCTTTAACCATTCGTGCTCTTCCTCCATGTCCTAATTTGATGTGAGTTTCAGATAATATATTGAACAATTCTTCATTGGTAACGTAATACTGTATATTCGTTGCTCCTGGCTTTAATGGCACAATTAGCTTCTCTTCATCTCTATAAGTTTGCCATCATTAAAACGCATTAACCGTAAAATTATAGTATCGATAAATTAGACATGAAGATATTTATAAGCGTACAGTATTGACATTTTTACACCAAATCGCACAGATAACCACCGAACTGTTAGTAATGTAAATTTTTAAAAGTTATATAATTATTTGTGCCAAGGGATATTAGTTATTTGATTAATACGTCTATACAGAACAAATAATACCAATGACTCTTACTTTTTGGTATTCATTAAGTAGTTTGACGATCATCTCATATAAATTAATTAGAAAATATAAATATATAAATACTTATAAATAAGCATACATATAATATATGATATGCGCGCGCGTGTGTGTGTGTAGCTGTGATTTGATTATAATTTGGAAAGAAAAAAAAAAAAAAAAACAAAAAATGATTATTTGTCCTTCTCAAATATGTTCTTACAATATCTGTCTGTGTAATTATTGATCAGATCATACAGCTTACATATAATATAATACTCAATAAAAGGTATGATGCAACGCGAACGATTAAACGTCTAATACCCAGATGTATCGAAAGATAATTTGTCGAAACGCTCTTGTGTGTACTGTCTCTTCGACTACAACGTACATACGCGTTACTTCGCAAACGTTTAAACGAAGAAAAAGAAATTGTAAAGATTTGTATAATCTTTATGCTAAATCTCTTATATAACAAAGATTCATTGAATTATGCATGAATTCGATAACATCGTATGTACGTTATATCACATCGACGTAATAAAACCAGTTGTAAATTTATAACGGACCGTACCTAATGTATTCAGAACAACCCCAGCAGACGTGCTTCGGAGGGGTTGAAAAGCCCTAACAAAAAATCAATATCCACATATTCGGCTATATTCTTTTATACCGGACCGGACCTGATGTATTCAGAACAACCCCAGCAGACGTGCTTCGGAGGGATTGAAAAGCCCTAACAAAAAATCAAGATCTACAGGGCAGAGACAGTCTACTGCTTTATTGTTACTCTTAATCCATTGTACTCTTGAACATCTGTCGTTTATTAACCGTTACAGAATTTTCCCAGCTGCCTGTAACGGTTTCTTCATTTTTTTTTCTCATCTAATACCCTAATTTATCCCAAATGGATATTGGAGTAAAGCATGATATCTTTTTCGCCAGACTACATGATTTAATTGGGAGTAAACGAGAAGAAAATTGATCTCATCTTTCTCAAGAGAGGTACTTTGAAATAATTTCTGAAGTAAATTCCGCCAAAGTTAAGCGCAAAAAATCTAGGGACTACAGACGATTAAAACGTTTTGACCTAATTAAAATTAGAAGCAAAGAGTAGCTAATTGTACCATTAAATATCTGATCTAAGGGCTATGTGGAAAGATGTGAAAATAATTTATGGAAGGTCTCGTCATATCCAAACACAGCGCGCACTTGAAAGGACCAATCAGGAAATAAGGGATTTGT
Source organism: Dolichovespula saxonica (assembly GCA_911387935.1). Taxonomy (NCBI): domain Eukaryota; kingdom Metazoa; phylum Arthropoda; class Insecta; order Hymenoptera; family Vespidae; genus Dolichovespula; species Dolichovespula saxonica. The sequence goes on along the minus strand of CAJVQX010000003.1, from coordinate 2,845,595 downwards.
TATTAGCATGGATGAGCGATAATGATACAAATAAATGGTCTCTCTTTTGTTCAATTTAGTAAGAACACTACATTCCACGAAGAATTACGTCGAGGTCATTATGAAGCCATGTTTAGCATTAAACCAAAAAGAGGCCTAATATCGTCATCTTTGCCTGACGAACAAATGGCAAATATCGAAAACGAAGATCAACTCGATGAAATTATAAATGCTTCTAAAGATAATTCGAGTAATCAGAAACAGACCAATTCATCACATCCAGCCCTGACCAAACAACTGAAAGAGCTCCTTCCGAACAGAGTCTTCAAGAGTAATTGGCAAAAATGTTACGAATTCCTAAAAGAAGACCCCCTGCTCGAATTGATGATACTGTACAAATAAAAGTCCCTGAAAACTATCGTGGCCGTACAAGTGCCAAGAATGTGTTGGCGGTTGTTATTGGAATAGAAGACACCATCTTTTATAAATTAGCAAACAAAAATGGTACCCTCAAGGAGTTCTACAGCCGCGATCAGTTTGTCATTTGGAAAGAAAAGTTACTTTCCATAAACGAAATTTCTACTCAAGAAATGACGTTAAGAGAAACAGCTGCTGCTAATTTGAGAAATGAAGAGCAAGACTATACAAGGTGTCGTTGCAAAAAGAAGTGCTACAAGACTAAATGCAGTTGTAGAAGCAAAGGACTCACGTGTAATTCAAATTGTCATAACGGTTTAAATTGTTCCAATAAATAAGATTGTTCTAGCTTACGTATGATATAAAACTCGATAAAAAGTATGATGCTACCCGAAAGATTGAAGTCTAATACCCGGATGTATTAAAAGATAATTTGTCGAAACGCTCTTGTGTGTACTGTCTCTTCGATTACAACGTACATACGACGTGTTACTTCGCAAACGTTTAAACGGAGAAAAAGAAATTTTAGATTTGTATAATCTTTATGGTAAAGCTCTCTTATATAACAAAGATTGATTGAATTATACATGAATTCGATACCATCGTATGTACGTTATATCACATTGATGTAATAAAACCAGTTGTAAACGCAACAATATATACCATATATATATATATATATATATATATATATATATATATATATATATATATATATAAATACGAGAAAGAATTCTATGTACGTAAAAATAAATGTGTATTTTATCTGGGCGATTGTATAGGAATAATTTTCACGTTGCGAGAATTATTATTTTCAGGGAAATTACGCAAAGGCTGTTCCAGAGTGTAACAAATGTGGCAGAAACATTTGTCACTTACAAACGACGAGTTGTAAGTTTTGGTATCGATAATAATATTATTATTATTATTATTATCAATATATTCTACGTTACCAGCACGATCATCCTTCTTCCTGTTTGAACAAAGGCACGACCTATTGATCGTATCCTTGTGGAGATTATCGATCACCGCGTTCGATCTTTTGGTAAGTTTTTCCAAGACTGATTCAGGACAGGTGTCACGAATGCAGAAGGTGCTCTTCAAAATTTCCAATACCTTCATCGTTTGCAAAATCAACTTCTCGTTTATATCGGTGTCACTCAGGAAACCTTTGTATCAAAAAGATTATTTTTTACATTAATAATTATCAAAAAAAAAAAAAAGAAAAACAATTATACATATAAATGTATGTGTGTAATATATTAAGTTATATATAAGAAAAATCGATTTTCTTTTGCTTACCTTGAGGAGACCATGGGTACAGTCAAAGCTGTATCAATTCCATGAGCCCATCCATCAAGAGAACCTTTTTGAAAAATAACAAATAAATATACATTTTTTCTTCTGTTCTTTCTTTCGTTTATATACCATATAATATATTCTTTGTATAAATTTCAAATTATCGTTATCATTACCTCTAAGATTTTGATATAACTTATGTTTATATAACTTATAAGTAATTTTATCTTTATATATAGATTGGGCTTGTGTGTGTATATAAATATATATAATGTAACTAACTAACCATGTGATTGATGTCTTATTTTCTCCATCTTAGAACCAATGCAAGCAGATCTTTTAACTGTATCTTGAAGAATGGCCGTAGT